>BMAV01020948.1:367878-383343 GCA_019973955.1 Trichonephila inaurata madagascariensis | reverse complement strand
GGAATATTTATCTATGGTGCTACTTAAGCCCTCACAATTTTCCTTAGGAGTTCGATTTATGCCAAACCCTTTTTGTAGCGGATTTCTTTTCTTTAAAAAAACACACATACAAAATTCCAAGTCTGTATGTCTAATAGTTCCAGAGATATCGTGATGAGTGAGTGAGTCACTCTTCCTCTTTTATATAGATTTAATTAAAATTCTTTTTAAACGTATAATCAATGTTTTCCATATTTTGTTATTGATGTCCTTCATAATATATCCGGAATGACCTTTCAAAGCACCAGAGAGTTAATTTGATGCCCGACAGCAAATAAAGATATAAATCTTACTTATTCAGAAAATGAATGCAAAAAAATATTTGCTTTTTTTTCCATTAAAAATAAACCCTATGCCAATTATTCTTGAAACGATTTCTAATTAAATTTAGCAAATGGGAAAGTGCAAAGCTAATTTTCCTCAAAGTTATCGAGGATTTATTCCAAGAATGCCTAAAGCTATTAAAATAACCTGAAATACTCGGGGGAAAATTGAAGTTTATTGGAGTTGAAAACTATTTGAATAGAAGTTTAAAGTTTGTCTTTACTATAGATTCGAATTCCATTTCTATCCACGTGTCAATTGAGAAAACTGGTGGAATGTCGTCAGTAAGATAGCTGATGATACTGAACAATGATCTCAGACTCTATTTTTCTCGATGAAGAAAATTATTGAATTTAATTTTTAACTGCTTTTAAAACCTTTTAGATCTGTCGGCTAAAATAACATCTCAAATGCTCTCAGAATTTGACGTTTAAAGCTCTTTAAAAAAATTCCAAATATTCACTTTAATATTTCATGAAAAATCAGCTAAAATTTTAATATTATAAGTATTTTAGGAGAAAATCATTTCATTAATCAAAACAGTCGAATAAAATTTTAGTTAAATTTTATTTACATTTTCCGATCTGTTTATTAAACTAAACAACTTTGTAATTAACTTTTTTCATGTATCGCGTAATACTGTTTTTGAGTGAGTGAATATTAACGTCACACTATTCAGCTACACCAGGGCTTTTGGCGACGGATCTCGTCATTTTTAACCCTGCTCAAGTGACGAGGACGACACCTGAGCTGGCACCCCCTCTTTTAACTAACACACCACACCAACGGGAGAATGGTAGAGCTCTTGACAGGTTTAACGTTCAACGCGCGCTCCCTTACACAGCGGGTTTTTAGTGGTACGTACTGTTTTTGAGATAAGGACGTTAATTCCAAATTTATCCACCAAGTGACACTGTAAGCAGTTTCATTGTGTTGCGTAAGGCAACTTTATCATACCTAGACCCCACTATTATGAGTTTTGCTCTGATCGTTCATAATATATTGGAGTGATAACGAACTTAAGCGGGCACACTGTATATTAGAAATATTTGCATAGTAAACCATCAGAATTTAACAAAATTGACAAATGTTTCAAAACATTCAGTTAATAATTGTTTTTTTTTACAAATCTGGCGTTTTCTTACAACAACTTATTGATAGCTGAGAAAAATCCATGCTTATCTTATTGTATGGTATTCTTTAATAAAAAATTTCCATGTATTCTCTTTGATAATTGTTAATTTAACTTGCGGCGGTATTCACCAAAGACCCATTTCCCGTCGGGAACGCGCGCGAGTGACGTTTCAACGGTCAAGTAGTTTCTCGTGGGAAAGTATCCCAAGGTGGACACCCCGGCGCTAATGTCCTAAGGGAAGTCAACCTTTGACCTCCCTTTATCTAGCCGACAGTAAGATGCCGACGCACCAGCCGCTGGTTTCAAAGTACACCGCTCGAAGAGGACTTGGACGAATAGAAGAATAGTTTCACCAAATACGTCCAAACAGAAGTGACTATACATCACGTGTCACTTTCGTGAGCGGGACGTATTTCACCTAAAAAGAGACCCTGGAATCGCGAGAACAGACAGAGAGCGACACCAATGCAGAGACAATATCTAACTCCAGCAGTCTCTCCAATTCCAATAGCTTTACCAGCATCTGCGCCCCGGCAATTCCAATAGCCTTACCAGCATCTGTTCCCCCCATCACTTTTCCAGCTCATTTAACGCCGCCTTCATCAGGAGCGAATATTATTGCCTCAACAGCACTGACTGTAACAGAACATTGTCGTCCCGGCAATACCGCCGCGACAAACTATTTGATCATGTGATGACTGTAACTATATTTTCCTTTAAAAGAGTAAATTTCATTAAATAGAGTAAGCAAATATAATTAGGACTAATTACTACAAATTCTCATGTTTTTCTTATTTGTTGCATGAATTATGTTTTAGTTGTTATCTTATGTTGAAGTTCAATTTTATGGAAAGCAAATTTTTTATATACTTTATGTATATATATTTGCATTTTAATCATAAGTAAAATATTTTTTTTAAAGAAAATATTAGAATTTTTCTATCTCAATTGCCGTTTTTTATAGAGAGGGACAAGAGACAAACAACATATATAACTGCAATATATTCAGTACTCATTAAAACACATTTAATTACATACACTGTATTTCTTGCAATAGAAGAATATTTTTATAATCTGGATAACAGTATTTTCTTCAATGCGATCCAAGTACATTTTTCTGTCTATCTATATGAAAAAAAAAAGCTTCCCGCAGCTAATGTTTAGATAGTGTTTGACAAAAACAAGCAAAACTATTTTGGAAAGTTTCCACCAGAAATGATTGATTCGACAGATTTCCTGTTTTAAAAAGGTTTTGGCAGTTGGATTTGATTCACTAAGAACTATTATGAGAAGAAGTGACGCTTTAAGCTCTTTTCCCAAAGCGTAACGCTCCTCGCTCCAAAAACTTCACAGATTAAGAAAGAAAGAGTCTGGTTAAAAAACGAAAAATGTTTCTAATTTTGTTTCTCAGAATTTATTGTATTTTAAGGATATTTTAAGAACGGAAATAGGTCTTTTAAAGCACCAGGACAGTGATAACTAAGAAAAACTCAAAAATTAAATTTTCTTTTAAAGGAAAAGGGAAATTTGTCATGATTAGTTTAAGTAAAAGAATATATTAATAGTTTACATCAAGTGTCGGCCCGGTGTGACACTCTATAATGTGATGTGTGAAATAAAGTTAATCCATTCAGGACCATGATCACATATATATGATCACTTCAGGGCCTCAAGCATCATATCGTCGACCTAATTATCAGAATGCGTAACTCCTTCTTGAGTGCCAATTTGATATAGGAGTGCTACGCACCAAGAGTTGCTATTTATATTCGCCAAGATGGACGAAACATTACAATATGGTTACCTTGATATTTTTATTGTACGGTTGCCATGTATATAACGTATATTAGAGTTGATTTTTATTAGTTTTTTTCCGCGGTAACCCTATTAATTTCAAACGATTTTAATTCAATTTTTTTAAAAATGTAACAATTTCCCTTGCATTTGTTAGATGGAATTCATTGAAAGAACTCACAGTTTTTGAAATATTGCAAGTTATCAACATTTATTAATATTGCATTATTAATTTTAATACGTATTATGTTATTTTATTTATAATTTTATAATAATTATTGCATAATAGTTTTTTTTATATATTATTATGTTATTTATAATTATTATTATTATGTTATATAAATATTATTGTGCATCATATAATTACTATTAAATTATATTACATGATAATATATTGCATAATTTTTTTTTATTATTAAATATAATTTTTATTATTCTATATTAATATTCATTATTGATTGATATTGGTTACTTTTAATCTATTCCTATATTCTTCATTTGATATATATTCGAAAACAGTTCTTTACAATTATTTTCATTAATATTTGTGATCGCTAGGCTGCCATCTTGGATTCCATATAACTCGACAACAACCGCTGTTTGGCGCGATTAAAGGATCACCCTAAACAGCGCTTGGCACGTAGCACTCCTATATCAAATTTAGTTCCTTTGTGGGTGAGTGAATATTAACGTCGCACTGTTCAGCTACACCAGGGATTTTGGCGACGGACCACGTAAATTTGAACCATGGCCAAGTGACGGGGACATGAGCTGGCAACCCCTCTCCTAACTACCACACCACACCAACGGGAGGACGTTTCAGCTCTCGACAGATTTAACGTACATCTCTGCCCTACACGGCAGGTCTTTAGTGGTACTGGGCTCAAACTCGTGACAAAGCCAGCCACGATCCACTCGTCTACCGCGGCCTAGTTCCTTTGAGGAGTTACGCCTTCTGATAGTTAGGCCGACGATATGTTAGACTATACGCTTTCCCCGTTCTGGGCCTGTGATAACATCTGTGCGATCTGAATTTGAAACGTAATGGAATTTAGAATGATTATAAACTATAAATTTCACACAGAGCCTATTTTATTACAGTTATGTTTTTATATGAATTTTTAAATGGACATGAGCTTAACAGGAAAAGTCGCCCGCTCCTGAACGGGTTAAATCGCTCCATCTCTCTATCTTCACCATGCCTCAAGTATTTTTACTTGAAGGATATTTCTTACTTATGTCATAAAAAGTCATAAAAGTCATACGCTGTCATCAAAAGATTCTGCTGAATCTGCTTTCGTGTAGTTTGTATGATTTATGTCAAAAACCAACATGCTCTTTGAAGCAAATAGTCTAATTCAAATCAAAATATATGTTTAATGTTAGAAAAATGAAACATCTCCAATTACTCTACGACGCGAAAAAAAAATCTTCAGAATTACTAAAAGCAAAATTTGCGGAATTATAAAAAAATCTGGAAGATAAAACTATCGATAAATCGACGGCTATTTTAAAATGCTGTATATCATTTCCACAGTGACTTATTTGAATGTTTGAAGAAAATTGCATGTTGTGCTTTTCGGTTATAGACCTACATATATATAAGAACAAATTTTTTCTCGTAGGAAATATATTGAGTGCACAAAAAATTTATTTAACAAATATTCAGAATCATGTGACAAATTGAAAATCACAATTTATACCCCTGATATTGCAATATTTAGTATAACTTTTCATGGACAAGTTTCGCCCAGTAAAATTTTATTTTTTTTTTCTTTAACTTTATTGTAGGAATAATTATGCTTTATGTTGTTTATTTCTTGTTTTAATAAGTATTATTATAAGATATACAGTATAAATATATGTGCAATTTTAATTTTCTTAAAAATTACGTTGAAGTAATAGCTATATGTTATTTATTTTCCTTTCGATAAACATCTTTAAGTAATGCATAATTAATATATAATAAAACTCACCATCTGTACTTTTGATCTCTATTCCCCTAAATCTGCATGCATTGGAGCGGAAATCGAATTGTTTGATATATTTCCTTAATCATATTCAAAGATTGGTTTGGCACGCCACAGCTATAAAGTTGCCAATTGTTGGTCTACATTCATCAAAATAATTAATTAAAACATATTATAATGTGCTGAAGAATAGTTGATAGTATATTTACGTCAAATTCTAAAGCAACACTAAAACTATTCGTATTCCTGGTAACTTACAACCTTGGTCAAGGGTCGAACACGACACTTGAACTGTCATCTCGCTATTTCTAATATCACCAACATGAGGACTTTGAGACTCGACAGATGTAATGCACTTGACCTTTTATACAGATTGGGGTTTTAGAGACCCCTTAACCCCGGGGTTGATTTCGTGACCCTAATCACTGGTTTACCGCTGCTATTTGTTGAAGGAGAATTATAGCCGGTATCGCAAGACTCTCAGGAAAAATAATTTAGTAGCAAATATTTATTCACATGAGAACTATAGATAATATTTAATAAATTATACACTTAAATCTAAAAATGTTTTCACAACAGACAAGCATTACATGAGCATTATGTTTGGGTGGTCTTAAATCTCTTTCTTGATCCTTTTCATTTTTTCTTTATAAATTGTGTTGATTGTCAACTTTTAAAAGCAGTCGACTGGTTTTGAGTTTATAAATACTGGGCTCTCAGAATATCAGATAAAAATGATTGCTAATTCCTTGATAAATAAACTGATAAATGGATGGCATTTTATCAATGAAATAGATTTTAGAATTTCAAGGGATAAAAGCGCATTAATGCGATTTTTAGAAGTGCGATTATGAGATCCCAATATTAAAAGGAATCACACATGCGATTATAAATAAAACACTACGACTAAATAGATGCAAACCGTTCTATCTTCTTTTTCCCCGACTTGATGTTTGCAAATATAAATTTGGTTCCCAAAAAGCACACATTTGAGGTTATCGCTGTTTAGGATTGTTTGTCCAAATGTAGTAAGTTGTTAATTACTTATCACTAATTGGGATTAACTAATGCAGGTCTGGCCAACATTTGGCCCTCAAGGCCATTTTATATTTATATTGAAACTTTTGTTTCTCGTTTTGTGTATGTATATATACATCAATATTTAGTAAATGAAAATGTGCATTTTGCATCGTTATAATACGCAAAGGGGGACAGATAATTCCAATTTAACATTTAATATAAACAAGTGCCATAATTGGTTTTTTTAGGCAACCAAATGGTTGCTTGTTACACTTATTATTCTTAGTAGATATAACTGGCAAGTTTTTTAATGTAAAAGAACTTGCAAGAAGATAATTTAAAAATCGATAGTCATTTCATTAAAATATAGTTACTTGAATGTCCTCTTATAAAATATCTCAACACTTTCCTCTGTTAGACAACGTAGCAAAAAGTCAACCTAAAATTTTTTCGAAGTATACTAATGAAAGAAAGAAATTCATAAATTCAATTGATGGTAGTTTCTCAAAATCAGCATACTATAATAAAAATATTGCTCACACATCTGCCCATTTCATACTCTTCTGAAAATCTCAAATAAAGTTACAGTGTAACAATGAAATCAAACCCGATTTTTTCATTCACATCAAAAATGAACTCCTACATTTACATTACATAAAGGTATTTGGATGACATGGTACGATTAATAAAATGTAATTTCTCTATAATTGAAATGTTTTTACAAATGTTTTGGTTGCTTCTCTATGCATTATATAAAACAATTTTTTTATGCACAAAATACTACAAAATGCTAACCATTAAAATTTTTCAAAGAAAAGTTTGAACATTCAAGGAGAGATTTTTAAATACTAATCCTTTAATAATCGACATTCATACATAAAATTTGATTAACAAGCGCATCAAAGAATACATAAAAAAAGTTGGTATGGGCTTTCTTTTCTTTTTTTGTGATAAACTAATTGACATTCGTAAAATACTTTCGTTTAAAAATTCTTATTGGAAATTCCTAAGAATTGTATAAATTCTAGGGAACCAGCTTGATATCACAGGGGCAAGGCGCCAAGCACTGCTTGGCGCGATAAAGGAATCACGCCATGTACCGTTTGTTGATGCTGGAATGGAATCCAAGATGGCGGCCTAGCGGTTTCAAATCGTCGGGAAGTTAATTTTAAAGAATTGCTTTGAAAAACATTGAAATATATTTCAAATGAAATATATAAGAAGAGATTGAAAATAACCAAGATCAATCAATAAATTAGGAATATCAATATAATATTATAAAAAGGTACATGTACATATAATAATATTATGCATTATATAATATAGTAATCTTATATATAATTTAATACTAATTACACATAATTTTCATAGTATGATTTAATAATAATTATGTATAATAATCACATATTATAATTTAATAGTAATTGTAAAAATGAATAATATCACCTTATTGTAATATAATAAAAATTATACAAATAAATACTCATATAACATAATTATAAATAAGTAACATAGTGATTAGAAATGAATAACAAAATAAAAGTTATAAACACATAACATAGTTATAAATAAATAACATTATATAATAATATTTATAAATATAAAATAAAAGAAAATTATAAATAACGAATATTAACGTATATATTAATAATTGTATTTTTGCATTATATTATTAATAAAATAATTCAAATGCACTGAAAATGGTTAAATTTTTAAAGAAATCGAATTAAAATCGTTTGAAATTAATAGGGTTACCACGGGGAAAAACCAATAAAAATTATTTCTAATATATGTAATCCCCGTGGCAACCACATTTTGCCAGACGATAAAAATATCAAAGTAACCATATTGTAATGTTATTGTTTATCTAGGCGAACATAAACAACTTGGCACGTGCTCCCGTGATATCAGATTAGCTATCATAAAAGTTATCATAGCTCTGTTTTTTTAAATAAAGATCTTTCAAATTTAGTGAAATTGTAGAAAAATACATAATTAATAGTTTATGCTAATTGATTCGAATTTTTAACAGAGTTTTGTCAATTGAATTGCATAGTGTCTTCTTCAGATGTTTTGCACATCTTTTAAATGCTTTTGGATCCACTTATTTTTATGAAACATTTTGTTTTCGGAGATGAAATTTATACAGAGTTCATCATGTCATTCATTAATTGGTGCCAAGTTAAAAAAACTCAGCCAAGATGTACAATGCCGATTAATTATATTTACAAAAATTGTTGAAAGAAAAAATGAGTAAATATCAATAACGGAGGTTTGAATGTTAATTCTAATCAATCCCAGTATACTACAAATGTATTTTTGTATACTTTTCAAATAATGTTATTATTATTATTATTTTTTTTACAATTTTTTAAATTAACTTTGATGTAAAATCAGTTTTTTCACATGTTTATACTATTTTGTTGATTAATTTATAAAATTAGGTATTTTAACTTACCTTAGTACCTTAGGGTAACAGACGTCCGTTCCTCAGGCGGTATGCATAGTCTTCACTTCTTATTTTGAAAAAAAATAATCCCAGAGTTTTTCAGTTCTAGTAGTTCATGAAATTTGCTAGGTGCCGAAGCTGGGTAGTGCTGAAAATTTCTGGGATGTATACTCTGGCGAAATTCATAAAATCCCCCTTTAAGTAGATGTTGATTTCTTAGTGGATGGTACACCCAACATTTCAAAAACAATGTTTAACAATTCAACAAATAATGTTTAATAATCTTTTGATGTTTAATAAACAATGTTTTGATGTTTTAAAACAAAAACAGTAAATTATGAACGTAAAGTCGTTTCAAAGAGGTCTAATTTTGTATTAGTTTCGGCAAACACATCTTCTTGTGCATAGTTTGAAAGTTTACAACTGCGATTTTCCAATCGTGTGATTGATTGAATATTAACGTCGCACTGTTCAGCTACACGAGGGCTTTCGGCGACGGACCACGTCATTTTGAACCATGGCCAAGTGACGTGGACGACACCTGAGCTGGCACCCCTCTCTCCTAACTACCACACCACACCAATGGGAGGACGTTTCAGCTCTCGACAGATTTAACGTGCATCGCTGCTCTACACGGCGGGTCTTTAGTGGTACTGGGCTCAAACTCGTGACAAGGCAAGCCACGATCCGATACCTATACCACTCGGCTACCGCGGCCCTTTCCAATCGTGTGATTGAAGACAGCAAATGCGATTCTGTTTGAATCCTACCATTTTGGCGTTTCCACCTCATGAAGATGTATTGAGAAGTGTGACTGGTGGCATTCCTAAGAGGAGGATGGGTAAAAAAGCACTTAATCGTGTCATGTGTTAACCTTCAAAACCAATAGATTTCTACATTTGTTGAATTGCCGCGGTAGCCAAGTGGTCAGGGTATCGAATCATGGCTCGTGTGTCATGAGTTCGAACCCAATACCACCGAAGATCAGCCGTGTAGGAGAGCGATGCACATGAAATCTGTAGAGAGCTCAAACGTCCTCCCGATGTTGTGGTAGTTAGGAGAAGGGATGCCAGCTCAGGTGTCGTCCTCGTCACTTGAATATGGTTAAAAATTACGAGGTCCGTCGCCAAAAGCCCTCATGTTGCTGAACAATGCGACGTCAATCTTCACTCACTCACTGTACTTGTAGAAATTAATAATGAGTGAGTGAATATTAACGTCGAACTATCAAAATATTTTTAACATTATTAAACAATATTATACATTATATTAACATCGCACAGCTACTCAAGGGCTTATGGGGACGTACCTCGTAATTTTAAACCATGGTCAAGTAACGAGGACGACTCCCAAGCTGATACCTCCTTCTCCTAACTTCTACACTCCACTAACGGGAGGATGTTTGAGCTTCAACAGATTTAGCGTGCATCGGTTCGACCCCGGCTGAAGTCGGGGGATATTTATGATGCAGGAAATCGACCACGTCCATGTCGTATGATTATGCGGTATGTTATACCTTGGATGCTCTCGTCAAAATTTAATTCCGAAGGTCAAATTTAGCATCGCCAGAGCTCAGGTGCCTCTCTCTGGGAAGGAAACTGGGTGTCAAAATTTATTTGCGGAAATTGGTATCGCTTATATGCCTCACTAAAAAGTGATACCAGCTGCTGGAGAATGTGCTAGGTCTGCACAAAGGTAGACATACTAATCCAGAGCCCCATTAGAGAGAAAAAAGTTTGAGATCGCACAAATTAAATGTATTCCCAAACACATTTTACAAGTAAAACAATTGCGAAGAAAAAAAAAGTATAAATTTCAATGAGCAACAGGAAACGAACTAGAAACTGTCTTGATTTTGATGTAGATCTAATTGGGCATTAATCGCTCTCCTGAGGTATATTTTAGCATGGAAAGAGTCATAGTGGTTTTCCTTTTTTTTTTTTTTTTTTTTTTTTTTAAATAAAAAATAAAAAAAATAACAGCAAAAAAAAAAAGAAAGAAAAAATGGTGGAATGCAAAAGAAATCAAGAACATTTCAAGCATTGAAAAAAGCTGTCAGGATTTAAAGTTTTCTTCTCTTAGACAGTGAAAATTTAGAGCCAGAATAATCATTAAAAGTAGTCGGAAAAATGCATTCCAGTCAGTTGCCGTTGCCAAATAATGACCAGGAAGGCCCTCAGCATAAAAGAACCATTCGTGTTTAAATGCTTACTGCTTTCAGATTTTAAGATCCACGCTGAGACGTTGTTCCACTTCTCGCAGCCTAAAAATTGGGAAAAAAGACTTCATTATCTAAAATTGTCCAAACGAATAAGCAAATGACTTCAGAAAATCGGTGATGTATAATGTGGTCTTAAATTAGTCTTTTTTTTTCTGGCTTAGATATACCTAAGCGAATTTCTTTAAACATTTTTTTTTAAAAAAAATCATTGTATATATATATCGTGTAGTCAAGTGTAATGGCTTTATTTACTTAATTACTAATGATCATATGTCTAGATTGTTGATGCAAAGATGGATGTATTGATGAGGTATTCTTTTGTTAGATGATAATCCTATTTATTTTACATTTAGACTCTTAGTTACGACACACACAAACACAAAGTAGAACAAAAGACGATGGACAAGTAGCATTACATTATAAAAACAAGTAGCGGCTGGAAAATTTCCCCCAAAATGGGGGTTTCTATCCAAGACGACAACCGGAAGCTCAACAACTTACATGATTTCCGAAAACGTCTCTTCTGATAGGACCAGATAATCGGATGATGTACATTACATAATTCTTAATTGAAAAACACTGAAGTTTTAATTTCAAAGAAATACAGTGATTATTATATCCCACTAGGCGGGTAACTGACAATCACTTTTTTCGCGAAGTTAAAAGAAAAATTAAAAAAATTTAAAATGAAATTAACGTGAATTATTAGATATCATTCCTTCCTTCCTTAGTAGCTCAACAATCCAGGGTGGACCTTGATCCTCTCAAGAAGACTCTTCCAGGCCAGCCTTCTTCCTGCTAGTGTTCTCCGACTCTTAGTTCTCAAAACTAGGAGAGCTTTTTTTAAGCCATCAATCCATCTAAGATTTGGCCTGCTCCTTCTTCGTGTGCCAATTGGTTGGGCGTTGAAGACTTTCTTTAGTTGTGTGGTCTTCGTCCATTCGGACAATGTGAGCTGCCCATTTAATTTGTTGCAGTTTGATGAAGTTAAAAATGTCAGATTCTCTGTAGGATTGATAGAGCTATTCTTCGCCACGTTCCATTTTCCTGAATTCCTCCAAAAATAAATCTTAAAATCTTCCTTTCTTAGATACTTATTATGTTCTCATTCAATCGAGACATGAATCAAGTTTCACATGCATAAGTTAATACTGATCTTTAAAGAATTTTACACAATAGAATCTTTATTTTTCTTTTGATTAAATTCGATTTCATGTATTTTCGTATTCCATTAACACATCTGTTAGCCATAATAATTATCTTATGGATTTCAGTAGTACAATCGTTTATATTGTTAATTTCCGATTGATTGATATTAACGTCGCATTGTTCAGCAACACGAGGGCTTCTGGCGACGGACCACGTAATTTTGTTAATTTCCGAACCTAAGTATATATATATATATATACTAGCCATCCCGATAGACGTTGTCCTGTACACACGTCTTAAATCCAAAAATTACAAACATTTGAATAAGTTGTAACAATCTGGACCGTTTTGATGAAATTTTTTATAAAGAATTTTATTACAATACCTGACATCATCACATGTACAGTTACCACAATTCGACCTATCGATTGCGTATGAGTATGTATTTAGTATGAATTAAGTTGAATATAGAACCTATTCTGAATAGAAACTTAAACTTGTTTTGATTAAAGGGTAAAAAAGATAAAACTCGAACTTTTTTCATAACAGGTATATTTTTTTAAGGCACGAAAAATAAATTTATGTACAATTTTTTTTTGGTTTATCCTTGATGGGTATAAACAAACAAATATGATGGTTTGCCAAACTTCGGACATGCAACATATAATTGGTTGTGTGAAAAGCAAGGGTTTTCTAAATCTACGCCACAAATTGTCATTTTTTGACCTTGTGACTTATTAATGGTCATATCAAATACTAAGCAAATTGGAAATTGCAAACATTTGAATGGGTAGGTGAGTCTGAAAGAATCATTGGGATCTGTGGTAGAAGTACAACTTCACCTTGAAGTTTGCCGCTCAAAATAGTGGCCTCAAGAATATTGCCCACGATTTTTTTATGAACAAACGCACGCGCTTACATAATTTTGGTGGATTTTTAACTAAATGCGATATTGGACCGAATTGGGAATCTAAATCATTCTCGAATCCACTTGAATCCACACAAAAAATGTCATCAAAATCGGTCCAGCCGGTTAGGAGGAGTTAGTCACACACACGCACAGAAGAATTACATATATAAAAATTATTTGAAGTATTAATTAAAAATGCTAAAACATGATTCTTCTTCATTTTAGTAACAATAAAGACCCGGTTTGGCCAGTTTGGCTGAAAATCGATTTTCGACGCCAGCTTACGTCATTTTTATATAAATAACGTTGTTACAACAATGCAGGTGAATATTGAGTTCAATATTTTGAATGTTTTTAATTAGTATCTTTTTAACTAATTGCGATATCAGACCGAATCTGGAATCTAAACCATTCACGAATCCACTTGAACCCACACAAAAAACTTCCTCAAAATCGGTCCAACCATTTAGGAGGAGTTTAGTCACATACGCGCACGCACAGAAGATTTTTATATATAAAGATATATAAGTGAAACTGTCAACATCTTCAAAATTATACTCTTCAAGGAATTGTTAAAACATGATTTAGTGCAAGGCATGCATTTGGTATTTTTCTCATTGATTCTTAGTACCATCCTTAAGACCTCTTTCTCTAAAAATCAGAAGGCTTGTCTTAGTGGGTTGGTTGTTCGAGCAATCATATCAATGTCATAAGCAAAGGCGAACAAATACACTGCTGGCCACCGTAAATGCAACACCCTGAAGGAAGCATGCAAATAACATGAAATTTACAACAGGCATTAGCGAAAGTGAGATATGCAAATGATTAGAATTTAAGCACAGACACACATCACGCGCGCCTGTGGCGCCACCTCAAAGTGCTATTTAAGGCTTGGCGATTTCAACGATTTCAAGTTCGGCAATTGTGTTTTTCTTGTGGTTTTTTCAAAAAATTATCAGTTATGTCTCGTAACAAACAGCGATCAGGTTTTGATCATGTATCTGAGTTCGACAGAGGAAGAATAGTGGCCTGCCGAGATTGTGGATTATCTTTCAGGGAAATCAGTAGTCGTGTTGGACAAAACCAAACAACTGTAATGCGGATATGTGACCGTTGGATGCAGGAGGGTACGACGGACCGATGTGGTTGATGGCATCCACCTCAGTGCACCACTTCACGCGAGGACAGGCAAATTGTGCGCATGGCAGTGACCGATCACTCAGTCACATCATGGTACCGCCACCAATGGTGAGATGAAAGAAGGATGTGGGTGGCAGAATGGAATGAAGTTGTATTTAATGAAGAGTTACGCATCCGTCTGCAACACCACGATGGTCGGATTCGAGTATGAAGACACCGTGGAGAAAGTATGCTGAACAGCTACGTTATTCACCGCCACACTGGTCCTGCACCGGGTATTATGGTATGGGGCGGTATTGGATATCACTCTCGCACTTCTCTAGTATTCATTACTGGTACTTTAAACAGCCAGTGCTACATCTCCAAGATGTTGGAGCCAGTTGTCCTTCCTTACCTTCAGGGCTTGGCCACAGCCATATTTCAACAGGATAATGCGTTATCACACGTGACACGCATTGTACAAAGGTTCTTCGTCAATCACCAGATTGAATTGCTTCCATGGCCGACTCACTTTTCAGATCTTTTGCCGATAGAAAACATGTGGTCCATGGTTGCTCAGCGATTGACCTAGATTACACCCCCAGCTGCCGCACCAGATCAACTTTGGCAACGTGTGTAAGCTGCTTGGTCTGTTTTACGCCAAGAACACATCCAAAGTCTCTTTGAATCAATGCCGAGGCGTGTGGCAGCGGTGATCTCCAACAATGGCGGCTACTCTGGCTACTGATTCTGGCAGAGGAACCACACTTCACAGAAGTCTATAAATTTAATCATTTGATACTTGGTCAACATGTTAACTACAAAATAAATTTTGTTGTGCTATATCTTGTCTTTCTTGGTGTTGCATTTACGATTGCCAGCAGTGTAGCACTATTCAGTTACACGAGGGCTTTTGGTGACGGATCTCGAAAATTTGCACCATGGTCAAGCAACAAGGACGAAACCTGAACCACCACTTCTTTCCTAACTTCAACACCAATGGGAAGATGTTTGAACCTCGTCATATTTAATGTGTTTTGCCCCCTTCCGGACGGCGGATCTTCAGCGGTACTGTTCTCGAACTCATGACGTGCCAGCCACGAGTCCGTTACTTTGACCACTAGGCTACCGCGGCCACCTCTATGGCAGCAAGGTTAGAACCTATTGCTTAACAGGGTCGGTCACGAGTTTGGAACCATGAAAACTGCCAACTACCTCGGCCACATCCCTTTTGCAGAAAGAGTGAGTGAGTGAGGGTTTATTAATGTTGAGCTATAAATAAACTATTGGCGCGACTTTGGGCTTCGTTGAAATGATGAACGCGACATTTGAATT
>BMAV01020948.1:337387-366853 GCA_019973955.1 Trichonephila inaurata madagascariensis | reverse complement strand
CACACACACACGCATGTATATAGAAAACCATTTATAAATTTTTTTTATCTACATTTAAATCTCAAGTAGAAAAAACCATTTCAGGCCCTTTTTTAAAATACGACGTTATATCTCAGTATATATACAAAAAAATCCATTTGCCTTGGTGAATGAAATGATATTTTCGATATAACTTATATATTATACATAGAATGCATTGCTCATAGTGTTTCATAGATAATTAATATTTCCTTTATGAATCTATATGAATAAAGAGAATTTGTCCTTTTACCTTTATGTATATGTATGTTTAATTTTTTAAATAACTATCTGTCGCACCACAGTTTTTATATTCACCCACAACAATCAATAACGAAAGTAAAACTATTGAAAGAATTAAAATAGTGTTTCGACAATAATTCTTCATATCAGTAAAAAGAAAAAAAAAATCAAATTCCTACAAATTAAATAAAATGAGTTAAGAGGAATTTTCACCGAAATACCAGACCAAAAAAGATTCTTTTACTTAAAATAAAAGGCGTCAAGTGAATTAAGAGTATCTAAAATCTCAATTCATTCATCTTAATTAACTTAAGACATCAATTTGTCTGTAATGAAACGTCTACAAGAAAATTAAGAGCCTACTATTAATTATTCCGGACCATTTGTCACTTTCCCATTGAGTCAGACAGACACTCAGATTTCCCATTCTGTTTTATTTTCTGAAAAACAGGAGGTTTTAACTAACTTTCATCCAGTAAATATGTGTGTTAATAAATATTTTGCTCAAAAGAAAATTTAAATTATTTTCTTTTACGGAAAGAGTTCTATTTGGATGAAGTTTTATCTTATAATTATCAAATAAAAAACAGAAAAAAAATAAGATCTAAAAATTAAGCAATATTTACTTCGCTCTCTACGAAGTTTCTTTAACCTAATTTTTTGATCGAAAGACTTTTTCTACCACCGAAATGTTCATATAAGTAAGAAGATTCATATAAGACAAAGTAACATGCCTGTGAATGTGTTTTTTTTAATGTGTTTAACTAATTGATTTCATATATTATCTCTTTCTCAGGTTGAGATGCAAAATGAAAACAAGCTACACCTTGAGACAAAAGCACAACTTAGTATAAAGAACTAAAATTAACTGCAGGAGTAAACATGTTCATGAAATATTTTGTATAAGTTTTAATTAAAATAAATCCTATTTGATTAAGAGTTAACATTTTAAGTAACGATGTTTTGAAGGCCACGCGATGGTGAGATCAAGAAGCGCATCATAAATCGAAAAATACACAAGTCGAGTATTTATTGTGACAATACAATTTTAATACTTTTAGGTTTAAACATTTAGATATGATCACTCCAGAGAATACTGAGAGGAAAAATTTCTCTTACTGGGAGAAAAGTGTTGTCTTTTTTCTTCTCAGATCCTACCTAAAATGTACTGCTTAACACTAACAGTTATGTCTCTTCAACTTTCCTTATTTATGATATATATGTTTTTCATATTTGATAAGTAATAGAAAAGGATTATCTCGTCTTGTCTAGGGATTGCAATATCGAACCAAAAGTTCAATACCGGTATTCAGTATTTTTTAGATCTTAATACCGGGATACCAGTTTTAATACCGGTATTAGAAATTTTTTAAAAAAAAAGCACGAAATCGCAGATGTTTCTTTGTTTTATGTTTGCCAGTTTTCTTAGAGAGTGCCAGTATCACAAAAAATAATTTGTAACTTATAAATTATATATATATATATAACACAGTATATAACGAACACACACAAAAAAAGTAAAAGAACATTTTATTTATTTAAATCACAAAAAAGAGTAAATATCGCCATTCAGAGTCTGTGATACTAGTACAAATTTTTGAAATGGGATCTAACTTGTATTTAATTTAATTAAATTTAATAAAACTTTCACAAAGTTATATGAATGAAAACAAAAGTTTTCATCTCTTTTCCTTAAAATTAATTTACATTGTTCTAAATTTAGTTTCCGAATTCCATAAACAAGAATTTTTCTTTTGAAAAAAAGTATATATATATACTATATAACGCATGTTAATATAGCTAAGTAAAAAGTCTTTTATGGTATGAGTGACTGCTTAGAACTTCTTTGAACTCATGGAGGATGCTGTTAGCGATAGAACCTGGTAATTTTAAACAAAGGTTAAGTGGCATAAGAAATACTCCACTCTCTATAAATTTTGATTCTCCATATATTTAACATGCTCCGTTTCTTTATTTGGCTGATTCTTAGTGGCATTAAGATATCACTCGAATGAGTTAATCCCTCATTTGATAGAAACAGCGTTGATTTTACGAGTTCCTTACCATGAGCATTTATCTACAAAGGACAATATTTGCTTAGAGAAGGGTTTAGCCAGGCTTATTATAGGAGTTTATTAATAAGCTGAATGAATTTCCTCTCGTACTTATTATATGAGCTAATTGCATTTTATAATTAAATCCAAGCTAACCTTGCTCTCCAAATAAAACTTACCATATCCAGTGTTCCCCTTTACCCAAAACACCAAACACAGCACACACATACACAAAATTCTTTTGTAATTAATAACTAAGATCGGATGATGGAGTTGAGGTTAGTCAACTCCCCTTTTATACCCTCATCAATGTTTGATCCAACATATGTAGCATGCAATAGTCTCCCTACATAAAGTCCTTCGCGGAATCAAGACTAGAACACGCATTTTGTGTAAATGCATCGTCAACGAGAGACTTGATGACACAGCCCCTTGGCTATCCAGCAGCTAAAAATAACAATAAAATAAAATCCTAGTTTTCTTCACATCTTTTCCATAAGAGTCATGACCTGTGTGTCAAGAGTTCAAGACCAAGTTTCACTGAAGATTCATAGTGTAGAGGGGCTGATACACGTTCAGTCTGAGAAGCTCAAAGTCCTCCAGTTAACGCGGTGTGGTAGTTTAAAGATGAGGGTGCCAGCTCTTGTGTCGTTGTCGTACCTTGACCATGGCTCAAAAACTACGATGTTCGTCACCGATAGTTTGCCATATTGCTTTATAGTTCGACGTTAAGGAACTCTCAATTGGCGTCGGGAAAAAATAGCACCAAATTGCACCAAAAGGTAGTTTTCCTGTACTGCACATTTGGAGGTTAGTCGATCTCCAGTATCATAATAATAATTTGCCAAATTATCGGTGTAGAAAGGTTTGGATTAAAATAGGATCTAATAATAACTTTCTCTGCTTTGGACCCCGACAGGAATTCCAAACCTTTCTGAAAATATTCTCCTAAATTGGTCACCGCAACCCATCGCTGTGTCAAAACATCTTCGTGACTTACTTACGATCACCGATCACGTTCGACTCCCCAAGTCACATTTAAGGGTGACTACTTACCGAAAAACCCAACTCACAATAATCCTAAAGGGTCTTTTCATTACACCATTATAGGAGTAGAAAAGGTTCTCGAGAGAGCAAAACGTCTGCGGTCGGTAATGGCTTCTTTCACTGCTTCTAACGATCCCATTTCTCCTCCGCATCCTTTTTGGAATCTCTGGCTTATTAGTGGAGGCCAAAAGTTCAAAGCGGTGGAATCCGCAGAGAATGAGAATGTGTAGCCAAGCATTCTGACAAGGATTGGCTGCAAGGGGTAGAAGTGAAAAGGGGCGTTGAAGGCACTGCATTATCCCGCGACTGATGGTGCTGAGGTCAGGAGTAGGTGATGGTCAGTGGAGTGGAAAGCGAAAAAGATTGTTCCAGCGATAGCTTTTCTGGCTTTTTTCTCCCCTTATCATTATTTTCATCTTTACTGCCATCTCTTTTCTGTAGTCGTTTTAAACTCTGAGGCTTTCTATGCAACTCGAAATAGTAAAAGTTCTATTTTTTTTTTAGAAAAGAAGAAAACAAAAATATTTAAGATAAGTTAAATGCAAATAAACATTTCTGCTTTCACCAATTGGAGAATATTTCCCTAGAATAACAGGTAGTTAAAGGCTTAGTAAGCGATCGTTGTTTATAATTACAATTTTAAAGAATATAAGAATAAAAAGAAAGATTGTTATTTTTATTCCTAACAGGAAATCCCTTTTAAATGTGTACTTTTGACATCGTGATTCCTTTTTTATAACGGAAAAAAAATTTAGTTTAAAATTGTCATTTTATCTGCCCTTATACAGTTGTAAATCTTTGGAAACATGTTGAAATTTACGTAGTTGTATTTACTAATAAGTTAAGAGAATTTTAGACAATCGGGATACCTATTAGTCATCAATTTAAATAATGTTTTTCTTAAATTTAGTTCTTTTAAACATAAGCCACATATTGAAAACGATACCTTACATCACAAAATTTACTTCAATAAAATGAAAATTCGTGATAGCAAAGTGGTCAGTGTCATGAATTCGTGGTTGGTATTGTTTCTGTTAAACCGTAGGTCTGAATCTTGATCTCACTGAAGACTCAACCTGGGGAGTAAGTGAAAGAGTGAAGATTAACATCAAACTATTAAGCTACTCGAGACCTTTTGGCGACAGATCTCGTAATGTTTATCCTTGGTCAAGTGACGAGGATGACGACTCAGTTAGCAGCTTCTCTCCTAACTTCCACACCAAACCAACGGGAGGACGTTAGAACAACAACATATTTAACGAGCATAGATCCATTCTGCACGTCGAGTCCAACGGAATAAACAGGCCAACCAAATTTGAAGTCTGTAGACCAGTGATTCTCAAACTGTGGGGCGCGCCCCTAGGGAGGCGTGATAACTCTACAAGGGGTGCGAGCACATTGAAAAGATGAAACAAAAGA
Source organism: Trichonephila inaurata madagascariensis (assembly GCA_019973955.1). NCBI lineage: Eukaryota > Metazoa > Arthropoda > Arachnida > Araneae > Nephilidae > Trichonephila > Trichonephila inaurata. Next base: position 362,072 of record BMAV01020948.1, on the reverse strand, counting down.
TTTTATTTAAAAAAATTATTTATTTACTGAAAATAAACAGACAAAATGCATTCTGACATAATGAAAAATTAAACACCACTTTTACATTGTGACATAATAAACCTGTAAATGTATCAAACTGCATAATGTATTTTACAATTTATTTAACAATACTCAGTTAAGAATCGGGCTGTAGAGCTACTGAGGGTGAGTGAGTGAATATTAACATCGCACTGTTAAGCTACACAAAGGCTTTTGGTGACGGATCTCGTAATTTTGAACCATGGTCAAGAGACAAGGACGACACCTGAGCTGGCACCCCCTCTCCTAACTACCACACCACACCAACGGGAAGACGTTTCAGCTCTAGACAAATTTAACGTGCATCGCTGCCCTACACGTCAGGTCTTGTGGTACGGGGCTCGAACTCGTGACAAGACAAGCCACGATCCGATACCTATACCACTCGGCTACCGCGGCCACAAGCTACTGAGGAAGAAAGAAAGTTAAGAACAAGTTTTGTAATTGCCAGTCACACCATGGGCTTGTCAAATTAACACTTATCTTTATAATTTGTACGGTATAAAATTAATTACTTAACAGTCAATTTAAAGGTACGAAAATCACTCCCCAATGCCACCGTTTCCCACGTAGGGTCACGTGTTTGATGTATTGGGGGAGGGAGGAGAAAAGGAATAACTAAGCAAAGTCTGTCTGAAATAAGTAAATCCTTCGCAAACACAGCCACAATGTCCTTTTACTGCATTCCAAAATCGGGATTTTTTTATGGATAGAAATGCACAGAAAAGATCGTATTTTAATAAGACGTATGTATACGTCCGTGGCATTCGATGCTTTGACTGAGAAAGACGCTTATACACGAAAGGTTAAAGTCGCATTGTAGGTTCAGAGTCAAAGTATAGTATTATTGAATTCAATGCATTTGTATTGTATGGAAAGGGAGCGCGATGAAAATTCTGATTGAATATTGGGTCACAGACATTGAAAGTTTGAGAATCATTGCTGTAGACGTAATAGTTAAAAAATTTACCTATAGTGTCCCTTGGTAGTATTTTCATAAAACCTCTTTTCTAGTGAATATCTAGTCTATGAAAAGAACATGCCTACCAAATTTCAGGACTGTAGGTCTAATATCTCAAAAACGCAATTATTTATCTATAACGCCCCTTAAGTCCTGACAACGCCCCTCGGGATTGCGTTCTCACTAAACATCTTTTGTATGAGATTTTTACTTCATGAAAAGAACCTTCTTACCAAATTTCAAGTCTGTAGGTCTATAGTAGTTCAAAAACGAAAATATATTCATCTATAACGTCTCTTAAGCCCTTGCAATGCCCCTGGAAGTTTATTTTCACAAAAACCCATGTCAATAGACCTCTAACTTATGAAAGGAATATGCGTAACAAATTTCAAGCCTGTAGTTCTAATAGTTCTGGAAATATCACGATGAGTAAGTCGCTTTTTTCCTTTATATATATATATATTTATTGAGATAGTTTTGTATATTAAAGGAATAAATAAATGCATTTATATATTACTCATTTTTAAAAAAACTGTTACTATCATATTCATATGAACAGGAAGGTATTTTTAAGGATTTGTGATACATTTATATTAAATTAATAAATATCCAAATAATTATATATTTCATTGTATCACTTTCTTATGCACATTTTTATTTTTATTTTTAATAGGCTGCCAATTGGTGTTTTACCATTGCAGACCTAGTACATTCCCCAGAAGCAGGTATCTCTTTTTTTAGTGCGGCACCATATAGGCGGATACCAATCGCCGCAAGTAATTTTGACGGCCAGTTTTCTCCCAAGAGGGAGGCACCTGAGCTAATGACGATGCGAACCTGTACTAATATTAAATTTTTCCAAGCCAAATAGATGCTTATGGGGTCTTTTACTTGCCGTGTAATCATACATATGGCCGCTGTCTATTTTCTGCATCATAAAAAATCTACGAACTGGGGCCGGGGTCGAACCCGCAATCTTGGGTGCAGAAGACCAGCGACCTACCAATTACGCCACCTAGCCGGCAAATGCATATTACCTCATCTATATGCACCTCATATAAATGATCAATTCCAAGACGATTTAAATGATACAAAAATAAAAAATATGTTTATAATACCAGTTATGTGTTTATTTAAATAGACATATTGAATGAATTTATTTAGGCTACGAAAAGAAACAAACAGAAATGTACGAGACTTTTAAAAAGATATTCATATGCAGGATACTGAAAAACTTCTATCAGATATAAAGAAGCTAAATTTATAAATAGGAAACTCAAAATTTATTTAGAGATGATATTTATTAGCTTTCAGCAATAAATTTAGAAATAAAATGTGTAATATTTGAAGGATTTAACAGATATTTTTTTAAAAATGTGGAAAATAGTTCGATTATAAAAATAAGAAAAAAAAATGGATATATCAAATTAATAATTAAAAAGATAAACACAGGGTGTATCTAAACTCTGCGGCAAAACTTTAAGGGATGATAGTACACATCAAAACAAACAATAGTAAATAGAAAACTTAGGGTCCCAAACGTCTTCCGAAAGACATAGGTGTCATTAATGTTTAGGGTCGGAATTTTCAAATGATTATAAAAAACGGAAAAAATGGGTCGATTTGTAAACGGTTTTCGCTAAAATTATTCTTTTGTCAGTATTTTCTTGAAATGTAAATTTCTTAGATAAAGCTCAAAAAATGTCGATAGAGGGTTGCTTTAGACTTTGGAGTAACGAACAACTATTTTTTACTGTTACTTTTTGTATCACATTTCAAATTTGAAACTCCCTTCCTTCTGAACAGAGTTCAGTTATTTCCGATCTTGGGGTTGTAGACCAGGCAGCAACTACTACCTATTAAACGTAAAGTAAACGAGAGAAGGGTAACACACAATTTTTTTAAGAAAAATATTCGTAATAGATATGAGAAACTTCTCTGCTCAAAATAAAAGAAGCAATTTGATGTACGCATGTAGTGCGTATGAGTGATGACACGTAGAAAACGGTACACGCATGATCTTTCGGAATCACAAAAACTGCTTGAAAAAGTGCCCACCAGCAAAGATACAGGCATCACACCGCCGGTTAAGAAAATGTCTAACATTAGCAAATACCCCGGGCATCTCCCGGGTTTCACCTGCTACGACGGCAATTCTTGCAACCAGGGCCTCGTCAGAGTCGACGGGGCTTACGTAAAAAAGACTCTTCATATGGCCTCAGTGGAAGAAGTTCAGGTAGGAGAGGTCAGGCGAGCATGCCGGCCAATTTACCGGACCACCCCGCCTAATCCTTCTCCCTGGATATGCTGTATCCAATGCACTTCGCACATCTGCGCTGAAATGTGCAGGTGCTCCTCCATGTTGGAACCACATACGAGCCTTTATGAACACTTTGCAATAGAACAGTGCTTCTCAAAGTTTCAATATTCGCGACCCAATATTTAATCATAAATTTTATCGTGCTCCCCCCTCTCAAACAATAGCAATGTATTTAATTCAATAATACTGTGACATCTCTCGCGTTCTTCTTCTAACATAACCTCTACGTTCTTTGACGGCCACGATTAATGGCAAAACTTTTCCAACCCAAATCCAAGAAGTGAAACGAAGCATAGATGCAAATAAGATAACCTTTAAAAGGATATAAAGTTTAGTGAGCAAGGATGGCAATTTAGAGAAAGTTCAGTTTGGAAAAGGTAAACGTGTAATTTGACGGCCTACCAAGGAATCACGGAGATCTCGCCATTAGTACAAGGTGCATACTATTGCACTCAAGCCCAACAGCCACCTGCAAGTAATTGAACCGTTGAGTATTCAATCAAGGTAGGAAGATTATATTCAGAACGCTGGTATATTATTAAGATTGTGATTAGGCACAAATATAATATATTTATATTGATAAGTGATCTAATTGCGCGATCTGAGTTAGTTAAAACTGCGTACTTTGGTTTATTCTCACTTAATATAAGTTTGTGTTCAATATCTCTAAGTAATTTAAGTTAAATTCTTAATAAAAGTCATATTAAGAATTATAGAATGTCTCATCATTCCGAGAACCCCACACCTCTAACTTACGCGGAAACCCCATGACATGGCTATCGAACGATGGCTATGTCGCAATACTATGACGCTAAATCTACAATACGACTTACCTCTTTAAGTACCACCGTCGTATATAAGCGTCTAGCTCAGTCAAAACGTTGATTTCCCCGGACGTATGTATACTTATTTCCGAAATACGATCTTTTCTGTGCAATGTTATCCATAAAATTATATCGAAGGCTTTGAAATGCAATAAAAGGACCTGGACAATGTTTGCGAAGGCTTTACTTAATTAAGATTAATTGCTTCCTTAGTCCTCCCCGCCCCCCAATACATCACATACGCACGCCTACGTGGAAAACGGTTGGCATTGGGAATTGAATCGCAAAACTTCTAATCGGCAGTCAAGGGATTAATTATAAACCATACAAATTATCAAGATAAGTGTTAACTTTTGTATATAATTTTTTATATATGACTATCTCATGGGATCACTGGTAATTATTAAACTTGTTCTTATCCTAATATTGTTAAATTAATGATCAAATACATTGTGCAGCACTGGTACATTTGCACATGTAATATATCAGTGTAAATATGCATTTTATTTTTTATTATGTAAGAATATTTTGTTTGTTTTCTTTTAGTAAACTAACAATTTTTTTAATTCTTTTGTTTTCGACTTTTCAATATGCTCGCGCTCCCCTAGTAGAGTTGTCACGCCCCACAGTTTGAGAAACGCTGCAATAGAACGTTACATCCTTACATACAATTAGCACCATACAGTTTAATCCTTGTGTACTACACTTTGCGTGCAAATAGGGTATTTTGCGGGGAGAAATTGCTCATGTTTGTTATGAAGAGCTTTTATTATTTAATTTTATATCCCTCTCTCGTTTATTTTACGTTTAGTGGGTAGTAGCTGCAGCCTAGTCTACGACCGAGCATCGAAGATCGTGAATAACTGAACTATGTCATGGGAAAGAGATGAGTTTAAATTTCACCTCTTGAACACAGTAGAGTTTGCGCTACTTAACCACCCCCAACGAGTCAAATTTTGAGCTCAAAATTTAAGTTTAAGTCTAAAGCCGCATTCACACCAAGGCAGTCAGCGTCGAGCATTGAGCGTCTAGCCAATCAGATACTTGATCTCGGGCGAGATGAAGTCTCTGATTGGCTAGACGCTCAAAGCTCGAGGCTGACAGCCTTGGTGGGAATGCGGTTTAAGCTTTTGAAAGCATTTAATGTGATTCAAAAAGTAACAGTAAAAAATAGTTGTTTGTTACTCCAAACTATAAAGCGCCTTCTATTGACATTTTTTTACCTTTATCTTTAAAATTTATTTTTCAAGAAAATGCTGACAAAAAGAATAATTTTAGCGAAAACCGCTAACGAATCGACCCATTTTTTCGTTTTTTTATAATTATTTGAAATTTTATTCCCTAAATTTAATGGCACCTATCTCCTTCGGAAGAATTTGTGGAATCCTAAGTTTCCTATTTAGTATTGTTTGTCTTGATGTGTACTATCACCCCTTAAAGTTTTGCCTCAGAGTTTAGATACACCCTGTACATAACAATTCATTGTAGATGTCTGTGAAAATGTCATCTGTAGAAGCTAGCAAAGAAAAGCAATGAATCTAAAGTTCTCAAAAATTTATTTGAATAAAAACTACTTGGAAAAGGGAATATGTGTTGGAATTTTAAAAAACTAAGTAGACAGAAAAAGGAATATACGGATAATTTTACTGAGATTTTTTTTACGGCTGGAAAACAAAAATGGATCCAATAAACTATAGATTTAAATATTTATTCAGTGAAGAAACAAAATGGAAAACTTTTAGAAAAAAAATCAGTAGATAAAAAGGATGGAATTTGACTAAATGATTGTTTGGGGGGAGGGGGGGGGCGGTAAAATTGATTTTTGAAACGTATACTTATCTATGAATGTTTCACGTAGTTTAGTTAATTACCAGCACTCGATAAGTGCTACAATGTAGAGAGATAATTTGATTCAAACAAATGGACAAATCATTATTTTAAAATGTAGAAATTGCTAATGCATTATATTCAGAAGGTGAACCGGAAAAATAATCAGTATTCAATGAAATTAAAAATAAGATATTGATTATAATTTAGAAGAAAAAAACACTACATTACTCAAATCAAATTTTTCCAAAAAGAAATATAGAAGTAGAATGGATTATTTTATAAAAAAGAAGATAAATAGTTTAGATTTTAGAAAACACAAAAACTGATACTACATTTCAAATTTTTTTTAGATTTCTTATTTTGTGAAATGTATGTTAAGTCATTATACTTAACGCAAATAATTTGTAATTAATATAATATTCGATATAATACACATATTATAATTTAAAGGAAATAAGTATGAAAAAACTGAGATAGTGTGAAAAAATTTAAGATGGTAAAAAAAAATATTTAAATTGCTAAAATTTAATAAATTTCAAACATTTTACATCTTTTCAAAGTTTTAAGTACATAAAATTTCTAACAATTGAAAAAAAATGAATTTTCAATCGTTATTTAAAATTTTTTTACGCTTTTCGAATTTAGGTTTAAAAATATCCAAAACAGTCGAGAAGGGTTTTAAATACTAGGGATTTTACCAATTTAGAAATAATAAAAAATGCAGAATTATCAAATTTGCCTTATATATTCCAAACTTCATCTACTTTATGATTACTAATATTAAAAGAAAAAATTTATAGAAATATTGAAAAAACTTGAAATGCCGAAGTTGCTCACATTTCCAAAATTTTTACATTTCCCTACTATTGATGTTCCTGAAAAAATTTATATTTTCCGGTTCCCAAGACCAAACAACCTCAATAACTTTTAAGAATATTGAAACTGGAAGAAAAATAATTTGAACCAACTAATTTATGCGCATAGATAAAGGAGAAAGTAGATAATAAAATTTTTTAGTTTTCTATCCTATCCTCACACTCAAGGGGTTTTACCTTTATGTTAAGATCCAGTAAAGAATTGACTCAAAAAATACAGCAAAATAACACCTGTCTTTTCTTTGAACAAACAACAGTAAATGTTTGCTTTGGACTGCAATTTCTTTTGCTCCGTTGCGTCTAAGGGAATAAAAGAAAAATACTGAAGTAAAAAAAAAAACGAGTTTTTTCTTATAGAGCTGATGAACGAAATATAAGTTTTTATTAACCCAGTTTGATTTGCAATTTGCCGGGATCGTGAAAACGAAAGCACAACTATTTCTGTCGAATAACTTTTTTCCGAGACATTTTTATGTCTTTTTAATGTTTCTTTACCTCAAATAAAAAGGGTAAGGAGCAATACAACAAATTGGGGAAGGCCTGATTGCTTGGTATTGTTATGAAAACTTCATAAAATAGGAAACCAATATACATTCATAGATAAACTGAAGGTTTTCATTGTTATGATTTTATGATGTGTTATACACACAAATGCAGATTACTAGAAACTACGAGGGTTGGGGCAAAAGTCATGGCAACTATTTTTTTTTCTTGAAGATACCAGTCCAGTTGGAAAATGTGACATATACAGACGAAATTTCAAGGTGTTAACTACATGTGTGGACAATGAATAGCACTGAAATATCGTAACACACTAATTTATTACGGTAGCATATATATATACAGGGCAATATGGCTTTCACGGTGCAAAAGAATGACAACACAGTACACATAAAGTTGACATGACAAACCTGCGCCTATACACTCTTAATGTAGTCCAAAACCCTTAATGTAATACATGAGCTGCTCGATGATGGCATGTGCCAAGTCGGTCCGCACACTGATCGGTCGTTCCGAACGTTGCTCATCACTAGTTGACACACGTCCTTGCTGAAACTTTCCTGTTTACCTTGCTACTATACGGTATGGAAGGGCATTATTCCCAAGGGCTTCCACTAATTCACTGACATTCCATCGCATTTATCTCTCGGAGAACGGCTATTTTGATGCAAGCGCGATGCTCAACCCTGGTTACTTCTATCTCAAACGACACTCACAAACTGACTAAGCCCTCGCTGAGCTACTACCAGCTATCCCAGAGCCATCTGATGTTCTGCATATACACTATGAATGCAGAGCTTCCACACGACATATATACGTTCGGGATCCGTTCACATGTTTACAAAAAAAAAAAAAAATAAAAGGTTGCCATGACTTATGCCCCAACCCTCGTATTTTTTCCCACTTCTTACAGAAAGTGTTGATTTTATTTAATATTTGATACCTATGTTAGAGGTATTGATTATTTTCTAATTTATTCAACTTTTTTAATTTAGAAAGATGTTTAATTTTTAATTCTTGATTACATATAATTTGTTGCTTAACAATAAATGTGAAAGCTAATTTTATAATCTTAGTGATTAGATATTAACACTCATAAATAAAAGAGATAGCAAGGTTTTTATAAAAACATTTCAAAATTAATATTCAGGTTTTTTTGATAACTAAAGTTTATATGTTAGCATGTTTAAATATATATGGATTCCAGTACAGGAATGATTAAATGTATGTTAGCTTTAAACACTTGAACCAGAACTAAAAGATTTTTTCTTAGAAATGTATCTAAATGTGTTATAAATCCATCTATATTGAAAAGAATTTCATCCCCTAGTTGTAACTTCTTAATAAATTTGGGAGGTTAAACATGGATCAATTTAAATAATTCCACAAAACTTGAAAAAAAAATAATCAAGATCTTACTAAGCTTCACAACTAGGTAAAATATTCAGCATCGAAAATTCACCCAGTTTCAGCCATTTCCATGCCCGCATAAGCACCATATTTTGTATGCCATTCTTTCCTGTGCTTCTTTTCCCCGTTACCTCCCTCTTTCCCAAACAAAAAGAAGATAGGTTTGTGTCCACTATAACAGCTTTTCTGAATCCCTCCGATTTTATCATGTCTTAAACCTCGGCGATTGAACCCAAAAACTTGGAGCCTTATCGAAATCTTCCGAGACATAAAAACGACAATCTGATTAGATGTTCACAGATCCAGAAATGTTCAGGGAGAATAGGGGAGGATATTAGGGGCCGCCAGCCCTTTAGAGGACCATAAGATTCTTGTTTCATTTATTGTATTATCTTCAATGTATCGAATGGCAGCGGTGGTAAGCGAATGAGGATTCAATTTTCCACCATTTTAGGAAAACTCGTACATTTTCGTTTTATTTTGTTACGTCTGGTTGTTTATGTTGACAGCCTTTATGGTAAAACTTCTAAACTGCACCCATAGATGTCTTTATTGAATTAAACGAACTGTATTTACATCCATGTTATATCCCCTCTCTTTCGCATCAGAATAACTTCTCTTTTTGTTCGTGTGTGATTTAAATTTCGGAGGGCTAAAAATTTTTAGAGTGGTTCTTTTATTAAATTGTATCCGGAGGTATTGTTTCTTATATTTGTTGTTAGAAATGGAATTTGTTATTTTTTTTAGTTAAGTATAGTTAGCCCTCGTGCTAGCGAGTGAGTGAATATTAACGTCGCTTTGTTCAGCTACTTGAAAGATTTTGGCGACGGACCACGTTACTTTGAACCTGAGTTTAGTGTGACGGGGAAGAAACCTTAGCTGGCACCCCCTCTCCTAATTTCTACACCACACCAAGGGAAGACGTTGGAGACTCGACATATTTAACGAGCAACGTCCGGGTCTTAAGCGGAACTAGGCTTGAACTCATGACACACCGGCCACGAGTCCTTTGCCTTGATCAGTAGGCTATCATGGTCATTCATGTTGTATAATAGTGCGACGTTAATTTGATTCTTGCTGAATCATTCTGGTTCAAATAGTTATATTATAAATATTTTTTATATCACCCTCTTTTGAATAACTAGAATAAACCTTTAAAAATTTTCGAAGGAGTATTTATGCATCCCGACAAAATTAATGAAAAGCAGTGTTGTAAAATTATTAATTCAAAGGGGCACTTAAAAAAAAATTTTCAAACTGATAGACCCTATATCAGGTTGAGTAAAAAGTTTTCCGCCAATGGGCAATACCTCCGCACCACGGCCATTCCTATGGTAATTTACCTTTCTCCAAACGGGGTTTTGCATTCCAAATTAGAAAGTTGGAACTACACGACTGTGTTTTACTATCTTGTGCACCAAAATGTGTTTAAAATAGAGTTATCACATTAACAGATCGGAACGATTATGTACTATGAGTTCCTATATAAATAAACTCAGTGCAACTGAATGCCACAAAAAATGAGTGAATGCTTAGGTTTCAGTACTGTTTCTTAAGATACAGTAAAAGTTTAGTTTCGAAAGTTTAAAGCTGAAAATTTCGACATTGAAGATGAACTTCATTCTAACCACCTTATTGAGGTGGATGTGACTAGTTAACGCAAGTCATTGATCAAAACAGAAATGTTTCAACACGAACTATTACGTTAGATCTTGACGTGTGTTAAAAAAACAATAGTCAATGCTCTCACATTTATAAATCTAATGTTTAGGTTAAATCACTGGGAGCCTCCCGTATTGACTGCTGATGATAAGAGCAAGAGAAAAGCGACCTATTTGTCTCTGCTTAGAGATCAAGGAAAGAGAACATTTCGTTAAGGAGGGTGGTCAACACCCAAGGAATCATCATGTTCGGTTACAAGACGAACGCTAACTAACTAGAAGGTGTTTCTCTGTATCTGGTGGGATTGTCATAGAGAGAATTATTTACAAAGAGTACCTGAAAAGCAGACAGACTATCAACAGTACAATACGCAGTAATATGCAAATCAAAGTTAGCAATGCCATTCGCGAAAAACGAAAAAAAAAAAAGAGTTCAGAAGCAAGGTGGTTCTCTTTCATCAAGATAACGCCCAGCCACATGTTAGTGCGATGACCGGCTGGATGTTCTACACACTGGAGTAAGATTTGATAAATCATCAACCATACATCCCTGACATGGCACCTTCGGATTGCTATTTTTTTCACATTTGCAGTTACATATTGATGACCCAATCTTCCGTTCAAATAATGAGGTCATAAATGAGGTCGGTAGCTTTCTGGATTCGCGTACCCCACAGTTCTTCACAGAAGTGATTGCAAAGTTGCCAAAATTTTGGCAGGCTATTGTAGATTTGAATGGGAATTACTATACTTATTAGCTTTGCTGTGATTTTGTATGTATTTATCATTTTACAAGATCGTTTTCTTTTCGTCGAAATCTTTTTATTCAACGTAATACTTCCAAATCCAGTAAAAAGTATGTGGAGAAAAAAATTTAAAAAAAAAAGTATTCTCTTTTGTAGGTAAAAAGAACGAAATGAAAATATGCAAAAATCATTCTTAAACTAAGTTGAAATTAATCTTGTGATAGGGAGTGTTGAAAAGACTCCATATGTCGCGGCAAAAGAGCGATTAAGGTAAAATGACGGCAGCGTTAATGAAGCAGCGCTAATGACTGTCGATGAAAAGGTAACCGTGAAGCTCCGCTAATGAAATTAAATATGCTTCTCCTCGTTGAATAAAAGGATAAAAAATTGAACCACTCAGAAATGCTTGAAAGTTGACGACGAAATTCTGAGGAACAAATCAAACATTAAAAGCTTTCATTCATTTTGCGGCTTCTTAACGGGATCTTGGAGTAATATATTTGCTAAATTAAATTAATGATTAAAAGGCGTAGAAGTCGAAACCGAAATGAGACAATCTAAAAATGTTTCGGCATGTTATTTAATAAAAAGTGGAATATTTAATCTGCGTTTGTTAATTTTAATTGCTTAGTGTTATGATAATCGTATATTTTTTTCAATGTTTTAATGAATAAATGAAACGTTTGCGTCAATAAAGAAGAATAATCCTACATAATAATAAAGCTTATAACACAGTTTTAAATAAGTATATTACTAGTAAACTGCTTCATTAATTGTTTACCACAACGTGAAATGAAAAGTAAGTTGCATGCTACGTGATATATACTGCTGTCCATTAAAATTTCAAAAACAGGAAGGAATGATCTAGAAAAAGTCAAAATTACATGAACAGAAAAGCACAATTGATTAGTATTTCAGCTCATTTAAACGACGTAGAAGTAAGAAACAACACGGGAAGTATAGCGTGAAAGGAAAGTTTTGTTGTAGATTTCTCATTCTAGAAGCACGTTATAAGGTCGGAGTTTTCTCAAAATATCGTGCTATATCTCGAATAAGAAGAAAAAATGCTTACTAGCAAGTGTCGGAATTCAATAAAAGCAGGTTGATGCATATCAACAGTGAGGATTATCGTTCCATGATTTCATATTGGTCGAAATCTAACCACTGTCAAATGAATATAGAATCACAAATTGATTTGTTTTAAATTTTTCTCCTTCAGACATCCATTAAGTATTACATTCGAAACAAAAATGAAATTTATTACTAAAACTTCAGCTAAATGTATATATTATAAATTTGTAAAATTCGTTCTGTAGATAAAGAGGAGAAAGGTGGAAAATGTAAGTTAACACATGCAGAAAATGCATTTTTTTCAACTAACTAATTCAAGCAAGCAATTTAGAGAAGCTCACATTCGAAATAAATGTTCATAAATTGCTTCCTCCATACGTTTCCGTGAACTGCCATGGCTCTAGCATACTCGCATTGGCGTGTTAAAATATACCCTTGGCGTTCTTTAAAATTCTGATCACCTTCAGTTTAAAAAGAAGTTGTTTAGGCTTTTAACTCACAACAAAAGCTACATCCTACTCACAATAATGCTGAACACACGTTAGGTCATTTTAAAGAAGAGAAAGAATAAGACAATCTCGAGACAGGGGTTGGCAGTGGCGCTTTTCCCTGCCTGTAACGATCCCATTTCTCCTACTCATCCCTTGACTTTTTGGTGAAGCTTGAAAGTAGTGAATGGAAAGATATCCACAACGAATGAGAATGTGTAGTCAAGCATTTTGTCAAGGGTTTGCCGAGAAATTAAGTAACAAATGAAAGTGGCAAATGGGATGCGTTGAAAGAGCTGCTTAATACCCGGAATGATGTTACAGATGCCAAAAGTTGTGCCATTAAAGTCCGTGAATCATCAAAGCAAAAAGCGAGAAAATTGGTTGGACATGTTGTCAAGTTCTTTAATCGTTATTTTATTCACTCTTTCCGTCGTATGTATTCAAAATGGATTTTAATTCATCGGGTTTCTTTTTCACACAAGCAACAGATGCTTTAAAAATGGATTTTAAGGTTTATTACCTTAAAAAGCTACGATTTACATATATTTTTCATACTAAAGTTGTGAAAAATGTACCAGAAATACTTAAGAGTGGAGAAAATTAAATTAAGAAGGTCTGTTAAATGCCTTTAAAATATTATTCGTAAGCTGAAAGATATAATAGTAGATAATGCTAGCTTGTTAAACTGTTTTTTTTAAAATAATAATGTGGTGTTTAGCTGTATATGTATTTATTAACTGTGTGTGTATGTCTTAATATATTTTGGACAAAGAAGATTATTATACTGCTGATTTTGTATGTAATCGATTTTCGACATATCATGTTAAGAATGTAAAGAATTTTTTGTTCGTTGCAGTGGTTCTTGCCATGAAATTATGTTAAAAAGTTCATTTGTGATATTTAATAACGTGAAAACTTATTTGTTATATGAACTCCTGAAAACATAAGTGCATATATTCATTGAATCTATGCATTTATGAATCACATCTTTGATTTACCAACGATTCAAACGTAAAGTCTTTGAGCCTCAACAGATTAAACATGCGTCAGTCATTATATTTTTGGGGTCTTCAGTGGCATGTTCAAACTCCCGACTCGACAGGAACATCACCTGCCGCTATCAGTGAATTTTGTATCAATAAAATGAATAAAATAAGTACTGAAAATATGTATCTTCACGCATAATATGGTTATCTCTATTTGAGGGAACTCAGGATCTTTCAGCATAAAACATCTAGAAGTAAATCTTCAGTATATTTTCTAAATATAAATTGAATTTTATATTCATGTAAAATTTTTCCGTGATTACAAATTAAGAAGTAAAACGAAAAAATGGATACTCAAAGAATTTTCTCCATTTTTCCAGAAAGATTCTCTCAGTTATTATTGAAAAAATTAATTATTGATTACATTTAGCATTGTTAATATAAATTTCCTTTCAAAGAGGTAGGTTCAGAATTTCGACCCCAAAACACATTTTTCATTTTTCCCATTTTTATAAAATATGAACTTTTATGCTTCTAATGGTGCAAAAATTATCATTCTACGTTCAGTAAAAATATTTTTAATAATTTTTTGAAAATGTTTTACCACTTTTACCACCTGTCAGAGTTCACCTGCCACACCCACTCATACGTAAACAAACTTTTTCTGCATTGTAAGCCCCCAATTTCACTATTTTTTCCATTATTATTTAAAATATTTTGAACGGCAACTTCTAGTAGAAGAAATTAAGTGAAGCAAAGGCTTGTTTACTATTTGAAACGTGCTGTGTGCATTCAGTTTTCAAAGTACGTAATAAGCAATTTTTTCTCGCTTCATTCGCTAATATTCTGGATTTTTTTATATATTTGCTGGTAAGTTTTGATTTTTAAACAATTTTTTCTTACAATGTCACGTTTCAAAAATAGAATTTTTAAGGAAAGAAGAATTAGTGGTTTGCATACTCAGTCAAAGGTAAGTGAATCCATTAACAATTTATATATAAATGTTTCTGCTTCAGCCAAGAAGCTGAATTCCTGTACGGATTACAGCAATTTTCTTGAAGAAAATGGAAATATAAATGAAATTATAAATAAGAATTTATTGTCTGAAGCTATAAAAATATCTGTTGTATGTAAAGAATGTAAAAATAATAGCATTTCAATTATTTTTTTAAAGAAAAGTTCAAGGCTTGGCCACAGAATTTGTGAAACTTGTGGATTCAGCCAACCATTTCTAAATACTGATATATATGGTTTCATGTAATGGAAAAGAGTCTAAGTATTATGAAAATACCAGGCTTTCATATGTAATGAGATGTATTGGTAAAAGGTATGTCTTCTGCTAAAGTTTTGTGTGGAATTATGAATTTACCAACTCCATCGCAAAGATTTCATAAAAAAGAATCAGGGTTAGATACAGTTGTAGAGACTATATGGCTACGGTGAGTATGCAAGTTGCAGCTAAAGAAGCCAAAGATGTCAGCGGTCATTCTGATATACCAGTTGCTATTGATCGTACTTGGCAAAAGCATGGGCATATGTCTTTGAATGGTGCTGTCATTGCAACAAGTGTTTATACCGGCAAAGTGCTTGATGCTTCAATTTTATCAAGATTTTGTAAGTGCCCCAACAAAATGAATGAGAACTATAAGGCTAATCATTTTGGAAATAGTGGAAGTATGGAAGTTTCAGGAGCCATTGAAATCTTCCAACGCTCTGAAAGTTTGCATGAACTGCGATATACAAAATTTTTGGGAGATGGTGACTCCAGGGCGTATAAAGCCGTTAACGAGATGAAGCCGTATAGAGATACAGGTATTGAAAAACTGGAATGTGTTGGCTATGTCGAGAAACGGATGGGGACTCGACTACGAGCTTTATTGACAAAAAACACTGGGTGGTCGCGGTAGACTTACAGACGTTGAAACTGACAAATTACTGCGGTGTTATGGAATGGCTATCAGAAACAATACTGAGAGTATTAATTCAATGAAGCGAGCCATTTGGGGCTACATATTTTCTTAAAGCATCTACAGATGCATATCCATAACATGGTATGTGCACAACAAACGAAGATACCTGGTGTGGATATAACCGAGAAATTACGACAGGTGGAATATATAAACATAAGAACACCTTGCCATCAGAAGTGCTTGATTGTATCAAAGATGTGTACCTGGAATTATCAACTCCTAACCTCCTTGCCAAATGCTTACATGGTAAGACACAAAACTGTAACGATAGTGTAAACAGCCTGATATGGTCAGGGATACCGAAAAACGTTTTTGTGCAATTGGGCACATTAAAAACTGGAATACTGGAAGATATTGCTTCCTATAATCAAGGTAACATTACTAAATGTCATGTTCTTGAAACATTAGGTATATTTCCAGGTTTTTACACAGCTCGAGCAATGGAAGCAGCTGATCGGGAGAGACTACGAAAAGCAAATTATGACATTTTACAAAATTCTAAAGAAGCAAGGGTAAAAATAAGGCATAAGAAATGTATATTAGAGGATACTTTTGAAGAAGATAGAAAAACCCCAAGCTATGAAGCTGGTATGCACTAATTACAAGGGGTTTTTACTAAAAAATCCAATTTTTCTCAAAACTAACATTTTTATTATATAAGGAACATTTGTTCCTAAACTACTGAATTTAAC
The DNA here is from genome assembly GCA_019973955.1 of Trichonephila inaurata madagascariensis. Classification (NCBI taxonomy): domain Eukaryota; kingdom Metazoa; phylum Arthropoda; class Arachnida; order Araneae; family Nephilidae; genus Trichonephila; species Trichonephila inaurata. The sequence goes on along the minus strand of BMAV01020948.1, from coordinate 345,674 downwards.
AGCTTATAACTTTGCATAATTAATAATTGCACACTAATACATACTTTAATCAAGGTATTTTTTTTAAAAAAAATATTCTGACTTAATTTGTAGCATTAAACATAATGAAATTTCACTGTTTTTGAAAAAAAGAATCAGATTTGTGCAAAAAATAATTTTTTAAAGAACAACTAGATATCTCCTATCTATAAAAGCTCTGATTAAAGTATGTATTATGGTTCAAAGAATATTTACATTAAAAAAATTGGAGATTTTTATTCAATAGAATGCATATAAATGTTCCTTAAAAATACCTATTTTTAACATTATTGAGATACAGATCCTGTTTCGTGAACCTATCCCCTTAAATATAAGAATGGTTATTTAGTGAATGCCTTTACAGAAGTAATAACTCTTTCCTAAAGGAAATCGAATCAAGTATTTGAGCAAGTTCTTTTCATCATTTGCGGATATTTTTCTTGTTACTTTCTATTGATTATAAATAAGTCTAGTGACTGTTGCTTAATAGTTTTGAATATCGATCTTACTTTTACTATTTTTAAGTAACTGAAGAAAATCAAGTATACCTAATCTTTATTCCTGTTCCATTTACCAAGCATTTTGATTAAATTTTTCTTAATTTTTACTCGATAGATAATATTTTCAGTTGATAAGTAAGGGTTTCAACAAGGACGGATGGGCAACAAGAAGACGTCACATCATTCAAACGGTGTCGGTAGATGGAGTTGGCTCTCCAGTAACATAACTAAATCTCAGATAGAAGATGGCTGCGTTGACTAAAACATATCCTGCATTTGAAATAAGAAGTGTGATATGATTTTGGCCATTAAAGAAAAATCATTTAAGGTGAACTTCATCGGCAACTAGAAGAAGTGTACGGTGAAAGTGTTATGTTACGAAGACAGGTGAGGGTTTGGTGCACGGAATTAAACAAAAGAAGATGATCAAATGTGCGAGATAAAGAAAGAGTTTTCTCGATGGGAAGTATTGAACAATCTTCTTACAGTCTCGACCTCGCACCAAGTTATTTCCATCTCTTTGGAACTTCAAAGGAATACTTAAGAGTTCAACATTGCTAAACTGATACTGAAGTTCACTAAGCCATCTTGATGTGGTTGCACAAAATTGTCTCATATTCATGAGTTTTGAAAGATTGGCATCATGAATCACTTTACTAAACTTACGTGTTAACAGTCAAGTTGGCGTCACAAAATTTCCTCTTTTTACCTTTTTCCTGTGCCCCAAAAATCTCTACTGATAAGATGAGTAGAAAATTATCTTATTGTCTAATGAAATATGCGTGTCAAACAATTACAAAAAAAGGAGGGGAGGAGGGAAGGGAGTTTGTTCGATCCTGAAATGCAAACTTCTTCTCGAAATCGTCAAAGTTCATCTAATAAAGCAGTCACAGCTTTAAAAAAAGCAGTAAAAAAGTTTTTCCCTTAAAAAAAAGAAAGTTGAAATTTTTGCTGAAAACGCTCTTTATTCTGTCCTCCTCCTTTTTTTTTCTCAAAGGCCTTACGCTTATCATCTTTCCCTTTTATTCCTTCTTTAAAAGAAAAAAAAAACATATTTTGCCCATTTAAACAGCTTTCTAGAATCCATCCGATTTTATCTGGTTTTAAACCTCTGAATGAACCAAAAACTTTGTGCCTTATCATAATATTTCGAGACATGGGAGTGACGATTTGGACTATCTGATCAGTTGTCCACAGATTCCTGGAAAAGACTGGGATAGAGGGAAAGATGTTATACAGACATATTTACCCTCCAGACCCCCATAAGGTATTTTATTTCATTTACTAAATTACCTTTTACATATTGAACAGTATGAGTAGCGCAATTTAGAAGAGGATGTTTCGTTTTCTCACCATCTTGGGAGGGGGTGACAAGGATTTCTTTTACTTTTATTTTTCTTTATTTGGATATTTGCATTGATAGCTTGGCTGACGCAGATGTCCTAAACTTCATCGACGAATATCTTCATTGAATTCAATGGAAAGCTGTATTTGCGTCTTTATATGAGAGATACATGTTATCTATACATTTATTCATCATATGAAACTAGAAGTACAAAAATATTGTCAAATAAGGCTTTTAAAAATCATGCTTCAGGATCGAGTATATCCTATTAATATGTTTTTATATAGGAACCATAAGAACAGCTTAAATTTGTATTTAGAAGAAACAAGTACTTTGAATTTAAAATTTTAGACTGAACAAAAAAATGGGTGTTTTCTTGCATTGCATTTTAATGTTCAACTTTTTTGCATTAAATTTTAACTTAATTTTATTGAAAAGAGATATAAAGCAAATTTCTAATTAATAAAAGGAATTGCAAAATATTATGATTGAATCAGTTACCATAACTCATGATAAATATCGCGAATTATATAATTACTCAATGTCAATCAATAATTTAGTACGGCACATAACCATAAATTAACATAAAATACTTATTACACAAATCATAACACAACAATGCTACTTCTTGCAGTAATGATACTAACATTATTAACAAAGTTTGAACTGCGTTTATAAAATTATTTGTTACGGCAAACTAAAAGAAGCAAGTATAGAGATGATACTATTAAGAAAAAACAAAAGATACTGAAAAAGAAATATAAATATAACCATATGGCAGTAATAACGTAGGCTTTCATATGCTTTGATAAATAAGTAGAAAATAACTGAATGATGTGCTTCACCATACATTTACAGAGTGTGCTTCACCATATCTTACATTGTTTGTCTGTAACACCCTATTTTTATGTACAAATGTCTTCAATATGAATGAGTGAGGGAATATTAACATCACACTATTCAACTACTCGAGGGCTTTCGACGACTGTCCTTGTAATTTTGAACCATGGTGAAGTAACAAGAACGACACCTGAACTGGCCTACCCCTCTCTTAACTTCCACATGGGAGAGACACCATGATGGGACCACACGAAAAGGAAGGAAGAATGAATTTTGGCAGATTTAAAGCGCACCGCCCCCCCCACCGTCCTGCGTACAAGGCGCATCTTGAGCAGTACTATGCTCGAACTCATGACACGTCATCCACGAGTCAGTTACCTTACTTTTCATTATCAGAGTCAAGACAAAGTCTTCATGGGTTAAGACCCAAATTTACAGGGGCAATTGATAAATATGGGTAATGCACAGTTCAATTTACACCTAAGCCTGGTTTGAATCAAGTTATCATTTTTATTTCTCATTCAATGCAACTTAAAACACTTTTCGGTCAATTTAAAGAAATGAGAAGCGTTTTCACAGCTTCCACGAGCTCACAAGCCATAACACGATCATTTTGATTTCTTAAAGATTATACAGGGGGATTCGCTACCAGACCGACAAACTTGCAGGATGTTTAGGGAGTACAGAGACGAATCGGAATCATATAAAAATGAAGGGTCACAAATGCCGTAATTGAGAGCTAATGGTGCAAAGAAGAAAAGAACAGAGACCACAACACATTGATGGAACAGAAAACATTTTATTGAAAGATTGTACAATGTCAAAGAAAATTTGAAAGATTGTTCAGGTGTTAAAAATTACTAGCAGAAGTCATCCAACAAGCCTGACAGTGGCACTGCATGGAATTCCTTACATTCTGGAAGATCCCTGGCATGTCACGTATCCTCTTGGCAGCTGCAGATGTTCAAGTTCTGAGGTGTTTGAAGAAACGGGCATCTCGTCCCCCAAATAGAACTATTTAATTTCTTAAAAAACCAGCCTCACTTGATCTTCTGTTCACACTTGCGAAGGTTGTGTGATCTAGGACACGCCTGTTTGTATAATGGTGTTGGTACAACCACCGAGTGGTGTGCCCTTTACAATTTGAATCTGCAAATAATACCAGCATGTCGGCAGTTCCTCGTTTGAATACGAGTTAATCCTACTATCTTGGGAAACGGATGGCAAATGACGACTTCTAGCAAGATTGTTATTCCCATTGAGCACCATCTAACACATAGCTGTCTGGAGGAGCCTTCCAGAACGTCAGGGATTCCATACAGTGTCACTGTTAGACTTGCCACTTCTGATCATAATTTCAGATACATGTTGTTGTACAGCCTTTCAATAAAATGTTTTCTGTCCCATTAATGTGTTGCTTTTTTTCTCTTATTCTTTGCATCTAAGCTCGAAATTATGGCATTTGCGATCCTGCATTCCTATGTGATTCCAAGTCGTCTTTGTAACCCTTACACACCCTTCAATTTGTCGGTCTAGTAGCGAATCACCCTGTGGAATTTTTACAACCATAGAGAAAGGTAAGCAATCATCCAAAAAAGAAGCAACATAATTTTCGTGAATTTCCTTACATTTAAGACAATATTGTATCTTTCCAAATAAACTGATATAATTGAATTTAAAAGAGATATTTTCATTATGGTTTCCTATTTGGTTGAAAATTGGAGTATGTACTAGATTGTTCATTTCCCAAAATTCGTTTGACCGCAGGGCTTGATTCCAGAAATATTCATGATACATTTTTAGAAACAGTGTACGAGATTTTTTTTTCTTGAATGAAGAGTGATTCCTGATATTTTTCAATAATCAAATGCAACTTTATGAATAGGTTTTTAGAGTTAAATGCACTGAAGTGCCATTGAATTAGGGATAGCAAGGGCTATTTAAATTGTGTAGCGCTGTGCATCTTTTATGCGCAAATGAGGGCACTGTGGTAACTGCATATAAAACGAGTACTTTAGTTGTTCTGAATTAATTGTTGGAATAACCAGTATGGGTAAACTGCCTGATTTAGACGCCTTCGATCGAGGAAAAATCGTAGTTGCGCGTCTCATGGGCCATTCAATTTCCGAAAATATCAGACAGAAGGGCTGCGGTAGCCCAGTGGTTAAGGTATCGGACCATGGCAGGCATGTCATGAGTTCGAGCCCCGTACCACTAAAGACCCGCCGTGTAGGGCAGCGATGCACGTTAAATCTGTCGAGAGCTGAAACGTCCTCCCGTTGGTGTGGTGTGGTAGTTTCAGCTCTCGACAAAAAAAAAAAAAAAAAAAAAAAAAAAAAACAATGGTTCAAAATTACGTGGTCCGTTGCCAAAAGCCCTCGTGTAGCTGAACAATGCGACGTTAATATTCACTCACTCACTCACTCACTCAGACAGCTAGAATTTTCAAGATCGACAGTGTCAAGAATATACCAAGAATATATAGTGGTGGAAAAAAAAACTAGCGGTCGGGCAAACTGCAAAGAACATTTTGCCTTGACAGTATGTGACGAGAGACGGTTCAGGAGCATTGAGTGCAGCAAGCGAAGCCAAACATCAGCTTAAAATATTACACAGTTGAATGACAGGGCCAGTCGTATAGTCAGTCAACACACTTTACAACACTCGCTTCAACGTATGGGTTTCGAGAGCCGTCGACCTACGAGAGTTCCATTGCTCAATGACAGCCATCGGGCTGCACGTCTTGTCTGTTCAAGAGAGCACAAAGACTGAAATATAGAGGACAGAAAACAAGTAGTGTGGATTGATGAGTCTCGATTCTGACTACTTATTGCGATGAGAGGCTGAGAATATGGCCTTAGGCTCATAAAGCCATGGACCCTGCATGCCAGGTTAGAACTGTACAAAGGCATGGTGGCTGAATCATGGTCTGGGGTGTTTTTTGATGGCACTGTTTGGGATCTTTGGTGGTTGTACTAACCTACCTCAATACAATTCGGTACGAAGGGTTGCTGTGTGATCACTTCCTTCCGTTCATGCTGTTCTGTTATCTACATAGTAATGGATTTTTCCAGCAAGAAAACTGTTCCTCTCACAAGTACCGGTTGGCTACTGGCCGGTTGGATGAGCAATCCTTTAATTTTCCTGTCATAAATAGGCCACCTAGAAACCCAGACTTAAAGCCTATTGAGCATCTTTGGGATGTTTTGGAACAAGGCGAGAAAGGCCTTCACAAAGCACCAACAAGCCTTACTGAACTATGGACAGCTTTAGCCAATATTTGGCAAGTCATTCCCGTGGAACATTTCCAGAAACTTGTTGAATCTATACTTCAACGTGTGACAATCGCTATCAAGGCTAGAAAAGGACCAACTCGTTACTAGGTAAGCATTCCTAATTCAGTGTATTACAAACCTCTATACCAGTGCTTTTCAAAGTTTCAATACTCGCAACCCAAAATTCACTCATAATTTAATCACGCCCCCCCCCTCCCCTCATATAATAGCAATGTATTTAATTTGATAATATTATACTTTGATGCTAAAACTACGATACGACTTTAACCTTTTAACCACCTTTTAACCATCAGTATCACCGGCGTATATCAACATTTCACTCAAAAAAATCGTTAATTTTCACAGACGTATATATACGTCTTTCTGAAGTACGATCATTTCTGTGCACACTGCTACCATAAAATTATTCCGAAGGCTTTGGAATTCAATAAAAAGATCTTGATAATGTTTGCGAAGGATTTACTTATTTCAGATTATTTTTACTGGCATTGGATAGCGATTCGCGTAATTTCTAATCGGTAATTTTAAGGGTTTTATTATAAACCTTACAAATTATCAAAAGAAATCTTAATTTTTGCATAGAATTCTATATGTGACAATCCCATGGGGTCACTGGTAATTATTAAACTTGTTCTTAACTTTGTATTATTAACTTAATTATATAAAATACATTGTGCAGCACTGATATATTTTTAAATGTAATATATCAGTGTAAATGTGTATTTTATTTTTTATATTATGTCGGAATGTATTTATTTTGTTTATTTTCAGTAAATTAATAATTTTTTTAAATAATCATTTGTTTTCGACTTTTCAATATTCTCGCGCTCCCCTCGTAGAGTTGTCATGCCCCCCCAAGGGGGGCACGCCCCACAGTATGAGAAACGCATATTTTTTGTCAAGCTGCGATGGAAATTGCAAAATAAAAGAATTTAATGGGTGAAATTATTAAACAATTATTTTTTTATTTAATACATCTACCCAATTTTAAAATAAATATTTTTATTAAACGTATTAAAGTGCTTGGCAGAAATAAATAAAAATATCAATACTTGACAAAAATAATAAAGCTATTTTGGAAAGCTTCCCAAGAAGTGATTAATTTGACGAATCTTCTCTATTAACAGGGTTGTGTTTTTTAAAAGTTGTTCGTAGTTCAAATCGATTCACTAAGAGCTATCACGATAAGTCTCAAGTAGGACAAAAGTTCTTTTAAAGTATAATAATTCTCGCTCTAATAACTCAGGAAACAAAAGGATTCGAGTTTGGTTAAGGAAAAAGAATTTGCGATTTTTTTTAATGATATTATTTTTCAATAAGTTTAAGTCAATAGAATTGAAGGAATATTTTCTGGCAGTTAAAAAAATTGAAGAAAACAAATAACAGAACAGTGCTCGATCCTAGATGATTCCCGTTCTTTCTCACAGTTTCTTTTGATGCGTGATAAATATTTGTATGTAGCGTGAAAGAATTTCATTACAATATAGTATTTCGATTGCTATTTACTGGTATGTGTTTAGATATCATATAGTATAAGAAAAAATTCTAACAAAAAGTAGTTTTTTTTAAAAAAAATAATTTTGTAACAGCTATATCCATGTCCTTCTGACTAACAAGTCCTCTTAGGAACTCTCTGGTACTTTAAATCTATTTTACTTGCAACGAACCCTCTGAAGAAGAGAACGTGATTATGTAAATTAGGTCTACTATATATAGTCTAAGTTTTCAAGCTAAGGAGCGAGAGAGAAAGTGAGAGAGATAGGATAGATTACTAGCGGATCAGATATTAATCAAATTGATAGTATAACGCAGATATTTGATAATTGTAATTATTAAAGTGATGATTGTTCATTAGAGATTATATAGTAGGAAAGTAATATATTCGAGCCTGTGAAGTAAGTTTTCTGATATTTAATGTCTTCTCATACGTCATTTATCTGCATATTGCTTGAATTGGGCACATCTCTTAATTTAGATTGCTTGAACTTGTGTTGTTAATTGTGTGACAAATACATTGAGTAATTTTGGATATGACTAGTCTTTTTTCCCTTTCTCCCACATCTCTAGGTGCGGATGAGAGAACCTTACAATTTTTATAAAACAATTTTATATCTGCAATATTTATGAGGTGTGTCCGTAAACTAACTACCGTTTTGGAAAAACTAGCATTAAATTTTTTTCTGGAAAACAAAATCTATTTTTACCAAAAAAAAACATCTCTACATATTTCCATAGTTATTTAGATATTTATCATTTCGGAAACCAACTTCTCTATACCCTCTTCAAAA
>BMAV01020948.1:317687-336987 GCA_019973955.1 Trichonephila inaurata madagascariensis | reverse complement strand
AGATATTTATCATTTCGGAAACCAACTTCTCTATACCCTCTTCAAAAAAGATGCCGCGAGTGAAGAGAGCCATTGCTGAATAGATCATTTTTGGAAACTTAACACAAAGCAATCTTATTGGGAGCCGTCGGTTTCATGAATTTTCTAATTTATTTCATATATGTTTGTTGTCTAAGAAAACTACAAAAAAAAAAAAAAATAAATAAATAAAATAAAATATACTTCTAAATCAACGGAATTTGCTTAGCTAGCTGGTTCAAAGTGTGCAGTCTCGTTATTGCGGTAGCTACTGTAAAATACAACGTATAACGCACACCTATACTTTTGAACATTATTTTTGATTTTTTGATATATCCGCCTGTATAATGCGCAACCCTTTTTGTACGAGGAAACCGGAAATAAACGTAAGTAATGCTCTTATACTTTTAAGTCATTTATTCGAAATATAATCTCAGGTTTTTGAAAAAAATAGCATACATCTAAAGCTACGGCTCTTAAAGGCAGTGCTTCTCAAACTTTCAATATTTGCGACAGATTATTCAATCATAATTTTCATCGCGTTACCCCTCCATACAATAACAATCTATTTAATTCTATAGTACTATACTTTGACGCACTAAAGTTACAATACGGCTGTAACCTCTTAAGTGTCACCGGCGTATATAAACGTCTCACTCAACAAATGAGTTAAATTCCCTGGATGTATATATGCGTATTTCCGAAGTACAATCTTTTCTGCGAAATGTAACTCATAACATTATTCCGTAGGCTTTGGAATACTATAAAATGATCTTGACAATTCTTGTGAAGGATTTACTTATTTCAGAGGATTTGCTTATTTTAAATCCTTTTCTCCCCCTCCCCTCCCAAAACATCACATACGCGCCCTTACTTGGGAAACGGCGACATAGGGGAGTGAATCATATAACTTTTAATTGAAAATTAAGGGGTTAATTATAATCCGTACAAATTATCAAGATAAGTGTTAAGTTTCGTAGAAAATTTTATATATGACAAGTCCATACGGAGTCCATACAAGTCCATAAGTATTAAATTTGTACTTAAATTAGTATTGTTAAATTAGTTGTAAAGAGCATTGTGCGTTGTTGATACAATTATAAGTGTTGTAAATGGGTATTTTATTTTTCGTATTTTGTTTGTTCACTTTCAGCAACTTAATTAATTTTTTAAATAATCTTTTGTTTTCTTTTTTCAATATGCTCGCACCCCCCTTGGGGGTGCACCCCCCAGTTTGAGAAACACTGCTTTAAACTCATAAGGTATGTCATTTCTTTTAAATAAATTCTATTTCGATATACGTAGAAGCCTAATTTTTTAATGCTCATCTCCTTTTTTTAAAACCAATTTGATATACGAGTGCTACGCGGCAAGCAGCGGTTGTTGTCGAGTTACAAGGAACCTAAGATGGATACCTAGCGGTAGCAAGTCATTAAGGAAAATATTTGAAAATAACTGTTTTGAAATATATTTTCCTGAAATATATTCCTGAATGTAGGAATACATTAAATATAATCAATATCAATCAATAATTAATATCAATATAATATAATAAAAATTATATATAATAATTTTATGATCACATAATACAATAGTAATTATGATATATGGTAACATTCATATAATTTTTGTATAAAAGTAATTATTATATATAAGTATTATATATAATAATGTTCATTCATTATAATAATAATTATAAACAAATAACATTTGTAATACTTATTTAAAAGTAAAATTAAAAATTATTAATATAAATAAGCAATATAAAAATAATTATTATCAATAAGCAATATAAAAGTAATAATTATTATATTATAATATATAATGAATAAAATAATTACATAATGTGCAGTAAAATTAATACTGAATATCAATTAATAAGTGCTGGTAACTTTATGTTGCCACCTCCGTTGGGGACACCCTCTCTACACTATGAATGCGACCTATGTCTGAGGGAAGGAAGGAAGGGAGAACCACTAAAATCAGTTTATTCTGATCTTGATTTATATACAATAGAACAACAATACAAGTCTAAGAGGATATTGATCACAAGTGAGTAGACACTAAACTTATTACTGATAATTATCGCACTTATAACAACTATATCTATATTATTTATATATTAATTCCTAATCAAAGAGTAAACGCACTATGCTTATAGCTAACTAGCATAAGCTGCTATTAACTAGCTTTTAGCTATTTCCTGAGTAAACAGCTAAGGTCCTTAAATCGTCTATTTCACCTTTAATCAAGCTGGTTCTGGCTTAGGCAATGCTCCATTGATCTCGGACCACTTTTGACTTATCTACACGGGCACTGTTAGGCCAACTCCGAAAATGCAGACTCATCTTCTAGACTTTTAGCTCACTTCACTTAGCTTACTTCTAGCATTATTTCTCCACTTAACGACTTCGCGAATGCTAACATTCCAATATTTATATAATTCCTAATTTGCATACACACGTTCTCTTCTTGAGTTGGTTGAAAAGAATTGCCATTATGGCCCAAGAGAACAATTAGTGGAAATCGCGATAAAGCCCCGTCAGAACTTGCATTATTCCGAAAACTGCGAATTCCTTCATTGAAGTTCTTTGAATAAGGAACGTTCAAAAAAGCATTATTAAAGAGTTATTTTTACTTGTCACTCTTGTGCTGAAATTCATTCTGATTGATGGCTGCGATGCATTCTGTTTTAAATTACAAGCTTAAAAGAGTTGTTTGCCATGTATTTTGTACCGTATTTTTAAATTACGAAGAAAAACAATTAATATACAAGTTCTCTACCTTTGAAAAATAGACAGGGATAATCGAACAAAGCTTCGGACGTATTATGGACGAATGTTTATTCCAATAAAAAATATAATTATTTTAATTAATTGTGGTCCAATAGTAAGTTGGCCAACCTTTAGGGAGGACAATCATCCTTTTATTGGATCTGTCCTTCCTCGAAAAGTGTCATCCTACTTGTCCTCTTTTTCAATATTTTAAAACAAATCTGCTAATCTCTGTTTTGAGAGATGAACCAAACATATTTCCGATATGTCGAAGACTGGTATCAAGACAAATATCACAGGAAATAACAGTTTTCTATGGTGTTTTTCGGCTTTATCACACAAATAAAGTAGGCAAACATAGAAAATTGTGTTGAGTTTTTATCAAAAGAAATGCTTGATATTAACCCTCTAAGCGGTCTGCACTTAAAGTCTTGCCATTCTGGAGATGCTTCAAAAATGCACCGCACATATTTTTTTTTTTTTTGCTTTCAGGTGGGGATCTCAAAAGCGGTTGAGCCGTGTTTTTAAGAATGCCTCTCGGCCACTTTTGGGAATCTTGCTTGAAGGCAGAAAAAGCATCTCTGGAATGGCGGAATTTTACGTGCAGACCGCTTGGAGGGTTAAAATCGATGACAATGGTCTGTTGGAAGAACAAAAACGACTGAATGCATAGTTAAATTCTAATAAATTAGAACAATTGGAAAATCAATATACTGACAATGATAAAAGATGGATCAAAATACTTAAACCATTTAAAAAATGTGCACATTTCATATGAAAATTTAGTTATTCTTGTTGAATTTACGTTGTGCTGCCCTGGAACTAATGCAGCAGTTGAAAGAGTTTATTCAGTTATAAATTATTTTTGGAAAAGTGAGAAATCAAAATTGAATGTTAATATATTAGCTACAGTCCTTACTGTAAAATTCAATTTGAAGGATATTTTTTGCTCTGAAATTTCCGATATATTAGAAAATAATGTGTTAAAAAACATTCAATGGAAAAATACTTGCTAAAGTAAATAAGTAAAAGGAATTTAAGCGTAATCAGTGTATTTTTTATTTGAATTAATAAAATGTTTTCTATATTTATGTTGTAATTCTTAGAAAAAATTTTCTTCTTCCTTTTCTTAGTAAAAAAACTGGTCACCTTACTAATAGTTTATGAATAGTTTACTAAAAAGGATAGTTGCCATTAAATCCCTTTCATAATACATTTCTTGATTAGGAAGACATGACTGCTTTCCATTCAAAATGATTAATAACTAAATACAAGAACAAAAAGAGAATAAAAGATCGTGTGCTTGTGTGTTCTTTTTATAAAATTTTGCCTTATTAGAAATAACATCTCCATCCCATAACATTAAAAAAACAAGGAAATATATCTATAAAAAAATAACCTACATTATTAAACCGGAACTGACTGGAAGTCCTTTTATCTGATTACTATGCACAGCCTAAATATATCTTTAAATTCAGTTAAATCTATGTTTTTGAAGTCAAGTCCTTCAGAAAAGAAATATATCCTTCGTTAGCGAATTTTATAAAAACCCATATTTAAAAGATAAAATGATGAGTTTCCTTAAAGATGAAATTGCTACTATCTTTTATGACTGATAAACATTGTAAAGCCCATTATGTAAGTTTAAAAAACTGAAAAGGATAAAAATTCAAAAGGTAATTTAATTATCGCTGATGTGTAATAAGGAATCACACTAAACTTCTTTAAATTTCTTCTTATTTGGATTACATTTTTCTCATTAAAATCCGAATATAAGTCCACGTGAAGAATTTTAAATTCATATTAAAGTAGGATAAAGTTTAATTAAACTGCTAACACATACACTCAGTTTTTGCAGTTTTTTGTATTAAACTTAATTGAAAATTAATATCCGTGTAATTTATCACTCAAAAGTATTAAAAAATTTAACCCTGAGTTGTTGTTTTTTTAAAGTCAAAAAGTGTGTTTGAAAAAAGGAAAAAATTGTGAAAATTAATTAATCTTTGCATTTTATTAAACCTACTACGCTTATAAAATATTACTGTGGAATATATTTTAGCTTTTAAAATGTAATCTAATTAGAATTTCAAGTACTTTACCTTCCTTGAATGTAAAATTAACGAAGTACCTATTGACGGAAGAAGTATGTGTTTAGTACTGTTGAAGAAAGCTGATAAAATTAAGAAAATTAATTCGTTTATTATGAGAAGTTGTTGTATTTTTACTTTTATTCTATTCTGTATTTATTTATGGTAAGAAATATAGATTTATAAAATTAATGCTTAAACGTTTAGTGTAATCGTATATACTTAATATAGCTTAATGCATATCTAGGAAATATTTCTGAAAAGTAATCCTTAATTGTAAATAGGTAAGTTTGGTTGATTAAATATTTTTTTTATTCGTGAAAAATATATGTAATGAAATGTTCATAATTAAAGGAAAAGAGTGCAAGCAAATTTAGTATTAAACGATGAAGAATTCAAAAAAATTTCTTTGTGATGCATGACTGAAAATTCTCTATTTAGACTCCCCTCAGGGGACTCATCTTCTTTAGGTGGGTACGGGTGTCACAATCCCGAGGTACCCTAGTGATCTTTTCCTTTTCCCAAAGGGCTTACTATCTTTGGTAAACACGGGTGTCACGACCCCGGGGTACCCCAGTGATCCTTCTTTATTTTCGACCCTCCATCTTGTCATCCAATTTCTTCTTTTCCCGTCCGGACCACAAACCTATGAATGTTTGGCGCAGTATATCCAAAACTGGCTCTTGCGCCATAAAACACCAAACTCAGCTCAACTCAACTCTATTTAGACTTCTGAATATACTTGGATATCGCAATGATTGTTTGCAAAATAATTGACGTTTCAATGGCACGGTTAACGTTATATTGCTTGATTGACTGCAAATCAAAACGAAGGAGAGCAGCAATGTACTTCGTAATTTTCAACATAGGTCTGCAGCGGCGCCACCTTCTACAAGTCGCAAACAACAAAGGACATGAATAAAAGTCCTTTAAAATTGGCCTGAAAAGGAATTCCTTTCGTCTCAGTTGTCTAAGGCAGTGCCCCGCAACCTTTTAATCGCTTCGGACCGGTCAACGTTCGATAATTTCACCACGGTCCGCTGAGGGTGAGACACGTTGATTGTTTTGATTTAAAATTTTAATTTAGTTCCATTTAAATATGCCTTCAGAATAAAATATAGTTACACCAAAATTGAATAAAAGTGATTTGACGTGGAATATAAAGTGATTTCCGTGGAAAGTTGCGCAAATTTGAGAGAAATGCACCACTTTAAATAAAACGGCAATAGTTTAATGTTCTTTAGGCGGCCCGGCACCATTTGATCCGCGGACCGGGGGTTGTGCGGATCACTGGTCTAAGGCACGCACAGTGTAGCTGCGGATCGGTTGGTCGGTGGATAAAATAAATACCCCTGCAAAGGTCAACAGTCTGTCGCCAAAGGTCATATGACTATCATAAGAACCCAAAACTCAATGAAAAAAGACCGCCATGATTTCATGATCTTTTCGCGAGTTTGTGATTCAGCTACCGCAAACACTTGAACACAATTAAAGTAATCACACATATATTGAATTTAGTTCTATTTAATTTCAAAATCAAGCACTCTCTCACACACATCATCATTCGCAAGCTTGTTACTCAAAAAAGAATCCAGGAGTTTTTCACAATTTTTTTTTAAAAGATCGAAATTTTATTTTTTTGAATTCTGCTCCTAATATGTCTGGGTATAATAGATTAGTCCATAAAGGTTATGAGAGTATGAAAGAAATAACATTCGTTTTTAATAGACGCAATATGCCTTTTCTATTAAAAAACAACAACTAATTGGTGTTCCCAAATGCAAAGATGTATGTGAAGAAATTATAAATCTTTAAAAGAAATAGAAATAAGTACACAAGATATAGAAGAAATACAAAGTCATGTATATGTTTAAAGTATGCGAATGCTTTATTAAAGTCGTACTGTCAAGCTAAAGGAAGATTTGTAGAGAGGGATTTCTTCACTCTGAACCTCTATCAAGTCACTAGAACGACACCTGAACTATCACACCCTCTCCGAACATCTACACCAACGGGAAGACCTTGAGACTCGACAGATTTAACCTGCATCAGATCTCTACACGACGGGTCTACAGTGGCACTACGGTTCGAAGTCATGGCACGCCGGCCATGAATTCTTGACCATAACAACTTGGCCATCACGTCCACTATCACCCAAAAGTTTGGAACAGTAAAATCAGTCGACCGGAAAAGATTTGTCACTACAGCATTAACAGAAAAATCTCAAAATAGTATTGAACAAAATCAATGAAATTTTCATCGACGAAATTCTTAAGTTTAAGACAGGGTCAAACTTGACTTAACCTACCCTTAAACTTTTACAAGGGGTCAACCCTCACGGTGAGGAAGTTGAGAAAACGAAATACCAGTTCATGTGTCGTTCTTATCTTTTGACTAAGGCACAAACTGCAAGGAACAATGTCAATGATAAAGTTGTAGTTCCTGGAACGATGTTTATTCAAAGCAAAACGAAACGAATTTGAAATCACCTTTGTATGCCCTAGTTAATCCTCTAATTTGAAAACAACAGGAAATGGCTCAATGAAACTACCGTTTATTTATTTTCTCCATTCATTCAGTACTCTAAAGTGCATACTCTTCCACGTGATAAAATCAGCTTAACCGTCTTATTCGTACACACACACACACGCGCGCGCGCGTGTCTCATTATTTTTAATTAACAATACAGAGTGTCTGCAAATTAGTTGGGCAATTTCGTAAGTTAAGAATTTTTAAAATATTAAATGAAATTAACCCATTTCTAGTCGGACTAGTAATAATATATCCTAAGTTTATTTATAGAAAGCATTAGGTGTGATTTGAGGGTTAGAAAATTCTCATGCCATCCTACAATAGTTTCAAAGTAAATACGTTTTGTGCAGTGAGTTCTTCGAATGTTCTCGGTCAATTTTTCTTCACTGGAAAGACTGCAACAGAAATTATTTAACTGGACATGCAATAAATTTTCCTTATGGCAATCATTAAAAAATTGCCCGGAGTATACATTTTCCAACTGGATAACGTTCCTTTTCACTACCACAACGACGTTACCCCTCAATGTCGAGATACCAGTTTGGATTGGCCCTGGAGGTTTTATTAAATGGCCATCACAGTCACCACTGGATTTCAGTGTATGGAGTATTGTAAAGGATCGAGTGTACATCCCATCATTTACCCAATTTTCCTGAACTGAAATCTACGCTGCAATTAATTTGATCGCGTGACGGAAACATGCTGACTAATCTGTGAGAAGAGCTGATTTACCAATGGAGCATTTGAAGTAATACGAAAAAAAGCCACATCGAACATTGGTGGTAATGATAAACGAACTATTTCTCTACCTTACATCAATAAGCCCTGAATTTTTTTCTCTATAAATAACGTGCAATAAATCATTCTTTTTGAGCATTTAATTTGTAGACACACTGTACAATATTTTGGAGCCACCAAAATACCACCTCCCTAATCAATACAAGATTCATGTTCGACGGAAGGCCAGATTTGAAACTGTAGTCCTTACGCATAACGCATTGCAGTTTGAGCTTCATTCTTTCTAATTGTAAGATAGTAATTTGTGGATCCGAGATTGTGAGAAATTCATTATATATATATATTTAAGGTATTAGAAGTGTACATGCATCCTTGTTTAATATCGAACAATTTTAATCCTTAGCTTTACGCATGTTGGGGAATAGGTTTTCAACATGAGCTTTTAAGTAATCACATCATGTTAATTGTTTCAATTGGAAGAGGGGAAATCGGCTGCCTTTTTTCCATTGATGAGAGTTACTAAATATTCAAAAAAAAAACATTCCATTTGAAGTTTTTGTTTGATAGGGTGAGTCATATAGAAATAACGTTTAAAACAACACATTTTTTTTTCCTTTCTTAAATTATTGTCTAAATAAAAAGGCAACGTGTAATTATATTGCATAATAATCCGGTTAATTATCTAAGTAGTGCTTATTGGCCAATAATAAAACTAAATGCATTTAAATTGTATGTGAAATGGTTAATAGAAAAGTAAAATTGCTGAGTATGTTGACGGATCGAAGCTTTTAGTTCAAAATTACAGAATTTTGATAATTAAGTAAAAGTGATTATTCTCTCTCGGTTTAGTATCGGTTTAGGTTTTATCATTATTATCAAAATTTTATACTTAATAAACAGTAAAAGATCATTTTTGAAAACGTGACTTCAGTAAAAGAATGCTTATACTTTTTACATCACACTATAAGGGACAATGAGGGCTATTGGTGATGGAATTTGTAAGTTTGAACATCGGTCAAGTGATGAGGATGACATCTGAGCTGGCACCCCTCTCTAAGCCACCACACCTATTCAAGGGAAACCGTTGAGATTGCATTGTGGGTCGTCATTTGTGCTAGAACTTGAAGTACTGACACGCCAACTGCAAGTTCGTGGCTATAAGGCTACTAAAAGGCTACCACGGCCAAAATATATCTTGAGCTTAAATGAATTTTGAGCTCACGCGAACAATATGAAATATATTCTATAACACGATACAGAAATTTTAATTTGACAAAACATGCAATACTGAGTACTAATTTGACACGATACAATACAATAAGCAGTATATATGTGATAACAAATTCTTAGCTTTCAATTTATGTCGTATAAGACATTTTCAACTTTGAAAGTTTTGACTTGGAAACTTTCTAACAAATGATTAATACAATTAATTATTTATAAATTAATAAACCAACCATTAATTAATAACTTCTAAATTAATAAAACAGTCGTTAATTAATAATTTATAAATGTATAAAGCCGTTGATGAAATTCATTTCGTTAAGCGTTTTCGTTTGCATTCAGCGTGAATCCAGTAAACATAACAATACCACAACTTTGTATAACTGAAAGCGTTTGTATTTTTCAGCATTTCTCAACTCTAAAAGGAAACATGTTCAATAAGTATTTTATTTTATACTGGGTATTGTAAAGTATAAGAAAGTCTCTAAATGTTTGATTGGTTTTATTTACGAAATAAACAATGTAACAATGTGCTAGAATAGTATGAAATGAACATGTTGTAAATAGCTTTGAAGTTAATTTACAAAAACTCGTGAAAACCAATCTGGGCAATATGTTTTTTTTAAAAAAAAAAGATTCAAAATGCTGACTTAATATTTATATCTATCTAATAAAGCATTAATAAAGCCCAATGGCTGAAAATGGTTAGTGCACTGAGCGTCCACTCCACAGGTCCGAGGTTCAAAACCCAGGCTGGGTAAGATTGACTCAGCCTTTCATCCCTTCAGTGGGTTGATACATAAGTACCAAGCTTGCTTGGCAATGGAGGTTTCGCGTCAGTCTGACCATCTGACATCTGCTCATGCACCTCAGGGCCCAAGGTCGGATATACTGAGTTAGCAACAGTAGGCCTAGGCCCTCATGGGCTGTCTCACCACTGAGTTAAATTAAGTTAGTAAATCATTACAAAAATTCGATGTATAATTTAGTACAAAATGTGATGAGGGATTTTCGTAAGAGAAAACAAAGCAATGAAAAGTTCTGCGAACATAAAATTAGAAAAAAATTCTAATAGAAACTTCAAAAAATTGGAAGCGCATTAAGCAAAAATGCAGTACTTATTTCATTAATATTTTTCTGCTTTAAAGAAAATTAATGGGGGAACTATAATGATTATAATTAAAAACCAGTATATGAAAAATTCGTTCAACTTAGTTTGCTTCCATAAAAATGTTTCCACCTTATAAGAGCCAAGAAGGGCTGCAATGTGAAATTACTATTCAAGCAAATACGTACAGTTTTTAGAGTTTATTGCCAAATTTTTACCGCTTCTGAGCTTATAAAAAATTGGCAAAATGTCTTCATTAATTAAAGTGATCTCAAAATGAACACACACACACAAGTATAAAGAGCAGTTAAGAGATATAAAGAACACTATATCGTCCTTAATAAAACCTATTTGTGATGGCTATATTTTCAAAAAAATAAAATGTTTATGAAAATCTAACGAAGGTGTGTGTGTGTATTTCTCCATTTAATCCTTGTTAAAAAAACAATCTTCGTTGATTCCTTGTGGGGCATTTGCTAATTAATTATTTTAGAATTTTAATTTTTTTAAATGGAATGAAAAATTCTTTAAAAAAAAGTTCAAGTTGCTATACAAGCCAAGCGAAAGAAATCTGATTCGAGTTCTATAATAGCATAAATCTTTCAAAACTTATTCTCCGAATACGATGATCATAAATGCACTTCAGTAAATTTATATATTTCATCAATAAAGCATGAGGTTTTAAAATATGCTTAAAGATTTATCATTACTCGTAATCTGTAGGTTTACTTTCAAGATAAAGTTTATTTGGAAAATAAAAGTTTTGAAACTCCTATTAACAGAGTTCAAAATCCAATCAAAAGAGAAAGTTCTTCTCCAAAACATATCACCACTTAAGCATCCCTTAAAAAAAAAGGAAATCGTTGCTAAAAATCAATTTCCGAATCCTATCTTCGACAACGGTTTGACTCAAATGTATTGTATAATTGCATTAAAGGGCTTCGCATGGAAATCTCTCCACCACAACTCGTGGTCGCAAAAGAACGTCGTATTTTTCTAACAATTTAAATACTCTGTTCACCGAGAATCGGTAAAAGCAAACCACAAATTACCAAAGAGCAATTACAAGATGCCAAGAGGCCCAAACCTCAATGCACATTAAGAGTCGGAATTTCTAAACTTCCGCTTTCGATGGACATGGATCGCATAATTGATTAGTGAAATACTTTGGTGTCTGCCAGACGCTGTTTTGTTTATTAAAAGAGTTAATGAGGGAAGAGGATAAGATAATTAAAAGACTTTTCAAGCAGAAAGCAGTGCGTTAAGTTCACTTTCAAAGTTAACGCAGGGGATGATTTGCGGTCTCTTTTAAGTTGAGAGAGAATTCAGAACATAAAATATAAAAAGACTTCTTAGGAAGGTATTGAAGTGAGATCGATTTATTTAATAATTTAATTCAGTTTTCTGATGTAAAAGTATTTTTAAGTGAACAAAATAAGAACATGATTGTTCTATAAAAAGTTGTCTTGCTAGAGATTGATTATTTATCACAAATAAGGTTTTGATGGTTAATTTCGTAATTTGGAAATATTATCAAATGAAGAGTATGACACCTCTAAACCGCCTCCCACTCTAACGTGAGCATTTTAAATGTCGATAAAGTTAAAGAGCATCTCAGCCTTCTTTCACCGTTTTTTAATGCTTTTGATTTAATTTGATTTGATTTTCTCACTTTGAAACTGCATGGAGGCTGTTGATCTCTTGATTTAAATCTCGATCAAATGACGAAGATTATTTCTGATTTAGGAACTCACTTTCCAGACTACCACACTATGTCAATGTGAGGGTTTGAGCCCCTACATAATTGTCACACATCAGTCTTTCTACATGGTGGATCTCCAATGGCATCATGACTCGAACCGGCGAATCGACAAAGCAGGTCCCAAGTTTGTGATCATAACAAAAAGGCTACCTAGGCTTTTTGAAAAAGTTCAAAACACTATTTATATAAATTCTTATCTTGAATGTAAATAATTAACTTATATTTGAGAGTAATATTGTTCTTATTTAGATATACTTAAGGTTTCACGTAGTTATATAGTGTTCTATATTTTGTGATTAGTTCCAAAATGATGGGAAAAAACAGTTTACCCTTCCCCTCTCATTTTGGAAGTATATTGTTGGGCATCAAGGACGTAGTATTGGGCACATTCGTCATTCCTTATATCGTCATGTAAAATAGCTATAGCTTCTTCAGCATTTTATTATCAAAAACAATTTTAAGAAACCTTAAGACTATTTGGAGATTACACGAATATTATTGTAATAAGCGTTATGTAATTTCCAGTGTCTTAGGATTGTAAGAGAAACCAGGATAAAACCACTTACATTTAATGAATATTTCATAAGCAATTAAATAAATACATAATTTATCTTTTTCATCAGTATAATTAAAAAGCAAAAAGCCAAACCTTTTCATTCTTTGGATTAAAAAAATAAGAACTGGAAAGAATATTCACATTTAATGGATGACATTTGCTAACAAACATAACTTTACCTTAGTTGATTATTATTCCTTTTTAGTACCTCATATCACACTATTGATATGGCAAAATTATTATATATATATAGTTGAACCTGTTTTTGTGCGGTAGATAGGACCACATAAGAAAAGTCGCAATTATAAAATCTGCCAATTATTTACGAATTTCATGTAAGAGTACTTCCATAACAAAATAAATAATTAAATAATACACATGGAAATATTTTTAAAACATAATTTCTCATTGCATACACGGATAAGTTTTTAAAATGCACATACATAATTCACTGCTACTCATCGTAATCTGAAGCCCTGTAATAAATAAGTTCAAAATCGCTTTCATCACTTGAAGGTACAATTTCAATTGGTTTATTTTTTGTCAACATAAAGTAAGAGATAAGTTTTTGTGACGAAGGTCGGGTGGTCACACACAGTTGCTTGTAAATGTCACGATAACCAGATATACATGATTAAAACCCTTTTTGAAATTTCATACTCCTTTCTTAATTGGTATCTAATATAAGAAAATGTTTTTCCAATTTGTTGGAAAGCTGGATCCCTGCACATTTTTACCAGCTCTCAAAGAATCTGGTCCTTCTTGCCCGTCTTCATAATCTATCAAATTATTGATAATGTCACTGTCATTGAAAGTTTCGTCCTCAATCAAGCGCGAGCTGCTGGAGCGTTGAGAGAAAGCAGCTGAATGCGCATTGTCGGGAGGCTGTTTATAACAAATGAACAGAGTGTCTTGAAGTGTTTACACTTCAGTGGCGTAACGTAAGCCCCCGCATCATGGGAGGGACAGGACTCTCGGGGCCCAAGGCTTGACTAACGCTAAATACGTATTTACCCAATTTATAAAGTATTAAAGACGAAACCTCACTTTCAGAGGGGAGGGGGAATCCGCTAACATTTTCCGTTACGTCACCAGTAAATAGATAGAACACATTACAGTGGCAACAAAGTCGTTTAAATTCATACACTGCATAAAAAAAATTACACATAAAAAATCGCACAATAATAAAATCGCATAAGAAAAACCGCACAAAAAGTTCTACTGTATATATATATATATATTAATTAAAATTTAGAAGAAAAGATACCATGAGAGATGCGCTGTTTACATTTTCTTTTACTAGACTTATCGCACCTAATTTAACGTAGAATATTGCACTTTAAAATGTCATGCGATTTCATCCAATTCTGTGATAATTCCAAATCCCTGTTATAATCCTTTAGGGAAGATAATCCACTGTTTCTGTCCCAAACGCTTATGAAGCAGGAGGGAGTTCATCATTAGCTCGGACATTCAAGCTCGTTCTACCTCCGAAATCGAAACAGGAGGAGGGGAATCGCCAAAATTAATGATCTGGCATTTCAGAGATTGATTTCGGTCGCGTTAATAATTAACTCTATAGAAACAACGTTAGCTATTATTATAGATCAGTATTAACTCTGCCAGTGTGTGTTATCTCAAATTTATCATCAGTAAAGGAATACTTATCCGAAGCGAAGTTATTCTCTTGTCTGCAAAGAAATTAAATTACATCTTGTATTGATATAGTTCAGCGTTTCTCAAGCTATGAGGTGGGCCCCTCCAGGGGATCGTAATAACTCTACGAAAGGGGTGCGGATCTATTGAAAAGTTTAAAGTTTAAGTGATTATTGTTTAAGTATTAAAGTTTAAGTGATTATTTTTTTAAAAAAAAATATATAATTTACTGGAAATAAACAATATACATTCTGACATCATAAGGCATTAAATACTTATTTGTACTGATATAATACACATGTAAATGTATCAGTACTTCACACACAATGTATTTTATAATTTAACAATACTATGCTAAGAACAAGTTTAATAGTTACCAGTGACCCCATGGGCTTGGCATATAAAAATACCCCAAAAATGATATTTATCTTGGTAATTTGTACGGTTTTTAATTAATCTCTTTACTACTGATTAAAAATTTAGCGATTTGCTCTCCGATGTGACTGTTTTCTTCCACGTAGGCGCGCGTATGTGATGAAAAGGAATGAATAAGTGTGTCTGGGGGAAGATGAAAGGGAATAAATAAGAAAAACCTTCTCTGAACTAAGTAAATCTTTTGCAAACACTCTGAAAAGTCCTTTTGTTGCATTCCAAAGCCTTCGGAATAGTTTTAAGAATTGCAGTGCAAAGAGAAGTTCGTACTTCGGAGAGACGTATATATATATATATGTCTGGGGCAATTAACTCTTTGGCTAAGTGAAATGTAACATAAGCCGGTGGCACTTAAGAGATTAAAGTCGTATCGTAGCTTTAACGTCCAAGTATAGTATTATTGAGTTCAATACATTGTTATTTCAAGGAGGGGGAGGTGATGAAAATTATGATTGAATACTGGGCCCCAAATATGGAAGGTTTGAGAAGCACTGGTACAGTTACAGGTTTTGTTAGAGTTTATTATGCATTGTAAGTGTAAAATATGGGTTTTGGGATAAGTTTTAGAATTAAAAACCGAACTGTTTTTTGGTTGATTTTATTGGTTTTAAATTGAGGCGGCGGTAGTCTAGTTGTCCAAGTCACGGACTCATGGCCGGTGTGTCATGAGTTCGAGCCTAGTAATGATGAAGACACGCCGCATAGAGGAACTGATGCACATTAAATGTGTCTGGGCTCAAACGTCCTCCAGTTGTAGTGTGGGGCTGACGTCAAGAGAGGGGTGCCAGCTCACATGTCGTCCTCGTCACTTGACCATGGTTCAAAATTATGAGGTCCGTTTCCAAAAGCTCTCGAGTAGCTGAATAGGGTGACACTAATATTTATTCACTTACTCATTTGTTAGCGACATGAGGGCTATTGGCGACAAACCTCGTTTATTTGTGCCATGGTCAAGTAACAAAGATGACACCTGAGCCAGCATCCCCTCTCCTAACTTCCACACCACGAAAAATTTGGAGAGGACTTCGACAGATTTATTGCACATTACCTCTCGAGACGGCTAATCTTTAGTGCTACTAGAATTCGAATCCGCAACTCCACAATGCTGACCGCATTACTTAAGGACAGGAACGTATTTTTTTTATGGTAAACTCAACTTACAGTATAAAAATATAATACGCATCCCAGGAAGGAAATTCCTCAATTTTGGTCTCCGATGTAGTGCCGGGAAGCACAATCTATGCATAAAAATATTAGTGCAGAGTGCACCGCGATCCTTGTAGACATTACATACGATTCTATTCAGTGATTAATAATGCCTTTCTTATCGAATGTTATTGTTCCTGTAAATCGGTTTTAATGATTTTATTACGAAAACGAAGTAAATAAAATGCTTCTCAGTGTTATTTTCATTCTTTCTGAATTAAGACTTTTTGCGTAAGTTAAATAATGGATACATGCCATAATGGTTAATTAATTACGCAGGCATATCATATAATTTACTACAACGAAAAAATTCTCATTGAAGTACCACATATATATATTTTATCAAAGATATTTTTTTATTTAAAAAAGTATTGAACCTAAAATCTAATTTGATTGGTTATTTATTAACACCCTACTATGAAGAAACACGAGGGTTAATAGTGGCGTGCTTCGTCATTCACTCAAATGATGAGGACGACACCTGAGCTGGCACTCCATTCGCCGAATTTCCACAATACGCCATGCTGACATCACATGTATCTTGATATATTTAGCGAGTGAGTGAATATTAACGTCTCCTTATTTAGCTACACTAGGGCTTTTGGTGATGGACCACGAAATTTTGAACCATGGTCAAGTGACGAGGATAATACCCGAGCTAGCACTCACTTTCCTAACTTCCACACCTTTGGGAGGACGTTTGAGACCTGACAGACTTAACGTGCCTCAACTCCTCTACACAACGAGTCTTCAGCGATACTAAGCTCGAACTCATGACACGCTGATCACGAGTCCGTTACCTTGACCACTAGGCTATCGTGGCCACGACAGTTTTAGCGAACATCTCGTCTTATACACTGCGGGTCTTTAGTGACGCCAGAACTAGAAAAATGATGAATGAAAGCAATAGAAGCAATGTTGGCCACGAATTCAAGATGAATGTTACTTGTAGATGTGTCAAGAAGTAAGTAATATTAATCATTATTTGAGTGGAGATAATACTGAATGAGATGCCACGCCCATAGAGCTACACAGAATGCAATGTTTAAAAATGAACCAAGTAATGTAATTTTTTTAAGTCAATTACTACTTGAAAAACAAATTGAAAATTTCATACCTTGTGGTAGGATAATCAATGTATACTGTCGCCATCTATTGTTTTCATTCAGAACAAATTAATTTTTTATCTCATTCAAATCTAATATTAATTCAATAACTTTAATTAATGAATTAATATTGGAAAAACTTCATTATATTTAAAATCAGGTGTTACCCATAACAAGTTTAAAAAAAAGCATTGTTACTTGAAGGGATGAATAAAATATATTTTATTAACGATTGAAAATTTTAACAAGATATATATATATATATATATATATATTGCATTATAAGATAAAAGTAAAAAAAAAGTTTTAAAACCTACAATGCCAAAGAAGAGAGAAATTGTAGTTCATGAGACACAACAGATGTAGATACAAAATAGTCTTTGGACTAAACCCGAGACATATGATTTTTAAGGCTATTGCTGAATTAGGCCAGCGATTTAGGGTTAAGTAATGCTTTATGGATCCACCTTCCCCGTACAGCAGAAATTACCTTATGTATATATATAGTAGGAAAAAGTTTTAAGATTACAGAATCTTAATATCTGTACGTGTCAAGTAATAGATTCATGCTAAAAGAGGCTCTTTTAAAAATTCCAGAAAATTTTTAGCGATTGTATTTTTGTATTTTATATGAAAAACTCCAAAGGGAAAAGAGTAATTGATTGTTTTCAATAAAGTATCTTAGTATTTGATGTTCAATAAAAAAAATTAGGTAATAAATATTAATAATTACTCATAGAGTTATTTATAAATTTGATTCAAGTTACAATCACTTAACTTAAACAAGCAAAAAGATCAAATTAACTAATGAGAACTTTTATTTGTTTTAAGGATAATTTAAGAAATATAAAAGAATTTTAAAAATATAACTTCGTATTTTTATGCTTATATATTATACGTACCATGATTTCTAATTGTTGCATAAAATATGACATGATTTTTATTTGAAATGTTTTTTTTTTAATTTCATTTGGGATATTAACAGCAAATATTTGAAATGTTTCATTTAAAACATTTGAAATGGGTAGTACAAAAAAGGAACATATGTTTAATACTATATTTCAGGATTTTTCTTGACATATAATGTGCTTGCCTTGCTTTCATTGCCTAGTTCAGGGGTGCCCAATCCAAATGACCTTGCGGGCCCCTTCGGAAAAACATTATAATCTCGCGGGCTGCACATAAAATAATGTACCCTTATAATCAGATAAGGAAACAAAAAAAAAATTTGTTGGAATGAAAATTTAATACAGAATGAATTATTATTATTGATTTCATTATTTTTCATGTATACAGACATATATAATATAATAATGTTTATTTAATATAATAATGCAATGATTAAATAATGTTTAAAATATTACAGTTGCCATTTTCATGAAAATTAAGGTGTGTTCCTTTTGAATTAATCTTTCGTTACTCATTGTTAAAATTTGATTGTGCTGTCATTTGCAAACGATGAAGTATACATTGCCCTTTATCTTAACCATCCTGAATATTTTTTTAAAACTTTAAAAAATATCTCTGACTGCCTTTTTTTCTTTTTTTGGGCACTTCAAACAGAAAAGGAGGAGGAGAAATGAAATTCGCATACACAGAGAATCATGTACTCTCCATAGTGAAGGATATGCATTATACCATTCGGAATTTATTAAAAAAAAGTAATTTATTATAGTAAAATCAAATGTAACTGTTTGATAAAATATAAATCTATTTTAATCTAAATGACATTTCTATATTATCAAAAAGGATTTATTTTAAAACAAGAGCAGATAATAAGCAAATACATTGTAGATTTATATGTGTATATAAATTTCTCCTCAAATAAATTTCAAAATGAAAAAAACTTTAAAAACCTGATGCTGAAAATTTTTTAAAAAAGAGTCAGTGGGCCACATGCGGCCCGCAGAACGCGTGTTGGACACCCCTAGACTAGTTAATTAATTTTGTAGATTTTTCATATTTTTTTTTTAAAAAAATATTTATACTAAAAAAGTGTATGTTGAAAAACTGAGTTAAATGCAATATTAATTTTTTGTTATTTATTCTTTTGCTTGGATAGTTAAAATTAATAATTTCAGATTTCAAACTGTCTTTTAAA
>BMAV01020948.1:275640-312687 GCA_019973955.1 Trichonephila inaurata madagascariensis | reverse complement strand
TCTCGACAAATTTAGTTTTAAAGAGAAAGAGACATAGGGAAGATATGAGCACTTCAAATACACTTCTCAATTGAAACACAACGAAGGAATACGAGTATATACGTACAAATTATGGGATGGTAGGATGGTAGTGGAGAAAATTTCCTCCACATGAGTAAATTTATCTCCAGCATAATCACTATTGAAAAGGGCTGGATATAGCTAAGAAACTCCAGGGAGCTGAATACCAGCAGTTATCGTCTGCTAAACAAGACATTATTCAGAAGCTGTAAGATTTCCTTTGATTGATGAACGTAATTGCCACTCGTGTTGAATACGATACGAGTACAGTTCAGGGAAGTGGGCATGATTGACGCAGGATTATGTGAGAACACTGCGGTGAGGGAATGTTTTTTCATGTAGCAATGTAAAGCAACACGAGGGCTAATGGTGAAGGACCTCATAATTTTAAACCACGGTCAAGTGACAAGGGCGGCATTTAAGCTGCCTTCAAATCCTCCAAATAACACGCAATACCACAGATGGAATTTGAGCACGACATCAGTGCCTCTACATGGCGAGTTTTTAGTGACACTACGGTTTGAATTCATGCCACGCGCCAGCCACGAGATAGGGGCACAGGCGCTTAGGACATCGTATTGAGATACAGAACCCCTGAATGTTTTACAGAGGCATCTATTTTTCACGATACGTGCTGCTCTAAGTCACTTTCCATTATCAGAGAGTATATGTAAGCAACCAAATCACTCGCAACATGTTATATATAAAACGGTTACTCGCACGACAGCCAGCCAACTAAGCCTTCAGGGGGTTGCAAGCTGGACCAAATAGACCAACGAATAGCATGGTTCACTGATTTCAGATGAATCTCGATTTTGTTTAAGGGAGTATTGAGGTCATGGATATGTATGGTGATTTCTTGCGGAAAATCATTTACCAGCCCATATTGTCAAGCGCCTCAACAGTCTTACATGAAACTTCATTATCAGAGAATCCATCGTCTCGTTAGCGGATTTCTCTGGTGCATATAGTCGGCAGTTTAACTTCAGACCGGTAAGTTACACTAGTTTTTTTTCCTCACCAATCAACCTCCCATCGGCTGTTACAAGATGCATGGGTATCATAAGCACATTCTACAGAGGAATTAAGATCTAAAATGGATTCGTCTTAGACAGGAATATTTCAAGATGCGATTACACCATTATTGGTGTCACTGACAGTTTGCCTTGTCATTTAGAGGCTATAAAAACTAGCAAGTTTTACTTTAACCCTTGCGCAACAGAATGAGCTTTTTAATGTCCCCGGAAATCCCAGATTTCTCGGGATACTGACCTTGATGTTACGAAGCACATTTCTTTGTTTTCTTTTTGACACTACGATGCACGTTCGTTCGTGTTTCGTTTCGTTTCGTGTTCTAAGCTTGTATAATTACTTTTGTTGTTTATTTTTACTTTTTCTTGCCAATATGGCTCGTCGTTGGATTTTAACGAAAGCAATAATGAGTCTGAATATTTGTCGTAAAATGACAGTGACTATGATACGAATTTATTTATTTGTGATAAAGAAGATGAAGAAAAGGAGCAAAAATGACAGTACACTTATGTAACGTACAAGGAAAAGATTTTTTTTTTGTTACAAGGAACAGTTATAGCAATTTGACAAAGATTTATAATTTTAATTTTAGATTTCCTATCTTTTTCAAATATTTGTAACCCAAACATTTGTAATTTTATACAATCCCACAATAAAAGAAAATCTACCTTATAATGTTTCATTTCTGGTTACAGTGGTGTACACCTAAATAAGCCACATGTGTCCACATGAGATTACAATAAGGGTTTTGCCTTATATATAGCATGCATCCACTAGTGATTGCGTGGTACTCAAAGAGTTCATTGCTGAATAGCAGTGTGTTACTGAATTATCATAACACACTAATTCATACTTTATTTATTATTGAATAACAACTCAGCATAAGATAGGGAATTTTGGTTTTCTTCTTTAACTATTTGCATGTTATTGTTGCTTCTATCGCTCCTGTTATTTTCTTTCAGCTAAGCACATTTCTTCATTGCTTGCAATCTTTTTTTTGAACATTGTATCTCACACGTTTCAACAAAGCTGACTGGTCTTTAGTGGCAATCATAATTTATTTAAAAAAGAACACTTGTCAACTATTGCGATCAAATTCTGAACAATTGTGATTTGATTATTCGTAAATAACAATTACTATTGACGTCACATTTAATGCATAGTTTCGTTGTCTTATTGAAACACAATACATAGAGATTTCTTATATAAATATAATTCTACGATTTAAATTATGTTTCCCCGCTTAAGACAGTTAGGCCGTGATAACCTAGGGGTTATTGTCACGAATTTATAGCCGGCGTGTCTGGGACCACTAAAGGTCCTCGGTGTTGGCGGGGCGGAGGAAAAGCTGATGCACGTCAAATATGTCGAGATTATTCCTCCCGTTGGCATGTTGTGGTCGTTTGGAGAAGGTTCTGCTGGCTCAGGTACCATCCTTTTACTTGACAGAGCTTTAAAATTACGAGAATTGTCACGAATAGCCGTAGTGTTGCTTTATTGTGTGACGTTAATACAGCTATCCCTTTCACCAAAGCTAGCTTAACACATCACGCATGAAACTTGTAGCTACGAGGGTGAGTCGGAAAATAGGTTTTCCCGGTCGATTGTGATCAGAGTTGCGTATGAAAGTCAAAACATTTAATGAGACATTAAAGATAAGACAACTTTATTTTTACACATAAGTATCAAGTACGTTAAAACATTTTTTTGTCATACTGCTTGATAAGCTTCAAAAAGACCTCCAGGAAAAACTCAAGATTTTGCATATGGAAGCAGCGTTTAACGGCTATGGGCGAACGACGAAACAGCAGATGGACACGCAAGACATCCATACAGCATTGGATTGAGATCGACCACGATCAAGCTGATGGATTCGGAAAAATGGCCTCGGCTTCTCTGATCTGGCGTTCTGTTGCTGGATGACAATGAGACCATACTTTGCGATGGAAATGCAAAACCATATTGCAACTCTTGTTTGGAAGCATCTACAATATGCGCAAAGCACTCCTGATTTTGCACCAAGTGATTTTCGTCTATTTCGAGCTTTGAAGAAGAATGTCACCGGAAGGCTTTTTGGAAGCAATGCTGAAGTCAAAGAAGCTGTTGAATGCTCCTTCCGTATGCAAAGCCATGAATTTTTCCTGAAGGGGTTTTTGATGATTATCCAGCAGAATAACAAATGCCTCAATGTACTCGGTACTTAAATGGAAAAATAAAGTTATGTCTTATCTTTAATGTCTCATTTTATGTTTTCACTTTCATGCACAACTACGAGCACAGTCGACAGGGGAAATTTATTTTCAGATTCACCCTCGTATTTTCATTTATTTATTTGATAATTTAAAAACTAAAAAAGTAAAATTTAACTAAAAACCTAATATTTTCTAATAAATAAATGAAAAAAACAACAACTTTAAAACGTACCGAAAACTATTACCGTCTCTAACAAATAAATATCTTGAAAACTTTAAAACCCTGTGAAGTAAACAATCAACCAGACATTGTTTTCTTTCTGACTTTTGTCATCTTGTAAAAATTTTTTTAAAAAATAAAAAAATCATTTTAAAAGGTTTCTAAATAATTCAAAACTTCAATGAATAAAGTAAAATCTTTTTGCTTTATAAAATATTGAATATTATCAAAGTAATGCATATAAAATATTTCATGACTTATGCATTGTGTATCTAACTAACTATAACACAAAAAACGATTTGAAGTTTGTAAAAATATAAGATTGTTACACATGAAATACTCGTTTGCAATACGCAAAGTTTAAAAGAACTTTGTAATTCTAACTTCGATTGGTCTGATTGAACAATATAGTTATTACCCTTATAATAGAGAGTTTGCATTTCAAGATATAATCTACTTTACCGACTAGACGTTTTTGAATTCTTTAAGACATTCCGGTATTATAAGAAATGTAATGTTTATTTCAATTTTGTAGCAATATATTGTCCTCAATGATGAAAAAGGATCAATCTAATCAGCATTGTTCCCATTTTGCTTCTTTAGTTCCTATTCCAGGTAATGGAAAATTGAAAATCTTATTTTAACAAAGGGTATGTCATCAAGAAATAATTTTTCTTAGTACCTCACACAAAAACATTTCTCCTTTATATTGAAAACATTTTTTTAATTATATATTTTGTTGTATATATATTTTTTATTATATTTTATTATATATATTTTTTTTATTATATTTTATTATATATATATATATATATTTATTATATTTTATTATATATATATTTTATATTATATACCTTACAAAATTTTTAAGATAAAACATACAAATATTATATTTCAATGATATGCCATTTTTATATCACATAAATCATTGCTCTCGTTACCATATATCTTATGTTCAGTCATACACACATTTGTCAGCTCAAGAAATATCACAATCCACCGAAGTGAAGATTAACAACAATTAAATTTTTTTTAATGAATGTGTATTTCTTTAGATGCACTTGACTAATACAGAAATTTGAGGGATGAATAAATATTTGGATGAGGTTTTTACAACGTATGTGCTGTACCATTTATTTCAGAGGAACATGTAATGCGAAATAATTAAAAAAATATAACTTTCATTTCATTTACCTTACATATTGCTTTTTAAATATCAATCATTATTTTAGCTTTTATTTTTTTATGTTCAATAAATTTCTTTCATATATATGAGCATTAATAATATATATAAAGTTATAAGCAATAGGGGTAAGGAAGTAGCATGACAACACATGACGAAGTAGACTAGCTATAAAAGTACAATAGTGAACAATTTATTTTAGGACTAAAATTACAAAGTTGGAAAAAATCTCAAAACATCATATGTTTTCTTACGTACTAACTTCATATAGCTTTGCATATTTTGTTAATAAATTATTTACTAATATTTTGAAAAATGAGAAGTCTTTAATTTTAATAATATTAAAGTGCTATTTCGGAATAGTAATGTTGGTATCACTATTTATAGAAATATTACACTTTATTATTTATTGCATAGCAAAAATTGTTAGTAAAGATAAAAACTGACACAATTAATAACATTAAAATACTTATAAGTTGTTACTTAAATAATCATATTATTTTTTAGCAGATTTTTTGTACTCATATATTCGTCATAAGTTCAGCATTATGATATGGTATATAAGTTTTAGTTCTTTTTTTTATCTAATATCTTCATATGGTTTCTCATTTTTCATACTATTTTCTTTTGGATCATCTAGTTTCACCTTAATACTGCCATCGTAGCATTATTTGGTGAATTTAAATTTAGCAAGCATATTAATCCTTAAATATTCAACGTCTTTTGTCTCCAAAACAAAATTTTAAAAATTATTTGAAATTTTAATATTATTTTCATGATTTCCAGGCAAAATTTAAAATAGTTGTTTTCAAGCATGTTTAAAATTTTTACTTGTGTACTTTCCTTATGCGTTAATTTGTGAGAGGGGAGGGGAGCTCATTTGTATTTGATTTGTATATTGTATGTGGATGTATTTGATTAATATTTTTCTGTTTAAATTTGTATGCCTTATAAATATTCAATTTTTCTCAGGCTTTGTAATTATTCAATTTTTCTAACTTTTAAGTATGTAGATTTATGTTGTGAGGCACCACCCCGTCAGAGCCCCTGTTCTCCACAATCCACGCGACCTTCTTCTGTAGGAAGGAACGTAGAATCACTCAAATTGTTCATCTTAATATCTGTTTATTAAGATCTTAACTTAATCACAATACACAACAATAATAATAATCAAAGTAAGCAGACCTAGAATTAGAAGACACAACTCGTATTACCAAATAATTGCGTAATTGACCACTATATCTAACTTTACAGCTTACGACTAATCTCACTAATACATGCACCTTCCTTATAGCTTAATCAAAGTCGCTTACCGCTGTATCCTAGGTAAACAGCTACTTTCCTTGTCCTAACTGACGTGGCTTTAATCCCGCTCTAATCCATGTGGTTTCGTATCCCCCTTTAGTTTGGATATACAGGTACGGGTAGGTTAATTCTCGGACTTGGTAATGTTCTTAATGTTATCTTAATCACTTCCACACTTAGACATAGACCTCACATAACCACCCCATGAACGCTAAACTTCTATTATATATATAATTCCTAATTTGCATAATCACGTTCTTCTTTTCGAGTTGGTTGGAAAGAATTGCCATTCTGGCCAAAAAGAACTCCAATAGGACTGTTAAAAGAAAACGTAATGAAAGCCTCTTCACAATGTCATTATTGTAACATTTATTTTACATTACTTACAGTGTTACCCATTACATTTTTCACTCATTATTTTCACTTCTTTTTCAGCCCAGTAGGGGCAGTCAAATATAAAGAAATGTTAGTACCTTTAAAATGTTTAACGAGTTAAATTCTTAAGAATTTGATATTGCTAATGTACATTTCTGAACATTTTACTATGGTCTACGCTATCACATTGCATTTCTGTGTATTGTTTAGCTTTCAGATTTATAGCATTTGTATTGGTAACGGTCCTAAAACCTCCAGGACTTTGCTTAAATAAGTAATTATAAGTTATCCTCCAGGCGGGAGATAACCGTAAATTGTAAAGCTAAGCAATTATGTAGTCAGCGAATTTAGATAAGTCATTATATAACTATATCGTGTGATATCTATCCACCAATTGCAAGAGCCTTCCTTTGAAATCAAGTGAGTTGGGGAACAATCGGTTGGCTTTTTGTACTTAATCCTCTGTTTTATGGTAAATTTGCCGGGTGCTCCTTGTATCTGTAATCTAACGCTACAATTATGGCCCTCATTTTTTGATTAGTGTCAGTGCGTGAATCGTTTTCTACTTAAGTATCTAAATGTAATAAAAATTGTATTATCCGTCAACAAGAATGATGCCTCTCATCCCTACAAAAACATTTACATCCACAACCTGCTAAGGGAACTTAAAAATAAGAAATATATATATTTACAGTTGGACCTCTTCATAACAAAGTCGCTTAATCTCGAAAAAAGTTCGTTTTATGGAAAATTCTTTATATAGAGGTTCATCTTTCAATTTTCTTGATATATAAACCACATAAAACAAGTTTTAAATTTGTAAACACTATATATTAAAAAAGGTAATTATTCACGCTTTTTTGTAACTTAACATTTATTTTATTTATCTTACCTATCAAAAAGAAAGTAAAAGTGCAAGGAATGTTTCTGGACGCCTTTATCCACACTCTTGCTAAAGAATTAATTGTTTTTCTTAGATGCTCAAGCATTTACGCTTTGACATTTTCGAGCTGCATGAAACGAAGTTACCAGCACGACTGATCAGCACTGAAATTAATGGATACTAGTTCAGGGACGTGAGACAACTCCTTTAAAAGTGAAATGGGATAAGATGTTTCCAGTGAACTGGACGATGGAGGTTAAAAGCTACACTTCCTGGATCAAACGCCCAGAATTCTACTGTTATCGATGAGCTAGGTACCTAATAAAACCAGTTCAAGATTTATGACCACCAAGGAATGGGTTAAACGAAAGAATAACTTGAAATTACCAGATATACATACTTTAAAAAAAGATTAAAAAAAATTGAATCACAAGAGGAAAATCTCGTTATATAGAAAATGCACTTCACTATTGGGAGGTTATTTTACAAAAAAAAAAATCGTGAAATGTTCTTGGCTCCAGGAAAAAGTTAGCTATGTGGAAAATTTCGCAATATAGAGGTTCATTATATGAAGGTTTTACTGTATATATATATATAGTCCAATATAGTTCAATTTCTTTCTTCTTAGGCTTTGTAGGTTTTACAACTTTTTCACTTGATCTCTTATTTTATTTTATTATACTATATATATAAACTGTATAAGTGATTAATTATTAAAATTGTTTCAAAACATGAATGTAAATAAGGAACACTTGTAATTAAAACTATGAAAAAAGTATAGAAATGATAATTAATATCCAATAATTATATTCCAAAATTTCGAATTTTTCATCAAATTTACTAATAAAGAATCAAATATTTAAATTTTCGACACTCTAGAAAAAAAATAGTGTTGATTAATATAAAATGTTTTTCTTTAAAAAATATACTCCAGTATATTTATTAAAAACTTTTATTTCAACTGATTGAATATTTAAAAAAAAAATTCTGATCGAAACAATAAGAAAAGACGAAAAAAAAATAATGTTCGGAATAAAATGATTTGCTTGTGTATAGATACGAAAAAAAAAAAAAAGTTTGCGAGTGGAAAAAAGGGAGGGGGTTTCCCTATTCTCTGTCACATAAAAGGAATAAAAAGTATAAAAAAGCATATGCACTCACAGATGTAAATGCCAATCCATTTAATTCTATAAAAATATCCGTGACTGCAGTTTGAGACATTTGTGTCTTGGAAACTGTCATCATATATATCAAAGCTAGAAGAAAAGAACTGTTTTCCTCCAAAATGGTGGAAAATTGAAACTTCGCCTTCTTAGTGTCGTTACCGCAAAATATATTGACAATAATATAATAAAGGAAACAGGAAGGCTTTCTGGACTTGTGAGCATTTTATCAGATTGTCCGGGTCGCTCTTTTGATGCCTTGAAAGATCTCGATTACTCAAAAATATTTGGTTTTAGAGGTATACAACTTGATAAATTTTGATGATTTGAAAAAGCTGTTGAGAAGTGGAAAAAAATGTTTTTGGTAGTAAAAGATAGGATGGAGGGAAAAAATAATGTTTGTGAAGGGTAAGCGTTGCAAGTGAGGTGAAAGTTTAAAACATATAGTTTTGAAAATTTCCGTATTGATTCATTTGAATTGACATTTTCTAATGTTTTGCTTTTATAACATTTATTTCTTAAACTTTCTCAATAATTGTATAATTTAAAATCTTAATCTTTTTTTTAAAAAAAAAAAATGTTAATGATATTGTGTTCGTTTTGAGATAAATTAAAAGTTAAGTTATTTGAAGGACCTAACCATAAATAAGGATCAATATTTGTCAATTACACGAGTTTTAACGTAAGTCCAATAGTCTCAGAGCTTACTCGTGAACCCCATACTGTCCTAGACCACCAAATTCTTAAGGTTTTTATTTAAAAAAAAGTCTACTCGAGAGAAGGATTTGTTTATAAGATTTGCTCTATTCGTGTTCCTCTTCATTATGTACAGCTTTATTTATAATCGTAATGCATCGTACAAAAACACTATTGAGATTTTGAAACAAGTATCAATAAAAACATTCTAATCAATGATGAATTAAGATACATACATTTCACAGACTTTCAGTACATCTTCGATCTGAAAAGGATCAGTATATGTGGACGTCTAGGGGTCTTGTTCACAGGCCCATGAAAGTAGTGACGTGAGTTTGCCACCACGTAGAGGGGCACGTTGAACCTGTTGAGTCTCAAAGTTCTCCCATTGTTGTGATGGTGTCTATATTCAGACCTCTGATTCTACTCTTAGTCTCAAATTTATAAGTTCAAACTCTTGTTCCGTTTTCAGATCAGAACGAATTGCTATTGAGAATGGTCTTAAACATATGGACAATTTTGCTGAACTTGACTTTAAAAGCATTTGAATATTTACTGATAGCCGCTCCTCTATCCAACATTTAAGTAACTGGAAGGATGTTGGTGACAGGGTTGGAGTTGAAGTTAAGGTCGATCCACAAATTATCTGCAAACTTTAACGAGAGAGCAAACTCACTGCCACTTGGGACACTCCCTGACCTTATATGCCTTATACTTTCAGCGAGGTGTTCTTCGATAGTAAGAAAAAGGAAAGTGATATCTGGAGAGTTCCTCCTGAACATGTCTCGTACCCACGAAAATAGTGGTGCCGTACTCTTTGAAGTTCATAGTGTTCAGCAGACTTGCATATGTCGATTTACTAGTGGACACTTGAAATCTCTTACCTTTGAACAGGAGCTAAAAGTTTTTAAGATCTGTACTAAGTGTTCCGCTGCTGGGACAAAATCTGGACACATTTTAGAGTGCTTAAATTTTAACTTGGACGAAGTGCTCTTAAAACCTTGGAGTTTTCTGGAAATTTATGGACTGATGGAGCTTGTCTATTCTTAAATAACCCAACTAGGGATTAGAAACAGCAACAACAGTATATGAATGTTAGTGTAAAAGTGCGATGTTGAGGTGTTAGGGGCAAGTGTTATGATCATTATGTGGAAACACTTTATTAGCATTAATCATCCTTCCCTGCAAAGATTTCAGGAAAAAATGGTAATGGAACGACGTCTCAAATGATGTATTGATTAGTGTGAAATAGATCTGCTCTTTGGCCACAAAGTTCTCCAGATACATGTTGGTCACATTTTTTGAGGTCACATAAATAAAACTCTCTACGAAAATGACATCGAGTTTGTCAAATACCTATTGGCCAGACTAGTAGTGGAATTAAAATTTGCGTGATATGCCTGCCATAATTATTAAACTACGCCTAACCGTGTAACCTCGTAATGAATCTCGTACCACTGTAGATAATCATTGTCTCTTTTGTACATGACATTTGCGTATCCACATTCCTGCACTGAATTTGTTTATTTTCGTCTTATTTGCCTTATTTACATTTTACATATATTTTTGAAGTACTTTGTAAACATCTATATATTTGGTCTACTGAAATGCTTAGACCATTTTTAGAATAAAACATTTACAGCTATTTTCCTATCTGGATTAAATTTTATTGAATTATATATAATTGATTCAATTACTCATTATTTCTTGCCAGCATGCTTGCAATTTGTATGTCCCATTTAAAAAAGAAAATGATTTTTTAAAAAAGCAAAAAATCTAAACAGTGCTTGCCTGAAATCTTTTTCGTTTTTGATTATTTTCTCCTGAAAATATTTTTTGTAAGGAAAAAAATTGACAATCAAAGGGTACTAGGTCCAGATATTATGATGAATGCGAATAAACTTCCCAGTCTAGCTGTGGGAGTTTCTGTTCTACCAGTGGTTTTCTTCCTCTAGAATATCATTCTTTTCTAAGAGTGATGCTTTTGAACTATCCAATTGTTGACGCTACCTCTCCAAATTCAGCAAACGAATCGAACTATGGTTCGAAATAGTTTATAATGCGTCTATTCGCGAGCTTCCTACTAATCCTCTTAAGATAAAACTGTTTTTTTAACTATTGTTCTGTGGAAAACTTTCTCTCGAAGAAAAAGACGGTGACTTATGTAAATCAAGGCTTATATTTAAGAGGCTTAATTTCAGAGTCGAAGGTGAGAGAGGTTAGGAGCTAAATGATAGTTTGTGATTAACGTAAAGTAATAGAAAAATTGGCGAGAGTGATCCGCGCGCGCGCGCGCGCGCGTAGATTATTTGCTTAGTATTTATAATTGACGATTTGTCAATTAGATATTTAAATTGGATTAGTGTCGGCTTGAAGTAGATTAACTTAGAAAGTATTTACGATTATTTGGAATGTCTATGGTTAAGACGTGTGAAATGACCCCCTTGGGTGCCCTTCTCCTTGATTATTAGCGTGAGCTAGAGGAATAGGATTTACGAAAGAACTAGAAGATTCCATTGATCTTAATTTGTCTTTATTAAGACCCTCAAAATTAAGTTTCTAACAGATTAGAGATAATAATAATATATGTGAGAGAATCTACGATGACAAAACACACAATATAAGTAGTACCGAAATAACGTAACTTGGACCACTATCATTAACTCACTCGTCTAAGCTCAATTCCAATAATATCTCAGATCCTAATATTAAATAGTCAATCCTACCATAATCCGATCGCCGATCCAATCTTAAGGAAGTTGTATATTTATTCGAGTGTACTGGTATGCACCTTGACCTAATGGCTCTATCTTCGGGATAACTTCTGTTGGCTGTCACTTAACAATTGAATCACTCACTCTCTTAACATTCCCCAAATTGCCACCTCGCTTACTCTAACTTCTGATATTTAAAAGCTTTCTAATTTGCATCTTCTATTCACGTTTCACTTCTTGGGTTTTGGTTGGAAGAGAGTTGTCATTAAATCTGGCCCCAAAAGAACCCAAATGACATGTTAATAAAAGGACACGTGAGCCCGTCACAGACGCTCCAAGAGTAAGTGTTAAATTTATAATTAAATATAAATTATATCGTCTTATTCACTTTTGCTCCGATACTTATCTAAAGTTGCATTTCTTAACTTGGGTTATTGACATATGATAGGTTGTTGAGAATTGTTAATAAATTGTATTTGTTTTGACTATGGGAAATCTTCCTTCTAACTCTCGTACACTGATGGATGGGACAGCCCATCCGCTGCAAGTTTACTCAGCTGAATCAATTGTTTCCACAATCTCGGATGTAGTCTAAAAAGAACGGACAGAACTTTCTGGTATATACCTAATACATATCTAATTTCATTAAAATACTCCTAGTATGTTTTGAGAACAGCTAAGATATTTTGAGAGTAAAGATACTTTTTCTGTTTAAAGTGTAAAAGGTTCTTTGAAAACATGAAGTAAAATATTATAACATGATGATAAATATTTAATTACAGCCGCAACATCTTCAATAGCAAATCTATACCAGTAACAAATAATTACTTTGAATTTTTAATGAATTTAACGGAATATTTACTCTTTTATACTCATTAGGCTCATGTAACGGGCATATGAAAGACCTCCTCTTCGATAAATCCAAGCTAAAAATGAAACTTTGCGTAAATAAAACCATTGCAGTCCTTCTAACGTAAATTGGTGCTTTAACGGATGATTTAATTGTAATCAGTACGGGACTCAAGCGTTAAAAATTTATTAAGGGTATTATTTAAGATTATATAAGGCTTAAAAGTGTTATGGTTTATTAAACTTAATATTTAAAATCAGAAGAGAAATTACGATTTCTTCAAATCAGAACGACTTCTGACTTTAAAATCGTAATCTGTATTCTCTTTATAAATTCTTCCTCCCCTTCCTCAGTGGCACGACAGCCCAGGATGGGCTTTGGCCTTCTCAATAAGTATTTTCTCTTTATAAATAAGAATACATTATTTGGATGCTTTATTTCTCTTGTACTAACCTCGTTTCATAATTAATTTTCTTTTTCTGTTAGATTATAGAAATATTATACATTTATATAAATAAATAGTTTGTAATTTTTACCGATAAATATGTTAAGGTATCCGACTACCCTAAAATCACGATTTTCTTAAAAATAGATAATTTTTTTATTTTATTTTATACGGCATCTTATTGGCTTTATAAAAATGACAATTTTATTTTTTTCCATTCAATAGAACAAAAACTACAAGTGTTTCTGTAAAAGCAGATGCCATAACTTTACTTAAAATGCCAAACTTTAAAATGCGTTTTAATCGAAATGTGTTTTTTTTTTTCAAAAAGTTCAAACGGGAACAGCGATTACTAAAAAAGTTTTTAAAATAATTTGCTGAAATTTCTTATGTAACTATGTTCTGTATAACAGTAGAAGTGTTTTAACCTTCGGATTTATCAATCACAGTTTTATTACAAAATTTACAGTTATTTATGTGAATATAATGTGACTGGTTTTTAAAAACAATTTCACATAATTACTAATATAACGTGCTTTAGTTTTTGTCAAAATTAAGGTATCCGACTAAGTTCGGAACCGTGATTTTTCCAAAGCATATGAATGGATAATATTTATGATATTTAGTGTCATTTAGATTAGAAAATGTATATAAAATTGTTTTAAGAATAGTATTACAATAAAAAATTATTTAAGTATAATATTTTGACCAAAAATGAACATAGAATGACCGATTTTCAAAATATTCTCCTTTTGCGAAAAATGCTTCTATTATAATAATATTTTGCCTGTATATAAGCTCAGACCTCTGTACAGAGGCTCAACTAGAGTTTTTGAAATATATAACTTAGAAGTGGGTTTATCCATGTTTTAGGACAACAGAATGGAGAAATTTTAAGAAAAAAGCGCCGATCAATATATTTCAATGGGTTGTAACTCTGAAAATAATGTGAATTTTTCAAAAATCATAGTTGAGCCTCTGTATAGAGGTCTGAGCTATATACAGGCAAACTATTATTATAATAAAAGCATTTTTCACAAAAGGAAAACATTTTGAAAAAAAGTTATTCTAAGTTAATTTTTTGCCGAAATAGTGTATTTAAATAAATTTGTTTTTGTCAAAATGTCCTTAAAACTATTTTATACATGTATGCTAATCTAAGTGACACTAAATATCATAAAAATTATCCATTTATGCGCTTTTTTAAAATCATGGTTCACACACAGAACGTAGTCGGATACCTTAAAATATCTCTTATCTTGAATGTCATTTCAAAAAGAAATAACAAAGTAATGCATTAAATTTGAAAAATTGAGAATTTGACCGATTACTGTTTGTACAGGGGGGAGCCCCATATGCAATTTTTTGTCAAATTTCATCCATTTTCCTCATTTTAGTAGTAATAATTTATTTTTCTCTTCATAGCATTAGCCTTTTTTTCCTTAAAATGTACTAAACAAATCTAAAAACCAAAAAAAAAACAAAAATCTCCATATCTCTATTTTGTTTTTTTAAAAAAAAAGTTATCGCAAGTAATCGGATACCTTAAGGTATCCAGTTATTATATGATCTTCGATTTAGTCAAAATTATATAAATTATATTTATTGCCTAATTTTGTAGACCAATTTATTAGGTTCATAAAAGTACAAAGTTTTTTATTCTTCATTTACTAGTACAATAGTTAAAAATGTTTTAAAAGAGCGGATGCCTTTTGAAGCATGCAGATACGCATTATACGTCAAACGAGTTTTGCGTATTATGAGTTTTTTCAAAAATTTATTTCATTTATCTCCTTGAATCATGAAGCCGAAATCATTTTAATCTTTTATGAATGAATCATTACATGTTTTATTATCCCACTTTAAACTTTATTAGAAGTTTAAAACACACACACACACACATTTCAGCCCATGAAAAACACTGTTTAAGAATGACACATCATAGACATTTATTTATTTAAATTAGTGACAAAAATATAGTAAATACATCATTTAAAATATCCTACTTGTGTTTTTTTCCCCAACCATTTTAAATAGAAAATATTTCCAAGTTTTGGAAAGTTATTTTAATGTGCCAAAGTGAATTGAAATGCCAAATTCTATTAAAACGGAAACCTTTTAATAGATCCTTTAAGAAAACTTCTACCCATAATAATATTAAGCAGTTTTTGAAAAGCAATAATTAGTACCAACTACCTCATCTCAGATCGAATACGAAAATGCACTTAAACTTGATAGAAGCATGCACTAAAAACTCCTCAAGGTTCGCATTTCAATTCCAAAAATAACTTTCGAACGCAAAACAAAGTTATGTTTCAACTAATTTCTATAACTGGCGCATCGAGAATCACCGAAAACGCTGCTGCCACCACAAATTACTAGCGAACAATAATTCTGAGGGAAATTATTCGAACCTGCTCTTCGCATTCCGAACCAGAATTCCTAAACTTTCTCTCTCGATGGACATGCATCGCATAATTGATGAGTGACTTCGGTGGTTGCCAGACGTTATCTTGATAATTAAAATAGCTAATGAAGTAGCCAAATAAGATCATTAAGGGCAGAAAAGAGTTTGTGCGCTCCACTTTAAAGCTGTCAGTAGAGAAAATGTTTTACGCCTTTCTTTCTAATGAATTTAGAACGTCAAACTGAATCATAACCTAGTTTGGAAACTAAGTTTTGATTTATTCTGTGCTTAAGCTTTCTTCAAAATTTATTCATTTATTCTTGATCTACTGAATAAGAACTTTTACAAAGGAACACGTTTGTTTAAAGATTATTTATACAGAAGTATTTTACTGATTCATGAAAATTGTAAAAATTTTATTTCCCAAATATATGAAACTGCAATGTAATATGTATTGATATTGGAAAACTATATTATTCTTCCATGGAGTCTTGTAGGGGAGTAGTTGCTCAAATTCTATTGAAATTTATTTTAACCTCTTTTGAATCATAATTGTTTGTTAAAAATAAAACATGATTATGCTTTTGAATTTTTTGCATGCAACGTTTAATTATTGTACATATGTTCTTTATAAAATATTGCAATTAAATTATGGAATAAAAATCTTGAGATTTTTTACCATAACTTCAGACATATAGCGCGCATCTAAACTTTGAAGCTGTATTTTTTAACTTACAGGTATATTCACCGTATAATGCGCACACTTTTTTTTTTATGGAGAAACGCGTGAAATGTACGTATGCAATGATTTGAAGTGTTACCCCAGACACTTTTGAAAAAATAGTATATTTCGAAAACCACAACTTTAAAAAAATTTTTTTTTACGTTTATAAGGTATGCCACTCCTTTTAAATAAACGGTATTTCGATGTACAGTCACT
Source organism: Trichonephila inaurata madagascariensis (assembly GCA_019973955.1). Lineage (NCBI taxonomy): Eukaryota > Metazoa > Arthropoda > Arachnida > Araneae > Nephilidae > Trichonephila > Trichonephila inaurata. The sequence goes on along the minus strand of BMAV01020948.1, from coordinate 296,222 downwards.
CAAAAAAGTATTGGGATACCCTACGAATTTATGGATTTTTATCATAATATTTTACTTAAACATACAAATGAAACTAAAAAAAAAGAAATAAATGTCATTTTAGTAAATACAAATAATAATATTTTGAACAAAAACTCATACATTAATGCAATTATGGTTAAAACTGATAATAAAAGAAATATAGTTGAAAAATTTGCTCAAAAATGTATTGGGACACTTCCCAATAAATTAAGAAAAACTATTCAAACTTAGAAATTAATATCTTGTTGGATCCCTCTTACATTTTACAACCTCTTAAAGTCTATTTGGCATGGATTGGATCAATTTTTTGCAAAACGATCTATCGATTTTGGTCCACTCTTCGACCAAATATTTTCTTAAGTTATCCGACTACGTTCGGAACCATGATTTTAAAAAAGTGCATAAATGGATAATGTTCATGATATTTAATGTCATTCAGATTAGAATACATGCATAAAATTATTTTAAGAACATTTTGACTAAAAAAAAATTATTTAAATACAATATTTTGGCAAAAAGTTCACTTAAAATAATTCTTTTACAAAATGTTCTCCTTTTGTGAAAAATGCTTCTATTATAATAATATTTTGCGCGTATATAGCTGAGACCTCTGTACAGAGGCTCAACTATGGTTTTTGAAAAATTCACATTATTTTCAGAGTTGCCATCAATTGAAATAATTATTGGCGTTTTTTTCTTAAAATTGCTCCCCTCTGTTGTTGTAAAATATGGATAAACCCACTTCTAAATTATATATTTCCAAAATTCTAGTTGAGCCTCTGTAGAGAGGTCTCAGATATATACAGGCAAAATATTATTATAATAGACGCATTTTTCACAAAAGGAGAACATTTTGAAAAAAGATTCTTCTAAGCTAATTTTTTGCCAAAATATTGTATTTAAATAATATTTTTTTGTCAAAATGTCCTTAAAACAATTATATACATGTATTTTAATATAAGTGACACTAAATATCATGAAAATTATCTATTTATGCGCTTTTGCACAATCACGGTTCCGAGCGTACCTTAAATCCTGCTTGATAAAAATTTGGTGCTGCAAATAATCCTACACATGTTCAATGGAATTAAGGTCTGGACTTAGTGCAGGAGTCTTAATAACACTAGGAAAGTGTTAGAGGATCTATAACTTACAAATATCTGCAGTATGTTTCGGATCATTATCTTGGTACAATTTAAAATGTCCTGAAATTTCCAGCTTGCTCACACTTTGCCTTAAATTTCGCTTAGGAATGTCAAGATAGACATATTTATTTATTATACCAACAATAAAATGTAAGTTCCCGACACCAGAGCTTGCCATGCAACCCCAGACAATTTGGTTACCCCCTCCATATTTTATAGTAAGCCGTAAATTTTTGTCATGCATTGCTGTATTTGATTTCCGCTAAACTTTTTGCTTGCCATCCGATCCGAAAAAGTAATATTTGCTTTCATCAACAAAAATTACATTTTCCCAATATTCTGTGTTGGCTGCTTTACATAGATTTTAGCAAATGCCAACCCAGCTTGTCTATCTGCTTTGCTGATGTAGGTCTTTCTTTGAGGTACTTCACCATGATAGTTATGTTTTCTTAAAACATTTCTGACAGTCTCAGGATTTACTGATTTTTCGAACCTACTTTTACATTGCAAAGTCATTTTTACTGCACTAGTTCTTGGATTAATGCGTACTTGTCTCACACAATCCACCTCTCTTCACGTTCATTGAACATCTTTGGACGCCCTGATCTTTGCTTGTTTTCAACCCTGTTTGTTTTCCTGAACCTTTTAATGATGTTAAAAACAGTAGATTTACTCAATTTGAAGATCTTCCTATACAACGAACTAATTTCTCCTCTTTCCAATGACATATTACGAGATTTCGCACGCCAACCAATATATCTTTGTTTCTCGCCATTTTTTCTATAAATAATCGCATCGGTTGAAACGTTTATGTTTAAACTTCCAGTGTAAGAAAAGTGGTGTGAAATTAAATTCTATTGATGCGCTGTATATTTGTTAAATTTCTCATTTCAAAAGTGTCTCAATACTTTTTTGACTCCAGTGTTCCTTTGAATTATATTTGAAAAAAAGCTAGATCAAATTATAATTCTATAATAATAAAATTTTCCTTATATACTGCACACCAAATGTTAAAATATTTCTTAATTCATTTTGTTTTTAATGTAATAAATATTTTTAAAAATGGCTTTATAGTTATATACATACGAAGTGTCCCAATACTTTTTTGAGTGACTGTATGTAGAAGTCTAATTTTTTTTTATGTGCTTACCTCTTTTTTATTTTTAAATTTATCCTTTTTATACCAGGCGTATAACGTGGACCCGTAAATTTTTATGTTATTTTTTGGGTTAAAATTACACGTTATACGCAGGATTTTACGGAATATGAAATTATTGTTTCTATTTTAGTTTCGAATGCAAGAGAGGTTTTCTATTTTTATTTTTAGAAAAAGGAGAGCAATTTAATATGTGTATAATTTGAATTTTAAAAACAAATATTCCGATGGAAGTTAGAATGAAAGATTCAATTTTCAAACAAGAATTACATTCTATAGAATTAATTAAAGTGATTTTTTATTCCATAGTTCAAACACAAATCGAAAAGTATACTTTTTCCCTAACGCATAGTGTTCTAAAACTCTTAAAAACAAAAGCAGCCATTTATTTTTCTGTAACAAGACTGCCATTGTTAGTAAAGTTCTTAGAGCGGAAACTGTTGTACTCGCCAAGATCTGTTGTGCTACTTAGAACCAATTTTTCTCTTCCTTACAACCCTAAGTGAATCAAGCGTACTGCAAACAATTCCACGTATAAAAAGGTCCGTTAAGAAGTGAAGCAGGTCGAATTAATCATTTCTTTTGGAAACTTTCCGAAACACATTTTTGTTTTTTGATGTCAAACGTCGTACACTGATTGGGTATTTTCCCCCCTTCCCATTCATGAAATAAAAGTGTGTCTTTGTTTATAAAAAACCTTTTTCTGTAAAGGTAAATACAAAAACGGATGGCATAAATATAGTTTTTCTTTGCATAAACATATTCAATTATATGTTCTTCATAAGATATTAATTTCTTTGACAAAAATATTTTTACTGAAACTAGTAGTATCACTCCCTGTAAATTAATTTCATGCATCACTCCAAGTTTTTAATGAGCATATGCAGCGGCACACACAAGGGGGAGAGGGGGGGGGCCCCCGGCCCCCCCCCCCCCCCACTTTTTTTATTGATTATAATCAGTTGTATATATTGTAAGTTGTGTTATGTTGTACATAAAATTTAATAAGGAATTTGTTGTTTATAATTTATTTTATTAATAAATGGTAATTATTTATTCAATAATTAACTTTTACTGTTTTCTGTTCCCGACAATTGACAAAATCAAAAGAATAAGTTTGGTAGTGCATTGGAGTATGATACGGGAATGGGGGACTTTTGACCCAGCACACCACCACCCCTTTCTTTGTAAAGTTTTCGTGTGCTCCACTGGGCATATGACATCATAGTCTAACATATGAATTTATATTTTGGATCGCTTTTTTATATAAGAACCCTAATAATGGGGCATCTTTAACAAATTATCCAAGGCCCAGTGGTCGAGTGGTAGCGTATCACGCTTTCACACCAAAGATCCGGGTTCTATTCCCGGACTGTGCAAGGTCGACTCAGCCTTTCATCCTTACTGCAGTGGGTCGATAAATGCTTGGGGATTTAAAACACTAGGGGTCTCGCTTCAGACTGACCACCTGATCGGGACATCTGCTCATGCACCTCGGTGCCCAATGGTGACGTTTACTGGGATGGGCACAGTAGGCGCTGGTTCTCATGGGCTATTGCGCTACTGAGTTTCAGTTAACCGATTATCAAACTTGAAATTGTGTGTGGATTTTACAACCAGAGCAAAAGCAAGTCGAAGAATTCTACGGAAGAAACGTGACTATATTTAACACGTGATCATCATAATTTTACATCATTGTGTGCTAAAGATTCATTCGCCAAAATATTTATGAGTTATGGCAGCCTCTATTTCATACTATTCCCAGGATAATTAATAAATCTTTTCCGGGTTAAGGAAAAATTGTTGAAGTTCGCCAAACATCAACAGAGGTATAGTGATACTATGTTAAGTATAACGCGAAAACTGTTGAAAATTAATAGAAATTAACACGTATTTTTTTCTTCTTGATAATAAGTAAAATAATGCTTCTGCTTGGTGACTGTAAGGTAGCATTCCCGCCTTGGAAGTTCAAGAATTTTATAATTATTATTATTTCTAATGCGCACGGATTGGTGTTTTACCATTACAGAACTAGTACATTTCCCGGAAGCTGGTTTCTTTTTTTTAGTGCGGCACAATATAGGTGGATACCAATCGCTGCAGGTAATTTTAACGTCCAGTTTCCTCCCTAGAGGGAGGCACCTGAGTTCTGGCGATGCGAACCTGTACTAAGATTTAATTTTGCTGAGAGCACCCAAGACAAACAGACTTTCTAGTGATCTTTTACATGCTGTAAAATCATACGACATGACTGCTGTTGATTTTCTGTATCAAGAAAATCCACCGACTTGGGGCAGGTTCGAACCCGCAACCTTAGGTGCAGAAAGCCAGCGACAAATCAATTACGCCACCCACTCTTTCGAAAGTACTAGGTTGAGAGATCGGTCCTGGCTGGGGTCCATAGAGTAACTGGATGCGAAAATCTTTGGCAAGCTTGTCGTATAATTAGGTGACCTGTTAAAGATCCCTTGAGTATCAATTTGGTTCTGGTGCTCTCGACAAAATTAAATTACGGCATTATGTAGCATTCGACGGGAGTCTGAATTGAATAAAATTCAAACGTCACAATATGGTAGTGGAAGTCGCTACTAGATGGTGCCACTAATGAAATGACCTCCACTCTTGGAGACTTTCCGAGTCCGCAAATGACGTAGCTGCCAAAATGCAGCCCATTTGAAACAAACAAAATAGTCTTATGCACACCATAGAAATTATATTCGCAATTGTATCATTTACAATAATGTTTCCTCCATTTCACGTCTACATTTGGAAAGACAGTATTGTTTTATTGCTGTCAACGTTGAGGTCTAATGTTGAAGTCCTATTCTATCGATGGTCATATCTCAGAACCTCGGGGAGAGAGAAGATAATTATATCATCGGTCTTGCCATCATATCAGGGTTGCCAAATCTATGCTGTATCAGTTTAGTGTGATACATGCATTTTGGTGCTTACGTCAGTGTTTCTCAAACTGTGGGTTGCGCCCCCCCTAGCGGGGTGTGATAACCCTACAAGGGGGGGGGGACGAGCTTGTCGAAAATAAAAGAATTTTAAAAGAAATTATTAATTTACTGAAAGCAAGCAAAAAAAAATCTACATTCTGACATAAAAAATAAAATACACATTTACATTAATTTAATACACTTATAAATGTAACAGCACTGCACAATGTGTTTCATAATTAATTTAACAACACTAAGTTAAGAACAAGTTTAATAATTACCAGTAATTCGATGGGCATGTCATAAAATTATATACAAAATTTAACATCTATCTAGATAACTTGTGTGGTTTCTAATTAGAGTAGCAACGTAGCTTTACGTCAAAGTATATTATTATTGAGTCCAATACATTGTTATTATATGGAGGGGGGCGCGAGGAAAATTATGATTGAAAATTGTATCGCAAGTATAGAAAGTTTGAGAAGCACTGGCTTACATATTGTCCCATCAACCCATTTCGAAAATCTAAAGACGTTGCCAAATTATGTTTTAAGTTTCAGCAAGACTGTTTTGTTTTGCAAGTGCGGGAGCAATTTTTCGTTATTGGCTACATATCGCGGTTTTTAAAAACGTCTTTTCAGTTTTCGAGTTTGTTGACGCTATAACATTTAAGAATCTGAAAATTTTCTTCTCAAAGTTTCCAAAGCTTTTATAAAAATTACTTTTAACCGAAATGTAGCGTGTGAATTTGATTTATTTTAAATATTTTTTTTTTCTTAACTCAAGATAATTTCGAGACCTATTTGGTAAAAGTTACCAACATATTACCAAAATTGCAATGCATACTTTATATGATATTTGAACCAAAATCCCTTGAAAAATAAAAGAGAATAAATACTTGGCCGCAAAAATACAATTTTGTACATTTCTGTCTATTCTCCTTCCAAAAAAAAAAAAAAAAAAACCGTGGTTAATTCTTTCTTTTTTTTCCATCCTTTTATATTTATTTTCACGTTGAGAATTATAATATTTTAATTATTTTTATTGAATGAAATTATTGAAATGAAATTTCTAGAACAATTTCTGTAGAATATTCCCTTTACAGAAATTTCTATTCATATAATTTTTTTAATGTGGAATATTTCATTACAAGAGAAAAATGAAAAAATCACGTCTTCGTTTTCTTTTCTCCTAACATTAAATATTCAGATTCTATGTTTTAAAAAACAGCTTTTTTTTGTGTATCGAACTAGAAACCAATTTTCTTCTTTCGTATAAGAGCGCATTCTAATTACTCGTATTTATAAGTTGCCTGTTTATATTCTTTGAAGCATAAAATGATATTAGTATATATATGAAATAGGTTTGAAATGTAACTTATGCCCAAAATTTGATGTAATTTCTCTATTTTCTTAAAATAAGAATTTTTTATAAAAAATCTTAAAAGAATCAATAACTTATCAGTTTAAAAATGAATTTAAAAAATAATAGCTTATGAATATGTTTTTTATTAGAATACTTTATGATATTAAATAGATGATTATTTTATGAAACTTAATATGATTATGTTATGTAAATAATTGCACAAAAAACAGTAATTTAAATTTCGAAGCAGTCAACCTTAAATAATTTCCAATGGATTAATTTTTTCTTCCCAATGAATAATAAATTATCATGCACAAAATCATGCATTGTGTGAACGAAAAATATTGGCCCATATTCACACTATTCGTCACTAACTACTGAGAACAATAAATGAACTAAACAAAGCAAGAGGAAAAAAAACTATTTCCCAAAGACACATCAACTACAGCACAAAACTAATTATATCTAATCCTCTCTCTATTGGCTGGTCTTTCGGATATCGTAATTGGAAGTCAAAACATTGCGAAACTGACAACAGATGGAGCTACTATCGAGTTAGAAAGACAAGAAAACAAACTCTTAGAGCTTAAGTTAACGATGTTTTCTTCCTAAGCCAAAAGGCAGTAAATAAAAAAAATTTCACGAGCTATAAATATTTTTCACTTTGATTAGAAGAAAACTGTGGAAAATAGGGACTAACTAGTTGTGGTAAACAAAAATATTCAAAAATATGAAATGTCTGAATAAAAGAGCTCAATTACTTCTTTAAATATTATATTGACTTTATTATGCTAAATAGGTGTGATATTAATTTTATTGCATTGCCGAATTTTTTAAAAATCTGAATTATAAAATTATTCATTCCCATAAAACGAACAAAAATTATTTCTCTAACAATAGGAAATACTCTACGAGATTTTTTGAGTTGTTGCTTCAATTCTAGATCAATGAGATTCATTCACAAAAAAATGTTTTATTTAGAATAATAAGATTTTTATGACCTATATTTCCCTATAATACAGAAAAATGAAATTTAAAAAAAAATCTATGTCTGGTTTTATAAAAAACTCTATGTACGACCTTAGCCATTATTAGAGTATTCATTAATACTGAGATGTGTGCACAGATGACAGAAATACACAGTTAATCAGCGTAACGGAATGCAGTTGGAAATGTCCGTGTGAGACAATAGGGTATAACAAGGTGATTACATCAATTCATGCTGATACAATGGTAGGATATCAAGATTTAAATGACTCTGACGTAGCAATATAGGGGCCTTTGAGCTGGGAATGGTAGAATTGGGGCTATCGCAATAAGACTCCTTCACAAAAGTACCATGAACATATGGTTTTGGGTAAAACATTTAATCTTCGTCAATGCTATAGCTCGAAAAATCAATTGATAAAATAGAACCATCGGTGACTGAAAAGAATCCTTAATTCTCAATGAATTTCAGTGCAGGAGTTCCAGCAAGTGATAGAGTGGGAACCCTTCAGTGGACCCTCAGTGATATGGGCCTTAAGAGCCTAACGTTAACGCATGTACTGTTGTATATTGCACAACATAAGACACTTTGCTTTTCGACTAGAATCACCAACACCACTATTTGACAGTTGATGACTGGAAACACATCGCCTGGTCTGATGAATATCGTTCCCAATTGTACCAATAAGTTGAAAAAATATGGGATCTCCAGTTCTGAACGCCTGAAAGCATATCAAATTTGGGAATTTTCATTACTTAAGTGTTAGCTGACATTCGTAACTCCTCAGAAGGAACAGTCAAGTTAAAATAGATAATTTAATTATTTGTGTTTACGGTTATTACTAGTGTTCTGTGCAGTGGTAACTGTTACTATTTTGGAATTGAATTCCATAATCTCTCGAGTTCAGAACCCGAGTGAGTGAGTGAGTGAATATTAACGTCGCACGAGTCAGCTACTCGAGGGCTTTTGGCGACGGACCCGTAGTTTTGAACCATGGTCAAATGACATGAACCACACCTGAGCTCGTATCTCCTCTCCTAACTTCCCCACCACACCGACGGGAGAACGTTTGAGTCTCGACATATTTAACGTGCATTGGCCCCTTGTGTAAGGCAGGTCTTCATTGGCACTAGGCTCGAACTCATGACACGTTTGGCACGAGTACTTTGCCTTGTTCACTAGGCCACCTCGGTCACCGTGTTCAGGACTTTTGAAATTGTTCAATTATGTTTTGAGGAAGACCGTTAGAATGAACTCTACTACACTGCATAATAGCATTTGTGGGAAGAAATTGATTCAAGGCAACACACAGAAATTAAAACAACCTTATTGAAGAGTAAAACAGTTTCCTTTTTCTTATTTTTTTTTTTTTGCAACTCCTTTACCGAATTAGAAATTGGATAAGGTAAAAAAAGGCCCTAAAACATAAGCGACAGAGATTAAGATAAAAAACGAGCCTTTTTCTGAAAAGATCTTTCTCGTCCACCTCTCCACCGACCATCCCCTGCAGAGGAAGCTCTGACCTGCATACCTTCTTCCGGAGATAACGTCATTCTTCTTCCTTCCCACCTAACCCTCTTCAGACAGTTAGGCTACAAATATCCATTCCCTAAGGACTTAAGTCTGAACTTCCCTCACAAGCAAAATATTCCAAAAGGATGTAGAAGATGAATGAGATCTTTAGAGATAGTGAAAGTTTGTTACACAGAGGCTTTGCTATTCTGAGAATTTCTTATTCCACTTTATTTGAATGCAATAAACAAAATTAAAAGATCATTGTAAGAGTTGACTATAGCTTTTAGAGATAATTGATCTAAATGCTTATTAACTCCTTAATTGCCGATTAAAAGTTTCGCCATTCGCTTCCCAAGGCCACCGTTTTTTTACATATATGAGCATGTGAAATGTATTCGGGAGGGAGGGGACAGAAAAGGCTCTAATAAGCAAATTTTTCTTTGAAAAAAGTACACTCACTGTCATAAAAATTTGCGCATCAAGAAATAATTGTGGGATCATAACGAAACTTGGCATGGAGGTAAAGGTTGTACAGATATGAAAATAATAAGAAGTGCAGCGTGACTGCGCATTACGTGCGAAATGCTTCTAGAGGGTGTTGAACTCCATTCTCTTGGGAGATAAAACGGGTAAGCAGAGCTTGTTTGAGTGTAAATGTTTTGGAAAGGAAACATTAAGGTAGCCATGCCATTACACCATCATCGAAGACAATATGATCAGATGTCAGAGTTCGATAGGGGTACAATCATCGGAATGATGGAAGCTGGGTGGTCAGCTCGGCGAGTATCTCGTCAGACCATTCTCATTTAAATGTCAGGAGGTGTTGGAACCAGTGAACAAAAGAAACGTCATTTACACGGTGAACAAGCACAGGACGCTCTCGACTGACCAACCATCGAGAAAGTCACATCATACGACACGCACACGCAGAGACAACTGCCTCATTGGCCGCTGCCCAGACACAGGCAGAGCCTTCACTATGGGCCCCTGTGCCTTCCCGAACCATCGCAAGGCGCCTGCCTGAAGAAAATCTGGTATCACTGCATCCATCACCTGTGCTGTCAATGACACCCTCCCCTGATGCCTCCGTTTGGAGTGGTGTCACTCACGATGGGATTGAACTGCTCCAAAAAGGATTCAGATGGTCTTTGGGTAATAATTCTAGATCAATTTGAGCAGTGATGTCAATCGTGTTCGTGTGTGGAGGCCCTGTAGTAAACACCTTAGCCTTTTCTTTATAGAGACACACAGCTGCCACTGCTGTGTGATGGTATGGGGTGCCTTTGCTTACAATACTCGGTCACCCCTAATATTGATCCATGGCACAATGGCAGCCCAGAGGTACGTCCATGATATTCTTCAGCCATATGTGTTGCCACTCATGACAGAACTCCCAGGAGCCATTTTTCAACAAGACAATGCGTTGCCGCACACAGGAAGGATGTCACAAAACTACCTCCGCATATTACCACCTTTCCTGGCCTGCCCGATCTCCAGATTTATCACCAATCGAACATAAATGGGATCATTTGGGATGGCAAGTTGGACAGCCTACGAGTTTTGTCGAACTAGAGACACGTTTACAGCAACTGTAGAACGAGATGTCTCAGGACATTCAACGGAACTTTATACCTCAATGCCTGCTCGTATCGCATCATGTATTCACGCTAGAGGGGGTCTAACCGTGTACTAAAACTTCCGTTCATTTGTACATTTTTCTGCAATAAATGATCCTTTTTCTTCGATTTACTATTCACTTACTTGCATCAATGTAGTACTTACATATGCAAAGGACGTCCAGGGCAGATAACGCACCAGTTGAGCAAGATGGATATATACACTGGCTGTAATTAAGGAGTCAATGCCTTAATGTCACACTTAGAATCAACGTGAAATCTATCAGGGGCGGAAAACATACTTTTTTTAAGCTATGGTCAAGTGGCGAAAACGACACCTGAGCTAACTTCACATTCTCAAAAGTTCCCCACAATGCTAACATAAGAATTTTGATTATCTACTTAATTAACATGCATCAGTCTCTCTAAAGATAGTTTTTGACTGAAGTATCTCCCCTTAAAACGTTTATTATCAGATATTCTTACAAGATCTTCTTACTTCAAAGCACGGCAGATATTTTGTCTTGAGTGACCTTTTTACGAAACACAACTTGAGATTGGGTATGGATTGGAAAGCTTTAAAAGTATAATACTTCATGGAAAATGTTTGAGAAAACACATACATATTTTTATAAAAACTATGCTATCATTAAGCTATTCAAATAGATTTTTTTCCCTGATTTATGAAAAAGAAAAAAAACCCCAAAAAACATTGTAATTTTCAAAAGAGATACAGAGGTTAATTTTTCGAATAATTAATTTTTTTAAATTCATAACTTTATCTTATTACGAAAGACAGTTTTGCAAGGACACCCTCTTTTGACTATTCAATAAAACACAAGTATTCATTAATTATCGGAATATATTAATTTCTACCACGCAAACAATCTCTACGTATTTAGAGCTTTGGGCATACACGGAAATCAAAAGAACCCCTTGCAGAGATTACATGGCTTCCTTGAATTCCAATATACTAAACTATCGAGGGTTTGAATGTTAAGTCAACATCTTTGTTCCAAACATCACAGTTAATTAATTATTAAGCTTTCTGAAACCCAATATCGTGCTGGGAACACAAGCTTACAAGCACTCCAAGTAGCTAAGCATGAATAGGAATTGATTCCTGTAAGAGGTTTATTTAATAAAGTATCTTTGCGATCATTTTAATTCGACTCTGAAACAATGTATTCCATGTGTATCAGTAATTGAGAAGTCTCATTATTTTGGCATTCCCAATAAACTCGTACAGATTGCGATACGTACACGCATGTGTCCCCAATAATGCTTCATATGTTTTAAAAGAAACATTATTTAATCTGAAGAAGTTGTTAACATATGTAACTGCTTTAAAGGAAATTATTGGGTTCATTGCAACATCCATAGAATCTTGACAGCAGCCTTTGTTTACGTTTCTTGCTAGTTTAGAAGGAAAAGCGCTTAAAATATTCACGGATGAAAGTTTTGTGAATGTTTCTAGGAAAGGTCGAATATATCTATATTTTTCTGCTTAAAATTTTCCCGATAATATTGAGCTTCCGATGAGAACTTGAATTAAAATTAACTCAAGCGTCAAAATTTGGTAGCTAGAGCCACCACTAGAGAATGCCACAAGGAAATAGATCCCATATTTGGAGATTCGCCACGTCTGCAAAGGATTAATTACCAATATGTAGCTCATGAAAAAAAATCTTCTTAGAATTCTGATTCGTAACTCATGAACGTCACATGTTGAAACTTCACGACCTTTGCTAGTGACGAAACTTTACATTTAGAAATATGATCAATTGACGACGACGACACCCCAACCTTCAATTTTCCAAATTCCAAGATGACTTTGATTCTCGACAAATTTAAGGAGCTTCTGCTATTATATGTGGTAGATCTTTATTGATAAGAGTAAGTCAGTGTTTATTAACATTACACTATAAAGCAATACGAGGGATAATGATGAATAGGCCTTATTGTTTCGAAATCTAGTTAAGTGACGAGGATGACACCTGAGCTCTCTGTCACCCCTTCTCTAAACTACCACATCACGTCCACGAGAGGTCTTTGAACCTAGACAGATTTAACGTATATCTGCCTCTACACGACGAGCGGCACTAGGGTTAAAATTTATGACATGCCTAACAAGAGTTTGTGACCATGACCATTCAGTTACCGTTGTCACACTTAAAATTTAGGCAGAAAAATATTAAAATTATTCAAAGTGCTATGATGAGGTATGGATTAGATAGTTGACATTGTTTTTTTTTCTTCGAACTTAATTGAAATCGGCTTAATAGCGGTGGACTGGACCTAGTTATTTTCGTAAATAAGTTCAATAATATTAGTGTTACGAATTTAAAATATCATCGCTTGATATATGACTATTGTAAACTATATTTTCCCCAAATTAATTATTTCTGTAATTATTTGACGTATAATTACAGAAACTATTCTAACGTATGAGGGAATTTTCCAAGAACAATTTTATATTATTTTTTTAAGTCACTGGAAAAGTTTAATTTAGTACCGAACTACGTTTTAACAATTGATTTAAATGAAAATCGTAACAACTAAAATTAAAAAAGTAGTGTCCAGAATGCTAGGAAAATTTCTTTTTTGAAAACGGAAACCTAATTTGCTTACATTCCTATTTCACACCCACAAAATCAGTCTTTTTGTAACTGGGATTTTATTACTGTAACCAAATTGGCTAGTTTCACCCCCACCCACTCATTTTTTCATCCACTTTTAAGCTTTAATCTTAGTTGGAATTATTATTCACATAAATTAATTCTATTTTAATCTGAATTTACAATAGTTATATTTTTATTTTTGAGTAATATATTACTCGAAAGGGCAATAGAAAGCATTTTTAGTGTCACCCAAAAAGTCATGAAAGGAAATAAAATTCGAAAGAACTATGTACTCCCACCCATAACAATTCCAATATATTTTTATATTCTAGTCCTTCTGTTTTAAGGAAAAGGTAAATATAATGCAGGAAAACTTACTCTAGTTGAATAAAAATTTCAATATTTTTGAGATGTTTCTGATAAGGAACACCCATAAAAATTATTATTTTTGTCTTATTTCCATGGACAGGTAAGCATGTAATAGGCTATCACAAATTTCTTTCTGCTATCCCACTTCTCTTATCTCGCTTTCATCGACGACCTACAAAATGACTCTTGGAAGATGGAGAGCATTGATCAAGGAAGAAGAATAAAAGGAGAACTCCAGTAATCTGATCTGCTCGCTTGTTCTCCCTGTCAAGCAATCCAAATTCTATTACTTATATCTCTCAGCCTCAATTTATTTCAGCCAATTCATTACTTCACCTAACATGGGTTTCATTCTCTATAGATGTCCGAGAAGAGATCAGTTGCTCCTTTACGGAAGCTTGAGATTCTCGAATATTTTTGTCACTCTTAAGGAAGACAAGAGTATGCAACAGGTTATTCTTATCAAATGGGCTAGAAAACAACATTCCTAAGGCTCTTTTGTATTAGTGAAGAATCTTGAAATTAAATATATATAAAAGAGTAAGGAAATGGTGATTTATGGGGTTTCGGGGGTGTTAAATTTCTCTAGAGGTCTGAAAATGTAAACAATTTTCAAACAGGTATAATTCTTTTAAATTTAAATTAAATAATTCGAATCTTTTACACATTATTTATAAAAGAATGGGGCTTCACAAAGGTATAAAATTTTTAAAATATAATCATAATTTTAAAAATTATAAGCATATGAAAATAAGATACTTTTCTATAAGAAATATTTATTAAGTTTTACGTCACGCATGCTATTTTCTAAAATAGTAGCTATAATTATACTAGTTATTATAAGTTGATTTATAAAGTTAAATGTATTCTTATTACACTGTAGCTATTTTTATATAAATAGAATAATAAATTATATTTTTTTAAAAATAAAACAAATTAAATTTTTGAATTTTTAAAAAAAAAATTTCAATATTTTACAAATATTTTGAAATACAAATAATATTCAACGCCGGAATTAGGTAGGGTTTAAAGAGTATGATACTTTTTGTAATTTTATAAAGTTTTATACATCAGAGGCTTCTATTTTAAAAAATAGCGTGCGCAACGTAAAAAATACTTAATATTTATTATAGAATTTTCATATGCTTACGAATTTTAAAATTATTATTATATTTTAAACATTTTATACTTTTCTGAAGCCCCATTCTTTTATAAATAATATGTAAAAGATTCGAATGATTTAACTTAAATTTAAAAGAATTATACCTGTTTGAAAATTGCTTATATTTTCAGACCACTAGAGAAATTTAACACCCCTGAGATCCCTTACCAAAATTCTTGTAGAAGAAATAACATATTGAATAGTAAAATTATATATGTGCAGGTATTAAAACTACATTTAATCTTTAACCTTTTAATAATTGAAAAAAAAACGTGTAGATTAAGGTACTTGATAACAGCTGTTTACAAGAAAGGGAAATTTAATTAACTGTTAAGGGCAGTTGTCAATGCTATAAATAAATATAGCTAACTGAAAGTGATTTTAAAAAAACATTTTTATCCAAATATAAGTTATTTTTTTCTCTTTGAACAAAAATTAAACAAGTAACCCATAAGAATGTTGTGTATTAAACTATCATTATTATAATACCATTGCATATATTGATTATATAGCTTGTATTACTTATCTTAATTTTATTTATATAATACTATACTAAAAGTGGCGCAACAGCCCAAGAGGGCAAAGGCCTACTGTGTCCCTCTCAGTATACGTGACCTGAGGTCATCAGCAGGTGTTTTGATCAGGTGGTCAATCTGACGTGATACACCCCAGTGTTTAGTTCCCAAGCAAGTTTGGTACTCATTTATCGACCCACTGAAAGGATGGAAGATAGAGTCGACCTCACCCAGCCTGGGGTTTGAACCCTGACCTGTGGCGTGGAAGCGCGATACACTACCTTGTCAGTGTATCACGTATTTATATAATACTATTCTTATATAATTTTGATGTTAGGAATTTTAAAGCATTTCCAGTTTTTATAAGCAATTTACTAAACAGTACGGAAAATTAAAACCTACTTTTTCTTACAATGTGCAAAAATGTACGTGTATTTTACATTTTAAATTTTTTTAAATGAATTGCTCTATTCTTAGGACTAGAATTATAATTTTTTGTAAGATTATATAACTGAGAGAAAGCAGATATAATTCTTTTATAATTGGGTAGATAATTAGAAAAGGATAATTGCTTTTTAACATTGAAACTAATTAGTGAAATATTTAAAGTCGTGATCTATTTTTGCATTTTAAAATCTCTATGCAGAGTTAATTAAAAAGAATTTCGGTTAAAAGCTGCTAATTATGTACAGTCATTTTGAAGCATCAGGTACAATTTGGGATAATTAAGTAGTTTGTTAGAAATATTTAAATCAGTCGAAAATCACGATTTTTCAAACATGAATGTTATAATATGTTGTGGACTCACTCGAATCCAGCACTCACGCGTTGTGATTTCTTGTTTTGTGTGGACAGGATGGAATAACTCACTATACTCACATTATTGACACTTTCATTCTTCTTTACAAATATAACTTTATTAAACACTCGGTAATATGGCAACTCACAACAGGTCGTATATCCTCTATTCTCTTGAGTGTCTATGGGCTTACTACTACACCTTTATACATCCGCGTTTTCACAGCGTCCTTTGTAGTTGGACTCAAACATATTTATCGAATAACAGAACGCAGCGTAAGATTTTAACGTTCAAAAAATTACTTAAATTTGTTTTTTTAAGTTCTGATATATCAGATACCTAGAAATAATAATAAACTCTGTATTTATTATTAATACACAATATATCAAAATATAACAGCATGCATCAATGATAGATGATCTTCATCTTGGCATTTTTTAAAACAGTTATTAAGATAAATATTCAAATATATTCTTTTTGTTATTAGAATTAGTTAGTTACTTGAGTTTATTTTTGGTTTATTTTGGTTTATTTGTGCACATTTTCTTATTGAAAATTTCATAAAATGCATGGTGTTCGAAACAATAAACTGTTAAAAAAAACTATTTATGTTAGAAGTAACTCCTTTATCATACTTTAAAAACACGTCTGCAAAGTATGAAAGAAATACATTCATTTGTTTTTTTAGATTTCAAGTATTAGGTAACATAACACTGACAAAAAAAAAAAAAAAAAATACAATCTTCATAAAAGTTTTGATTCTTATTTTACTAAAATAATGCTTATTATCATATGTTTAAAATTAAGCACTTTTATAGCTTAGACACCTTCCTCTTTCTTTATCTTATTAAATTTTTTCTTTCTTGCTGCTTAATTTTTTTTCCTGCACAAAATGGAAAAAATATGTATATTTTTTTTAAGAATATCAGTCAAACATTGATTTAGAAACATAGACAGATACATTAAATAAGGAAATATTTCTTCCTGATGGCCGCCATTGTGATTGAGAAATTGTTTAAAAATTTTCCTCGTATTTAGGAATAGTACATTTTATAACTAAAGGAATGAGATTGACTGAGTGTTTAACAGCGTCGAACTATAGAGCAACTAGAGGTCTATTGGCACCGGACCTCGTCATTTTGAACCATGATGATGAGGCCGACACCTTTACTGGAATCCCCTCTCCAAACTTCCACATCCCGCCAACTGAAGAACTAGTCAAATTTAACTTGCATCGGGCCTTCTACGTTGTAGATCTTCAATGATACTGCGTTCGAGCTCAAGAAGTTCCGGCCATGCACCCGTGGTCATTAAGATCTCGCGTCCTTTATTTAAGGGAAAATATTAAAATTTTATACTATTTAAATGCATTAATTTTTGATGTCAACTGATTTATCAGAAATATATTCAACAGTTAAAGTAACCCATGCATTTCCAAAATATAAAAAATTTCCTTTGCTTTGTTAAAACTTTTGATTTGCATTTGCATTTTCTATCAAAACAAATATTTAATTGCATTTGCTGATTGTGTTTTGTACAAAACCCAAGTCACAAAAAAGGTTTTATTAAGATTTCAACAGTTTCCCGATATGGCGTGTTTTATAAAATAATCTACATCTTTAGCAAGTAACCTACACCAAATACATTAAAAATCAATATAATTAATCAAACAAAATATTTTAAGACCTTTTAATTTCTTGCACAATCAATATGCTTTTAATTAATTAGCTTCATTTAATGTATAA
This sequence comes from Trichonephila inaurata madagascariensis, assembly GCA_019973955.1. Lineage (NCBI taxonomy): Eukaryota > Metazoa > Arthropoda > Arachnida > Araneae > Nephilidae > Trichonephila > Trichonephila inaurata. Next base: position 278,263 of record BMAV01020948.1, on the reverse strand, counting down.
GATTTGAACACATTTCTGCAAACAGCAACTTAAGGAAATCTACTCTGCGTCTGTTTTGTACTTCAGAAAATGAACAAAACATTTGCTGTTTTTTTTTATATATATCTGCAAAGCTGATGGTTCTTTTTTATTCCATCACTCTACCTTTTCGAATGACTGTGGGGATGAGAGCATATTTTAATTTCATTAGCGGTGTTACCTTTTTATCAATTAGTCATTAGCTAAGCTTCATTTACTATTCTGCCATTTTGACAAAAATATTTTCTCGACATTATATCGAGTCTGTTTTTTTTCACCATTTTATGTGCTCCTTTTCCTTCAAATTAATTTTGGTAATATTTTAATTAAGTTGAATCTGTAGAATTTTTTTTTAAAGATTTTTTTCTCCTCCGAGAAAAGAAGTTTTTTTCGTTATTTATAATGCTTTTTCGACTCTATTGTTTGTCGGAGATTATATATGATGCGTTGAAATAGAGCGTAATATCATCTTTGCGTAAAATATTTCTTTTTTCTTTCAAAGACAGTATTGTTCCTTAAATTTAGTTTGAGAATAGTTTCAGAAATGTATATTACATTCATTATAATAAGTAAAAAAAAAAGTGTATGCACTTATGACCATACGATAGAAGGGAAAACTTTTAATTTTAGAGTTTTAAAAAATATATATATATATAAATACTTGCATTTGTGTTAGATGATGGATTAGTTCGGGGAATAAGAAAGCAATATATTAATTTTTTTACTTCTAATGGGTTGCGGATTGGAGTTTTCCATTGCAGACCTAGTACATTCCCCGGAAGCTGGTATCTCTTTTTAGTGCAGCGCCATATAAGGAGGATACCAATCGCCACAAGTAATTTTGAGGCCCAGTTTCCTCGCTAGAGGGAGGCACCTGAGCTCTGACGAAGCAAACCTGGACTAGGATTTAATTTTGCCGAGAGCACCCAAGCCAGACAGATAAATATTATTGGTTAGTTCATTAGAATAAAGTCTACAGAACAACGATCTCTTGATTTTTTTTTTATTTCCGATGACTACGGAAGGCTGTGTGCTTCATTAAAACAGCTAAATTTTTTCGAGGACTCCAGTCTGACATAAAACATTATAAGCAAATTAATGTAAAATTAAATGAAATAAAAAAAAAAATTGTACACTTAAAAATACTTATAAAAACATGTAGAAATTACAAAACGATTGCATTTTATTTTCTTGTTAAAAAAATGCACGCAAAAATGCCAAAATTTCGGCTGTTACACCGGACTACCTTAAATATGTCGCGAACAAAGTTCTCATTTTGGCATTATGTGCAAGATGGGGTGCCAGCTCTGCGTCGTCCTCGTCAATTGTCCGAGGTTCAAAGTTATGACATTCATTGCTAATAACCCTCGTTGTTACGACCCGCATGCGCAGATGACGTTAGTAGTCATCTTTTGCTTACAGTTTGCATTCATTATTCTCGTAGACCAGTGCTTCTCAAAATTTCAATATTCGCTACCCAATATTCAATCATAATTTTCATCGCGCCCCCCTCATTCAAAAACAATGTATTCAACTCAATAATACTATACTTTGATGCTAAAGCTACGATAAGACTTTGACCACTTAAGTGCCACTGGCGTAAATAAATGTCTAGATCAGCCAAAGCGTTAATTTTCCCGCACGTATATATACATTTTTCCGAAGTATGGTCTTTTCTGTGCACTGTCATAAAATTATTCCGAAGGCTTTGGAATGCAATAAAATGACTTTGACAATGTTTGCAAAGGATTTACTTATTTGGGATTATTTGCTTCTTTATTCCTTTCTCCACCTCAATACAATCGCATAACTTTCAATCGGCAATTAAAAATTTAATTCTAAGCCGTACAAATTATCAAGATAAATGATAATTTTTGTATATAATTTTATATATGAGAATCCCATGAGATTACTGGTAGTTTTAAACATATTCTTAACTTAGTATTGTTAAATAAATTATAGAATACATTGTGTAGCACTCATACAATAATAAGTGATATATATCAGTGTAGATGTGTGTTTTATTTTTTATTATGTCAGAACGTGTTTTGTTGGTTTACTTTCCATAAATTTATAATTTTTTTAAATAATTTTTTGTTTTTCACTTTTCAATACGTTCGCTCCCCTCTTGTAGAGTTCTCACGCCAGCCAAGGGTAGTTTGAGAAACGCTGTTGTAGACTTCAGCCACAAAGCACAACGCAACACAACCGTCACTCAATAAACCAACATTTAATAATACAGTCCACCGTCTCTTTGTTTGAGCAGACAAATTAACATAACTCAAAGTCTGCTTTTAAACTGTTCATTATATATTTTTGTGGTCAATACACATTTGTAGTACGTACATCCGATCGTGTTATCTTACAGTAGTGCTTCTAAAACATTTGGCACTCGCGACTCAATATTCAATCATCATTTTCATCGCGCACCCCTCCATGCAATGACAGTGTATTTAATTCTATAATACTATACCTTGACGCTAAACCTTAAATACGACTTTAACCTCTTAAGTGCCACCGGCGTATATAAACGTCTCACACAGCCAAAGCATTAATTTTATGGACGCAGTAGCGCACACAGGAATTTTTTAAGGGGGGGGGGGGG
>BMAV01020948.1:252563-275502 GCA_019973955.1 Trichonephila inaurata madagascariensis | reverse complement strand
TAGAATTATAATCAATCGGGAAAAAAATCAAGGGCTTTGTGGGGGGGTCCAGACCCCTAGTGTGCGCCACTGCATGGACGTATATATACGCCTTTTCGATGTATGGTCTTTTCAACTGCTATCCGTAAAATTATTCCGGAGGCTTTGGAATGCAATAAAAGGACCTTAACAATATTTGTGAAGGATTTAATTATTTCAGAGTATTTGCTTATTTATTCCTGACCTCCTCTCTCCAAAAAACAACACATACTCATGTCTACGAGGAAAACGGTGACATTAAGAAGCGAATCTTGTAACTTTTAATCGGCAGTTAAGGGATTAATTATAAACCGTACAAAGAAATTAACAAGAAAAGTATTAATACGAGCCCATGGGGTCACTAGTAATTATGAAACTTGTTCTTAGCTAAGTATTATTAAATTCATTATAAAATACATTGTATACTATTGATACATTTATAAGTGTGTTTTATTAGTGTAAATGTGTGTTTTATTTTTTATTATGTATGAATGTATTTTGTTTGATTACTTTCAGTATAAATTAATAATTTTTTTTAAAAAATAATCTTTGGTTTTCGACTTTTTAATATGTATGCGCCCCCCTTGTAGAGTTATCACGCTCCTCTAGAGGGGCGCGTCCCACAGTTTGAAAAACGCTGCCTTAGAGTAAAATATTAATAAAAATCAAATACATTTAAAGCATCCGACTACGTTCGGAACTGTGATTGTAAAAAAGCGCATAAATGGATAATTTTCATGATAGTTAGTGTCGCTTAGAATAGAATACATGTATAAAATTCTTTTAAAGACATTTTGGCAAAAAAAATTATTTAAATACAATATTTTGGCAAAAAACTTAGAATAATCTTTTTTCAAAATGTTCTCCTTTGGTGAAAAATGCTTCTATTATAATAATATTTTGCCTGTATATAGCTCAGATCTCTCTACAGAGGCTCAACTAGAATTTTTGAAAAATTCACATTATTTTTAGAGTTACCACCATTTGAAATATAATTATCGGCGTTTTTTTCTTAAAATTGCTCCCCTCTGTTGTCGTAAATATGGATAAACCAACTTCTAAGTTATATATTTCAAAAATTCTAGTTGAACCTCTGCAGAGAGGTCTGAAGACAAAATATTATTATAATAAAAGCATTTTTTACAAAAGGAGAACATTTTGAAAAAATATTATTCTAAGTTAATTTTTTGCCAAAATATTGTATTTAAATATTTTTTTTTATTCAAAATGTCCTTAAAACATTTTTATACTTGTATTTTAATCTAAGTGACACTAAATATCATTAAAAGTATCCATTTAAGCGCTTTTGCAAATTCACGGTTCCGAATGTAGTCGCGGATACCTTAACATTAATTTTGAATTTTTTTCCAATAAAGTAAAATATCAGTGTACTGAAAAATTTTCAAATGTTTTATGAGCACCTTGTTCTTCCAGGTTTTAAGATATTATTCAAGTTTGATAGAATTATAAATACAATAGTTTAAACAAGCATGCCCCTTATTAGATAAATATACTTTTCAAGTGTTTGAGCAAGCTCAATAATCAAAAGCATTTATCAAAAAATATCTCTGAAACAAACAAAGATTTAAAAATCATTTTCGTTACAATGCGCACCTTTCCTAATTACCTAAAAGCATTTACTAGATAAAAGCCTTGCAAAATTATCGTTGAATAAATATGCTTTTGAAGAAATTGTTAGCTTTTAAGCCAAACTAAATAAATTGAAATTATTTGAATGAGTTATGAAGCACAGATCAAAAGAATCCATTACACAACTAACATTGAATTGAAATATTTTCCTAAAATATCCACAGTATCCAATAACATTGCATGGATTAAACCGTAAATATTATTATATTTTAACAGATATTTCTTTAGGGAAAAGGATTATTTAAAAGTTTCGGATATCCCTGCTGATGCGAAAGATTTTATAAATATCTTGCCCTTTTCCCCATTCCAAATGCTTTGTTTTCTCGAGCAATCTCTTTCTGAGAAGTAGTTTAAACTTCTAGAATTCATTTCATCTGCAGGTATCCATATTTCAAAGCATTGAAAAAAAGAGGTTTTCTGTTGACTGCATACAAAAGATTTAGATAAGTATCAATCTTGCTATCCGAAGAAGATTAATCTTAAGTTTTCGTAAGAAAATTATTTAATCTTGTTTTATTTTTCTTAGGTATCAGGAATGTAGTAAGAAAAATGCTAAGGATACAGACATTGCGAATTCCCTTATTTTAATCCTTAAAATACATCCCAAATAAATTTTTGATTTTAGCCTTAAAATTTAGGAATCTGAATGTTAAAGTATTGTTTTCTTTGCACTCCTGTGATTGTAAGCATGATCGCAGAGATTGCCATCTGCTGCACATTTAAAAGAATTTTAACTGAAGTTATTCCTTGTGGAATATCAACAACGACTCTAATATAATAATTTAATATGCTTCTTAATGAAGAATTAAAAGCTAGAATTTGTAAGAGATAGGTATTATTTGAAGACTTAAACATAATCTTCAAATGAAAAATATATATCTTAAAATTCAACACTTGAGCAAGAATATGTAAAAACAAACATTTTGTATAGCCTCGTACAATTTATATTATTAGACATTTCAAATATATTAGGTGGAAAAATTCATAATCCTTTATTTTATTTTAACAAGAATTTGGTAACACTAAACTTAATTAACAACTCATATCATTGCACAAATGGAAAATACTTCAGTAATTTTCAAAATTCACCTTGTAACCGGAAAAATTGGAATCAGTGTTTAGGGCTTAAAGAGATCTAAATTATGATGTTAATGGATTAACACAGTTTATTAATTTCTAAAATATAATTTGTGTTGTTACAGCAATAAATCCAGACCATTGCAGATTTTAGTTGCATTTCAACCAAGCTTTGGCAGATTTCAAGATGTTTTAGCAAATGATCTTAGGACGGAATTAAAGTTTAATAAAAAATAAATTGTACAGCATGTATTTAAACTTTAGCAGCAAATCACTAGAATTGGATTAAAATGTGAGTATAATTTTCTTTTCATCGTCATTGCTTTTTCACACATCTCTGATGCATTATCATAAAATTAACCTAAATTTCAAATCCCACAATACCTTGCATATAAGTTTCTAAGTTATGTGAATTTTGAGAGTGGTTCGTTAAATCCTTAAATATTTGATGAATAAAATGTTATGCTCAATAGCTTATATGTTTATTTTTTCAAAATCAGAAATTGTGAATAAAAATGAAATAAATGAAGTCATTATTAAAAAACAAGTAATATAAAAAAAAAAAATTCAAGTCAATTCCTACTTAGATCAACAAAGAAATTTTTTATTTCAGCTACCTTTTATTAAATAGTCACAATTAATATAAATATGTATATACTTAGGACAGAATCACAACATTAAGTGGTAATTAATTTTTATTAATTATCATTAAAGTATGGTATTGTCATCCAAAACAATCGTGTATATAAATTTTAAGTTCAACTGAATGCCTTAAGACGTGAGAAAGAAACCTTTTCAGCTTTTGGCACAAGTTGCCAAAAATGATGCCAACGTGGCTGTATTTGTAATTCTTTGAATAATTAGTTTTAATAAATTAATTTTTATTAATTATAATTAAATTACTGTATTGTTATCCAAAATAATCATGTATACAAAATTTCAGCTCAATTGAGCGTTTTAAAATGTATTTTATTAATGATTGAAAATTCCACCAAGATAAATAAATAATTAAATATATAGAGAATGTGAGTTAATAGAGTAGAATTGAAAAACGAAATAAATGACGTCATTATTACAAATAAGGCAGATACGAACTATCTCACCCACATTGGTGACATTGAATGAAATCACACGAATACATTCAATGATTCATACGAAATGGGGAGCACGTAGTGGAAAAGTTTCTTGTAAAAAATAAGTAATTATAAATAAATACTTATCAATAAAAGAAAAATAATAACTAAATTTATTATTTAATTTTATATTTTTATTATATTGTCACCTAGATCCCGGATTCGAAGATTTTATGCAAATCAGTCGCAAAAACACATTTCTTTAAGAGCGATGGGAATTTATTGTCGAAAATACAATCCTTGAAATACAGGATTCAGAGCAATATTCGCAGAATAAATCTCAGAAGGGTTTCACACCTTCAGCAGCACTCCGATATAATTATCGGAGTCTAAAATACAATCGCTTGTTAAACATCCGAAGTAATCACTAATCGCTTCAACAGTCAAAACAATACTAACTGATCGCTAGACAAACCAGACTGACTCACTTTCTCAGTAATCTCAGGAAATGTCTGGGGGCAAACGGGCTACTCTGACTTACTTTCGGCGAGCATTTCTCTATTTATATCTCTTGAGGATAATTAAATTTACTAATTTCTAATCCTAAATCTAATCCACTAATTTCTACAAGAATCCAGAGGGTCACGAACTCGCCAAAAATGGTCACCAACATGATCGCCAAGTCACCAAAATGGTTGTCAAATCACCAAAATTATCGCCAAAGTCACCAAGATGGTCGCCAAAAATGACAAACTCGTCTCTATCGCCAAGATTTCACCAAGTTCCCATTGAATCACCATTATAACGTAAGGGACGGCGTTCCTTGTGAATATTACAATTTCAACATGAAATAAATATAACATAATGTAGTATAAATACTTTAAACATCCAAATACAAAATATTAATATTATTTTACACAACATTCGTAACAATATTATAAATTCTAAATTGTTATTTTATTACATGGAATTATAAAATTAATTTGATTATTTAAGAAATAGGTAAATGCCAGATTCGCGTTTTATTATTCAAATTTGACATAACAACGGACAGTTAGCCTTAGTATGAAGGTAACAGTGAAACATGACATGAAGTACATAGTTGCAAATTCAGTACCTACCGCACTGGCAAATAGGGGTTGCCAAGTTGGTGAGTTATCTTGAAAGTTGGCAGGTTTGCTATAGTACATTAGAACCGAAAATAATTATTAAATAGAAATAAAAAAAGAAATTTTCATACACTAATGTTTCTAAAACAGATTTTCCTTATCTAATGTGTATGAATTTTAATTTTTTGTGTCAGAAGACTTCCTAAATTCCCAATTTTATGCGAATTCCATTAATAATTCAGGAAATATTCAAGATTAGAAAATGAGTGGAGTTATGAGAGAGATTTTACATTACCTTATACTTACTTGTAAGAATAGATCTATACATCAAATAACAGAAAAAGGCAAAAACCTTCACTGATCTTTTATGAGAACTTCTCACAAATATATTAAATACTTCCGCTTTGCTTCTAATATCTCTAGAATTAATGATTTTATTGGAATAAAATTTGCAGCCTAATTCCTTTTGTGCATTCTCAGCTGAATTATATGAAACTAATTGGATTCTGTTTTGAGAAATGCTTTATGAGCTATTTAACTAAATAAATTTCATTCACTCTTTTATTAAAAGCTTAATTTAGATTCCTTTCCTCTAGTAATTCTAATACCAATTTTGTTCATCTACGAAGGGAATTGCGAAATTTATAATGGGTTTTCCTATTATATTATGACTCTGTATATTCCATTGTAACTGTTAAATTTAAACTGTTTTTTAGAAATATATTGCAACAATGTTACAGCCTGTAAGTACGTCGAAGCAACGGAAATGTAGCATTTATTTCTGGGCATTTTTCTAAATCGACCGATAGATATTTTCCATGTTATCATAGAAGGTTGTTTCATTAAAAACGTACTATCAGATCTAAATAGTTAAGTTAAACAGATTCTATACGTGTTAAAACTCTTACAAGTCTCGATGTAAATAAAAAAGAACTTTGTTTTATTCATCGTATTGGAGGTACATATTTAGTGAATACAGTTTTGGAAGCAAGAAGTGTTGGTTCAGAATAGGCACATTGTAGATAGGCACTAATTAATAACATACAAATAATTATTAGTTATCTCTGAAAACGTATAGAAAAACTTGCAGAACATAAAAATATAAGTTCAATCACATGTTTTTGAAACGGATATCCATATTTTCCCTACGTTATTTTAATTTAGTCTCGTAGCCTTATTTAGTATCTTTTTGGTCTAATTATTCCATTACTATTGCTTGGCTGTTATTAGTCGCATTTTAAAGTTTTCGAAGGCCATTGAAAACTGACCTAGTAATTTTGAAGATTGAACCACAGGTAGCACTCCCACTCTCCAAACTTTCACACCACGCCGACATGGATACTTTGAACATCGAATAATTTAACATACATCAGATCCTCACCATGGCGGGTTCATTTCAAAAATTAAAAAAATCTTGTTTTTGAGTTTCATTTGTTTAACGTAGAGATTCTACGAGATGGCTTTTTACTCATTTGTAAATATTAATGTTATGACTTTTGAATTATAAATTTCTCAAATTGATTTACCAATCTACAATTATAGAAATCCATAAAGTAAATATGCATTTTAATATTTGTTGCGCATTGTACAAATTGATTTCTAATAAAAGTATATCGTTTGCTATAATTACCTTAAGTTTGTTTCCATTTATTTCTGAAGTATTAGGGTAAATTATATCATGCATATATATAATTGGTGTTAGGAGAAGTGAAATACAACCTATGACAATAAAGCTCGGTGAATGAAGCCAGAACGGCCAATCTTGCAACACTGGCGAAACAAAACATGGACATGCTCAGTGGCAAATGTTGAGCATCTGCCCCTACCATTGTTCAGCTGAAACTCATTTGTGTCCCGCGTAAGACTTATTTTACAAAGTGCTTGCTTAGTACGTTGGTTCTTAACTGCGAACAGGAAAATGAACGAACAAAAGATCAACTTAAAGATTTGTTTTAAGCTTGGCAAGACACCAAAAGAAACTTATGCTATGCTGGTACGTGTTTATGAAGATCAAGCACTGGCCATGTAGTGTGTACGAATGGTTCGCCCCTTATTCGAGAATGCCGGGAAAGTGTTTTTGACAAACCTCGTAGCGGAAGACTGAAGATCTCCGTTAGTGACGAAAAATATTGAAAAATTGAGGTAATTAATCACTAAAGAACAGTAATGAACAATGTGTAGCTGATGAATTGTAGATTAACCGTGAAAAACTGCGACAAATCTTTATCCAGAATTTAGTTATGATAAAAACGTGTTATAGATATTGATGATATTCTTGACATCCAATGAAACGTGAAGAGGCTTTGAAATCCACCCCAAAAGAAGACTTCTTACAAAGTTTCCTGGACTTGTATAGCAGATCTCAAGGGTGCATAGTTATGGGAGGTGAATATTTCGAAGGACATTAAGGTAACTTTCATTAAAATTTCATCTCGTTAATTTTACAGGACTATACACCGAATTCTATTGTTAAAGGTTGTATGTTTCTTATGTAAAGGAGAAAATATTATACAGTCGGACCTCTATTCCTCGAGCCTCTATTTTGCGAACTTGTTTCTATAACCAAGAATAAAGTACATTGAAAGATGAATCTCTAATGAATTTTCCACACAATGAACCATTTTTCATGAGTTAGCGATTTCGTTTAATTGAGATCCGATTGTACTTAGTTTCTTGGTAATTAAAGGCTTTCTTTTTTATAACTTTCCACAAAATACAGAACTGTCGGAGAATCCAAGAAACAATTAAGGATTTAAATGAGAATGAAAATTTCTTGCCGAAGCTAAAACCAATGTTGAGGATATTTATTTTACTTAATAACAAGTTCAACCATCTTTTATAAAACTTTTCAGCAACAAGTCATTTGAATGGGATCATGGAATACGAAAAACAAATTTTTAAGAATATTGTTTCATATTATATTATTTTTATTCTCGCCCACAGGGGAAATAAAGATGAAGCAATGCAGATGCAAATACAGTTTTCTATTGAATTCAATAAAGATACCCCTCGATGCAGCTTAGTGTGTTTGAGTCAGCAAAGCTGTCAACACAAATATCTTGACGAGGATAAAGAAAAATAAAAAGGAGTCATTCTTCCCCCAGATGGTGGAAAAACGAAATTTCCCCCTTCACCACCCTAGCCACTGTTCGATGCGTTGAAGATAATGCAATAAATGAAATAAAAGAACCTTATGGGCCTGGAGGGTGTGTGGATGGGTATACACCTCCTCCTCCCTTCTTTTTAGAATCTGTGGACATCTGATCAAGTTGTTCGGATCGTCGCTTTCATGTCTCAGAAGATTTCGATAAGGCAAAAAGGTTTGGAGTTCAATCGCCAAGGTTTAAAACTCGATAAAATCGGATGGTTTCGGAAAAGCTGTTAGAGTGGACAAGATCTTTTTTTATTTCTTTCTGTAAAGAAGGAATAAAATAATGGTAGCTGTGATGGGGTAGAAGGAAAAGGGGATGATAGAATAGAGGCTCAAAAATAAGATACCGAACATTGTGTCACATTTTAGAGTTAACTTGTCCTTAAGGATGTGTGTAATATAAATGAATGATGTTTTCCCTTAGGATAAAAATAATGATATTAGTATTAAAAAAAAGAAATATATTAGTAATACAAAAGGAAAGTTAAGTAATTTTTTGCCTGACGTTTTAAATTTCTTTGATCAGTGCTTAACCCTTTAACTGCCGTTTAAAAGTAATGCGATTCACTCCACAGTTCCGCCGTTTTTCACATAGACAAGTGTTTACAGATTATGGGGGGAAACAAAAAGGCACAAGAAAGCAAATTTTTCTCTGAAATAAGTAAATACTTTTCAAACACTGTCAAGATCATTTCATTGTATTCCAAAGCCATCGGAAAAGTGTTACTGATAGTGGCGCAAAGAAAAGGATCGTATATTGGAAGGACGGATTTATACGTCCGGGGCACAGAACGCACCGGTTGAGCAAGACGGATATATACACTGATGGCACTTAATAGGTTAATTGAATAAAATATTTGATTTCTACAGTAGGCAGTGGAGCCCACAAGGGGGGTGTCCTAGGGGTCCGGACTCCTCCCAAAACCCTTGATTTTTTTCCTAAATTGATTATAATTCTAAGTATATAGTACGTAAAATTTAATTAAATATTTGTTATTAAGGAACTATTTTATTAATTGATGTTAATTATTTATTCAATAATTAGTTTTTTACTGTTTTTTGCTCCCGAAAATCGACAAAATCAAAAGGAGCATGATACAAGAATGGTGGACTTTCGACCCCGGAAAAAATTGAAAAATTCCTGTGTACGCTACTGACAGTAGGTATATGCTAAATTCCTTTTAGATCGAGTATCTAGTAACTGAATAAAATACACATTGAACTTGCGATCATATATTAAATAATTATTTAGAATAATAATTTGAAACAAAGAATTTTGAACTGCACCACATTCATAAAGGAATATATATATATATATATCATCATCATGTTACAATAATGTAAGGATTTTTCTATAATTTAGTAGAGAAAATGAACTAAACAAAACGGAGGGTTTTTGCAGATTTCACGCGTGACAGCCCCTCTACCTGGAAGGTATATAGGGACATTTGAACTCCGACCCATGAAGAATTTGTGACCATGATCAATGGGATGACACATGCACGTTTAAATTGTGACAATAATAAGAATTTTCTTTTTTCCAGAAGTTGTAATTTCAAGCATTTGTACGTGGTGCAGATAGAGTTTTTGATATATTAATTTAGATGGAAAATGCTTTCTGCATAATGTGAATACCACTAAGACCCAATATGACTTCTTTAATCGGCTTTCAAAAAGATTTCTGTTCCTTAAAAAAAGTTGTGAGTCAAACTTTTAAGAATGAAAATGCAATTTCAGAAGCGTATAAGTGGAGAATTCCTAATCAATAAAATTTATATTTAAAAATAAAAATATATAATCACCTCATTTAATTTAAGTTAAAATTCAGTTTAAACGTTAGAGTTTTATCATGTATCAACTCTTTTAAACTGAAAGGTTTCTCATGCGTTAATCTTAATGTGAAATACATAGCTATGTTTTTATATTTTAGAAGGAAAAACAAATAAAAGCCCTTTTTATTCTTTAGTTACGTCTAACTTTGAATAGTTTAACTTTAGATAAATGATACCAAAGTAATAAAGTCGAGTAATATCTGTGAATCCCTAAATATTTCTTGATTTAAACCACAGGTGTCCAACACGTGGCCTGCCAGTAAATTGTGGTCCGCCAACTCTTTTTTAAAAAAATTAAATATCACATTTTTAAAGTTTTTTCATTTTGAAAATTATTTTTGAGGGGAAATTTATATATATATCTACAATGTATTTGCTTGTTACCTGTTCTTGTTTTAAAATAAATCCTTTTTGATAATAGAAATGTCCTTTAGATTAAAATAGATTTATACTCTATCAAACAGTTACATTTGATTTTTCTATAGTAAATTACTTTTTTAATAAATTTCGAATTGCATTATGCATATCCTCTACTATGGATGGTACATGATTCTCTATGTGTGCGACTTTCGTTTCTCCTCCTCCTTTTTTGTTTAGAGTGCCCAAAAAGCAAGAGCCAATCAAAGATGTTTTTAAAGTTTTAAAAAAATATTCAGGGTGGTTAAGGTAAAGGTAAATATATACTTAATCGTTTGCGATTGACAGCACTATCAAATTTCAACAACGAGTAACGAAATATCAATTCAATAGGAACACCGTAATTTTCGAGAAAATGTGTGTGTGGTAACTGTAATATTTAAAACATTACTTGATCATTGCATTATTATATTATATAAACATTATTATATTATATATGTCTGTATACATGAAAAATAATGAAAACAATAATAATAATTCATTCGGTATTAAATTTTAACTCCAATAAATGTTTTTTTGTTTCCAAATCTAATATAAAGGTACATATTTTTATGTGCGGACACAGCGAGATTATAATGTTTTTCCGAAGTGGCCCGCAAGGTCATTTGGGCTGGAGACCCCTGATTTAAACAATTGTATTATGTAGGAAATAGTACTTAATGCGTTAGCATCACTATTAGAAGCCTCGAGACAGCTGCTGGCGACGGACCTAATACTTGTTAAGCTCGGTTGAGTGACGAAGACAACACCTGAGCAGGCACCCGCTCACCAAACTTCCACAAACTAACGAGACGACTTAGAGCTATAACCAAAATAGCGAATCTTCATTAGCACCAGTGAGTTCAGCAATTCGATAACTTTTTGGTGACGCACCTCGCAATTTTGAACGATGGTCAAGGGACAAGGACGACACCTGAGCTAGAGCTCCATCTGCTTTCTTCTACACCACACCAATGGGAGGACGTCTGAGCCTCGACAGATTTAACGTGCATCGTCCTCTTTTGCAAGGCGGGTCTTCAGCGGTACTAGGCTCAGGGCTCATTACACTAAAAAAATCAAATATTTAAGAACAATGTATTTAAAATTTAGTGGGGAATTCTATCAATCAAGCTATCAAATATACCATTTTTGCTGTTGATATTGTACAGGCACAAATTTCAAAAAAAAAAAAATAATCTATTTTTAACTGTAACAGTTAGTAATAACAAACGACAGTGAAATTGCGAATTTAACTGGTGTAGTAGTGACTATTTTATGGATGAAACTGAGTTTTAATTATAAGCAAATAATACTAATTTCAGTTTTGAATTTAGTCAAAACTACTCTTTGCTGCCATCCTGCAATTGATAAATAATTATTAAAAATAATAATAAGTGAAGCTTTGCCAAAAGAAAAAAAAAAAAAAATCAACAAATGGCATGGCAGCTAAGCCAAAAATAATCCATAACTCGGTAAAAAATGCATAAAAACGAATTTTTTATGTGTTTGATAGAATTTAATATAGTATTAAAAGCTTTCAATGACTTTTAATATTTGGTTCAATTTTCCGCATTTTAAGTGTTCAATATTGCCTTGGTCATTTTTATGTCTTTTCCATTAATGCTCATGTTGCGTCCCGCATGAAATATCTTTCATATGTATGAAAGGCTCGAGGGGGGGGAGAATAAAGGTTGAGTAGCCATGGGTTAAAAAGTAAAAAATCTGGAAAGTAGAATTGCAAGAAAAAAGTTGTATGGACCGATGGCAGTCGTTTTACATTTTTTGAAAGTGATTGTAGGCAAAAAATTCGTCGAGAACCACAGAACATGAAGCTCTTCATCCAGATTGCATACAACCAGTTGTGGAGGCTGGAGGTAAAGGATTAAGGATCTAGGAAGCACTTGGCTGGAATGGGACTGGTCCTCTTATCACTATAAAGGGTAACAGAACTGGAAATGAGAACTATTTTCAGTCAGAAAATGTTGTTCAACCATCAGTGGAAGGTTAGTTTCCAGATGGTGACATAATATATCAGGATCACACAATGCTACTCCCCATCACACCATAACTGTGCAGAACTGGTTTCAACCATATCCATGGTGTATTTCATCATCTGAAATGGCCATCAAAAAGTCCAGATATTAGTGTAATCGAATAATCTAATAAATTTCTTACACATTTTAAAGAACTACAAATATCACTTGATAAATTATTGGGTTGAGGAGAGTGAACTATTTTTTCTGGCGGAAGGATAACTGTGTTTCACCCACGCGTTTTTTCCGGCCGCTTCCCATGCATTCCTTCTACGGGGACCACAACTTGATCATACGTTGTGTGCAATGGTCAGACTACATTTTTTGCTGTGTGAACAGTATCTGTAATTGGTTTTTTTGTTTGTCCTGAATACAATTGTGCTGTTCAGAAAGTTGTGAGGAAATCATTTTACGAAAAGAACAACATAACTCATGGTCTAAAATCACTGTAGAGATATTTTAGAAAGTTATTACATCAAGCGGAAGTCTCAAATATCAGATGAGGTGACAAGTCATTTATCCGGTATGTTGATTAGCCTATTTTGCGTCAAGTAATTTCAAAAATACGGGAAATTATTTTCAGCAATCAAAGTTTAAGCCATGCAGTTTACTAAAGGTCATATTTTACTCTGTATTTAAATCTGCTAATTACATGGCTCGTAGGACATCGTTCAATGAATTTCCTCTAAAAAGCTCTCGGAAACATAAAATAATCAGTAAAAATATCTCGGAGAATCCACGGTTCCCGAAATCCTCTTCTAAACAAAACAGGCCGGGAAAAAAATTTGTCTGGACGTACAAATGAGTACTTTTATTGTAAAGGCACAGTCTAGCGAAAAAGTGTTTTAATGACGGCGCACTTCTCCGCCGATTTGGCGCAGTCGTTTGGACAATTTCGGTTAATGAAGGCATTTCCCATCCTTAAATGGGATGAGAAGTGGTAAAAACTTGGCGAGTGGATTCCGAGAGCAGTATTTAAGCATGAATGGCTCTTTTGTGTCTGCCCTTTCTGGTCATTACTTGGCGGTAACAAAGTCCAAAGGCATTTTTATCTAAATCTTTTTAATTATGATTATTCCAGCTCTTCTTTTTTTCCGTTTATGAGGGAAAAGAAAACTTTTTAATACCGATGAACTTTTTTTCTTCTTATTTAATATTCTTTCACTTTCTTTGGCTAGAAACCATTTTTTAAAAGAAAAAAATAATTTTATTCCATATTTTCCCTAGAACATCTTATCCGTACATTCTTTTGTGTTCTTTGGGAACAAAATGGATTTTGTTCTTTCTGCGTTAAAATATGCCTCTAGAGATCATTTAACGCTCAATTAAATTGAGATGCATGATCGAGTAGTTGTAGACCTACACACGTTTACAAGAATATGCAATTTTAAAACATTTCCACACATTCTAGAGCTTCTGGATTTTTTTTTAAAAGTCTATGGAATTAAATTCTGAAGTTGTGCTGCATGTAATTAAGGTTCGTCCTGTTCCATTAAAAAGATATTAACTTCATATTTTTTTCTCGGTTCAAAAAATTTATAAATTGAAAGTAATTCAATTTCAATAAACTGAGTTAAAAAATCTATAACTGCAGGTTATAGGTAATGGAAACAAAAAAAGTTTTGTTAAGTAAACAGATATTAAAATTTTCATGTTAATCTCTGCGTGTTAACAAAATCTACGTGTCTTTATTATTTATATTAAAAATAAATATTTTTCCTGAAATAGTTTTAAAATTCTAATATTCCACATGTGTTAGCCTTGTCATAAAAGTTTTGTTTTCTGATGTTGATCCAAGATAATTATTCAACTTTGTAATTAAAAGAAAATACTCAATTTGCACCCAGTGATATTTAGAATAAAAAATTCAGGGTTGTTCATGATTCTTACACGAGTTTTGTAGCGCTGTACTAAAAAAATAACAGGCAAATATAGCAACTAAAGAACATTTGAAAGCATATTGAAACAATTCAGGTTTTATTTACAAACCTTACAGGTGTTCTATGTGTTAAACCTTGGTGTTACACTGCATATACATTAATGTTGACGCTACCCTGGGGTCGCAGGTGAACTGTGGAACTCCGAAAAAACAGACTTTGTTATAAAAATAACTAATTTTATTTTGGTTCCATCAATTTGCTATCAAACAAGATTATAAACCGATGGGGTAATTAAATTAATAGGCTACCATTAATAATTAAGACAAAATAAGCACTTAACTAAGCGCTTTTCAAACTTTGGGGCATGCCCCCCTAGGAAGGGGATGCAAGCATATTGAAACGTCGAAAACAAAAGATTATTTTAAAAATTATTAATTAATTGAACGTAAACAAACAAAATACATTTTGTGACATAATAAAAAACACAAACAGACTTTAACACTGATATAACACACTTATAAATGTAATAGTACTGCACAATGTATTTTATAATTAATCTAACAATACTAAGTTAAGAATAAGTTGAATAATTACCAGTGACCCCACGTGCTTTTCATATATAAAATTATATGCAAATATTAACACTTAGCTTAATAATTTTCATGGTTTATGATTAATGTCTTAACTTCCGATTCAAAGTTACGTGATTCGCTCCCCAATGCCTCCGTTTTGCACGTATGCAAACGTGTGTGTTGTATTGGGGGGGGGAGGGTAGGGGTTAGGGAATAAATAAGAAAACCCTCTGAAATAAGTAAAAACTTCACAAATACTTTCAAGTTCATTTTCTTGCATTCCAACGCCTTCGGCAAAATTTTATGGATAGCAGTGAAGAGAAAAGATCGTATTTCGGAAAGTCGTATATATACGTCCAAGACAATTTACGCACTGGCTAATCAAGAAGTTTATGTATGCCGGTGGCACTTAAAAGGTTAAAGTTGTATTGCAGCTTTAGCGTTAAAGTATCGTATTATTGAATTCAATACATTGTTATTGGATGGAGAGGGACGCGATGAAAATTATGTTTGAATATTTGGTCGCAAGTATTGAAAGTATGAGAAGCGCTGACATAACTGAGAGTGATCCAACAGAAGAACAACCGTCAGATCTCTCCAAGGTTAACTATATTCCAGTCTAAATCTTCTCCCTTTTACCAAGGCTTCCGAACGTCACTTTGCCAATCTCACTTTAATAACAGCTTTAGAACTCACTCTAACGCTTATTCTGCTAGAATTTAAATATCATTCGAATGAGTGTAAAATAAAGTTTTATCTACGGAAGGCGGTTTTAAACTCAAACAACAGTTAAAGAACTATTACCTCCCCCCCAAGCAAGATTGTCCAGTTCCTGCCACACTCTACTCAACATGGTACTAGCAAGAGTTCTATCATAGTACTATTGAAAACACGTGTTATCCTTCTATGCAGTTTTGCTACATTACGAGACAAAAAGGTTTTCAGATAACAAGTGTTGGTAATAACATTTATAGTATCATGTTGAGTAGAGTGTGGCAGAAACTGGACTATCGCATGGATGTATGCCATGTAAACAAGGTTCATTGTTCATTTTGCTGTATTCATCAGTTACTTTTCTTTTTTCACTACAGTGCTTCGAAACCTGGGAGGGAAGTATGAACAGTCCCGTATAAATTAATATAAAACAGCGTTAATTTTTTAATGATCTTTAATAGTAAAAATAATAGGCGTAAGTGCTTTCTATTGGCTATGCCAAAATTCTAAAATTTTTAAAGTATGTTATGTTATATGTTTTCAGACCAATATGAACAAATTTGTGAAGATTAACATCATAGCGTTGTGTTAGAAATCTATTCGTATGTTTAAAAACATAAACTTTTGTGTTGGAAATAATATTTTTACAAACTGTTATTTGTAAATATCACATTCTGAAGCAAAACGAGAACTATGGACTCAAGTTATGGTGGTCACATGATAAAAACATAAGTGTCCTTCATTGAATTTAAAACAGACATTAAACTAATTGTAGTTGTTGTTCTACGTGTAAAAGTTTTATTAAATTTCAAATTTTACAATTGGGTAAAAAATGTTCAAATGTTATAAAAAACTTTTTTACAAAACTTTTTAATTAAAATATCTTATTTTATGCACATGTTTTTAAGTAAAATGCATTTTGTACACGTATGGGCGTTATTATTGTTGATAAATATGTACTTTTTAAGAGAAAGTTTCTGTAAAAAAAATATGTAACAATAAAGCACATCACCTAATTAGCTGGGAATATCTGATTGCTTTTATAGTAAACCTATTACGGTCCATGGAATTTTGAACCGATTGGTTAGCAACACGTGGTTTTCACTATCACGCGACTCTGACACCACATGAATTTAACCCATTGGTGTTTGTTTTCGAAATTTGGAGGATTTCGGTCACATTACGTGGAAAGCATCAGAGCTGGTGAAAAGCACTCTCTAAACTTCCTTTCTAATTTAACATGAGAAATATGAGCCTCCACCCACTCAACATACATTTGTCATATCCTGGGCAGATTCCACTATATGTTAGACAGTAGTGTCAACAGCACCCGAACCCGTTTAGACTAATACAACGTCTATGATCATCGGTTATCGCGGACACTAATATTTTAACATACATATAAGACTAATACGTATACCCCACTTAACGCGGGGTATACGTTCGACCAAAGTATAGCGTAATATGAAGCAACGTTAAACGATGTTATTTCATCATGTAAATAATGGGGTTAGGGGGAAATGGGTAGAAAATTAGTTAGGTATTTTACCATTAAATTTATTAATCATGTTTTTTATAAAAATAAAACAAAAATTATTTCTTACAAATATAGTAACACAATAAACGAATATACATATAAAAATAAATGAAATTCTAAATCAGTATGTTTACGTTTTCAATTAAAAATTCTTCTTGCTTTTTCCATTGTAATAAATTGGATTAACGGTATATTGAGTTCAATTTTATCGTCAATCCATTTTTTAACTCGTTTTCCATTTCCTCTTTTGCATTATTTCTTGTTCGGGTAATTCTAGTTGCAATGCACATCGTAGTTGCAGTTGCCGATGACAGTATTTTTTTCTCTACTCTTCAGAATGGTCCTTATTGTTAAAGTTGCAAAATTCAATGCAGCACCAATTTGAGGTTGACGTTCACCAGTATCTAGTCTTCTAATCACTTGCATTTTAGTTTCTAGGGAAATGCTTTTTCTGGTTGCTTTATTTTCGTGTTTTTTATTATCACCCATGATGAAAACTAATAATCATAATATTTGTCACTATAGCAATCTTTATATTATATAAATTCATACTTACAATAACGTCAACAAATATTTGAATCCATAAAAAAATACGTTCGTATAACACCGAAGGAAAGAAGAAACACAAGTAAACTGCTTCGGATATCGGGAAGCCTAACGCTGCATGCAATCCCAAAATACAAATAAAAGAGCTTTAAACCGAAACAGCGTTATGCAGGGTCTTACAGTTTAACTAATAAAACAATATGATCAGATGACAAAGTCAGCAAATTAACTGGAACCCTATTTTATGACTTAGAATCGTGATGTATTAAATCGGTTTGCGTAAAATAATCTCTGTTGTGTGAAGAACAGTTTTACCCATCTAGTGGTTACATTTTAAAACAAACACTTCAGCTGAATTAAAAAAATAGTTTTATCATACTTTTAAAACTAAGCTCATTATTGGTTAAAGCAGACGTGAATTTTAAGGGGACACAGTACGATTCAAATGACAAAAATCGGTCAAAAAATCAAATATAATTTTTATAGCCTAAATTATTCTTTATATACTTTTCTATAATCTCACAAAATTTGAAAGTTCTAAACTTAGGAAACGCAGAATTATGATAGCTTTTACTTTCGTTTTTATTCTCACATCCCTATGGCAAATCAAAACTTTAAACTGACATCTCAGAAAGATAAAATAACAAGTTTGTCTTCATTTAAAATGCTAAGGCTTTTTTTCTATTGTACCTGATGTTTTGAATTTTTTTTTTAGCTATTGCTAATAATACATGTAACAAAAGTTGGTATGCATTTTTGAATCAAAGCAATTGTTATTTTTTTAAAAATATTTGAATTCAGAATTTATACATTTTTTAAGGAATTTTCAATAAGCATTCATAAAAAGAAGTATTTTACGAATACCAATCATGTTATCGCAAAATCCATACCAACTTTTCTTATACATAGTTTAACGTACATTTAAATCAAATTTCATAAATGTAAATCAACTTTTTGTAGGAGGAGTAGCATTTTAAAATAACTTCACAAATTTGAAGTTTTTTTCCTTAAAAAATTAAATGGCTAGCTTTTTATGAAATTTTGGGTACAAAATCTGTTTTACACAGGATACACACATAGAAAGCAACAAAATGTTTTTTGAAAATCCTTAAATTAAAATTTTTTGCGTAAATCGTACCATGTCCCCTTAACATAAATAAAACTCAAGAAGAGTTAGCTTATGCATTTAATGCCTTTCAAAAATATAGCCTCTTTGGTGATATAAATAAACATATAATTATAATTTGTAACCGGTTGATCAATCCTTACATCTGAAATTCAATGCAAAATTGTGATTAAATATAAAATTAATTTTCATTTATGATAAACCTTAAAACTAATAAGTAAAGAAAAATTAATTTAGAAAAAGGCTATGAGGAACCAACTTGCAGAATTTTCCTTCGTTTTGAAGTATGTATTCTATGTGTGTATATGTCAGCAAATATTTATTTGCGGTGTTCCATAAAGCACTGAAATCAAATACTTATCTCTAAAGAATAGCCTTAAGCTTGTAACATTGTTGGTCAGTTACTTTTATTGGAAGGTAATCAGTAGTAGAAACATAAAATACGTCCCATAAAATAACTCTAACGAGAATTTGGAACTTTCATTTTCACGATGAGGACAAACTGGAAATCAAACTTGGCAAATAAAAAAAAACTACTTTTCCCTTTTACTAACCTCATAAAGTCAAAGCAAAGAGAATTTTTTTCTTTCTTTTTCTGTTTTACTTTTGTGTTCTTGGTCTTTGCAATGCCAAGCAACTTGCAGTCCAGTGCAAATATTTACTGTTCTTTATATTGGTTCAAAGAGGGACAGGTGTTATTTCATTGTCTTTGCGTCAAGGGTTTCTTTGTTTTGCAAAAAAGACAGAAATAAAAATCACTTTAGCGAAAGGATAGGGTAAAAAAGAAAACTTGAATTAGTAGACACTTTTGTTCACCTAAAGTCTTAACGTACTGATTTTCTTTTGGCAGCATCGAAGCTTTTAAGGGGGCTCGTATTTCTTCTGAACTTCTTGCATTTTTAAACTTTAGTGTTTCTCGCTCTTATTACTTTTGAAGTAACTTTTTTAACCTCTATGTGTAACAGTTTAGTTCTTACTTACTTTTGAGCTGAATGTTTTGCTCCTTTATCAATTTGTTATCTAATACTAAATGTTTTTAGAAATATTTTCGCGAATTATTGATTTGAACCTTGAAATTTTCGATGAATATATTTCTGTTGCTAGTTTGATATCACGGGGCACGCGCCAAGTGGTTGATTATGTTCGCCAAGATGGGTGATAACAACAATATGGTTACCTTGATATTTTTGTAGTTTTTGGAATATTGCAAATTTTCAGTACTTTTTAATTGGTATTTATTATAAATTTTTGTAGTTCTTGTGAAATTATTTCCCTCAGGAGTTTCTGGACAGCACATTTATTTAGCACAAACGAAAAAACGATTACGAATACTGCACACAGCAGTGACCAAAGCACACAACATCTGGTTAGCAAGGGAACCCCGTAGAAGTAATGCGTGGGAGAGAAGCGGGAAAACCGCGCGTCGGTGGATCACACAGTTATCCCTCCTTCCGCCAGCAAAAATAGTTCACTCGCTTCAACCCAACAATTTCAATGTATATTATGCAATTATTTTATAAGTAATATAATATACAAATAATTATTATGTGTAATCCTAATATTCGTTATTTATAATTGTTTTTATTACAATTATTTATAAATATTATTTATTTATAATTATTATTTTGTCATTTATTTATAAGTATTAATATGTGTTTTACTGATAATTATTACGTTATATATGAGTATTCTTATTCATATATTACTTATGTATACTTTTTACATACGATGATTATTCTTTTTTATAATTACTATTAAATTACGTTATAATTATTATTACATATAATAATTATTATTAAATAATACTATATTCACACACTATATATAATTACTATTAAATTTTTACATACTGTATAACATGATTAGTACATGTTATTTTTTTATTATATTTTATTGTTATTCATTATTTATTGATTCATCTTGGCTATTCTCAATATCTTCCTATATTCTTCTTTTGAAATATATTTCAAAACAATTCCTTAAAATTATCTTCCTGGCGATTTCATACCACTTGTCCACCATCTTCGATTCCATTTCAGCGACAACGTGCTGCTTGGCGTGATTCCTTTCACCCCAAGCAACTTGGTGCCTTGCCCCGTGATATCAAACTAGTTCCATGTACAATTTTAAATCCAAATTTTCGATTATGTGTTTAAAATGTTTAAAACCACACACTATCTTCTCATTTTTACCTATTATTTAAAACATAATCAAAAATCCATTTACTATATATTATTTCCATAATATTTATATTATAATAGCAATTAGAACAACCACTTGTGTATTTGCCCTTATATGTGCAATAAAATTATTTCTCATTTATGCATTATCAAACTATTCCTTATTTAAGTAAAAGGGAAAATTATATTTAAAAAAAAATCTTGTATCGATTATTTTTGATGGTGTGTTTCTGTCGGACAATTATAAAAAGTATTTTCCAACTAATTTGTTGCTGGGTTGAAGACCTCCTTTCGTTTACTTGATTGAATGTTGTGTTGTTTTTAATGGCCCTCGATCCACTGTGTCAGATAGAGGTCACCGAAAGTCATTGTAGCAAGGAACTAGTATACGTCAGCCGTTTGTCATAGCTTTGAGCACCATGTAGGTGACAGTATTATTTGGCTCAGTTTTATACCTTTGTTGATCGAGAATATCCTGGGACGTGGTCAAGAGTTTTCCCACTTCTCTTCTCGCGGACTTTTGGCTCGATGAATGTTTAGAGGGTCCCAGGCACTATATATTTACAAACATCAATGTCTTCTACAGGATTTGAGCTCAGACCCTACTGCAGAGCAGGGGTTTGTCAAAACCACCATCTAACTTTTTCAACTCTCCTTCTAAACGAACCAGTCTCTCGACAAACATGGACCAGACGTGAGAGATCTGGTGAACATGCAGGCCGGGGCAACAGTCAAATATATTCCGTATCAAGAAAGGTCCGTACAATACCTGCAACATGTGGTCGTCCATTATACTGCTAAAACGTAGGGTTTCGCAGGGCTCGAATAAAGGGTAGAACCACCGCTCGTAACACATTACAAACAAGAGGTGACCGAAACGTGTATCCAACAGAACCTCATGCCATCACGTCAGGTGATGGACCCTTTTGTCGATGACGAATGCATGCTGCCAATGTGCGTTCACCACGATGTCGCCAAACACGGCTGCGAGCATCTTGACTTGGCGCTGTAAACAGAACCTGGATTCATCTGAAAAAAATGACGTCTTGCCATTCGTGGGCCCGCCTTCGTCGTTAATCACATAATTGTAGACGCTCCTGTCTGTGATGTAGCGTCGAGGGTAGCCGCAGCCATGGTTTCCGAACTGAGAGTCTGTGCTGCTACAAACGTCGTCAAACTGTTAATGCAGACACTTGTTGTCTGGCAAACGATCCCAATTCTTGACTGAGGCCTCGTGGCGTGGCGGCACGATCTATTAAGGCCATGTGGGTAACATACTTGGCTGCAGTGATAGGACGCAGTTGAGATCCATCATGGTGTTCCGTATTCCGTCCTGAACTCATCGATTTTATATTGTGCTAACAGTCATTGGATCTCGACAGACTCGAGAAAAAATACTGCAATGCAATAAACCGCACAATTCTGGTACGCTACATTTCGACCCTTATCTTAATCAGAACGTGCTGTTACGCAATTCTACTTCTTACACGAGACATCACAACAACTTTTCACCAGACATTAAAGTTCAAATGCAATTTGTGTATGAGAAACCGGCTGAACAATTTCATTATTTAAACACTTTGTAGGTATCGCTACTGGCGTATGCTGTGTCTGAATGCACTGAAAAGCTAATCATTTGCATATCACATCACCCTCTCACCGTCGTGTAAATTTTACGTTTGTAGCCCTTCGCTTTTTTTGGTGTAGCAGTTTTAATCGCCAGAAGTGTAGTTTGATTTGATCAGAGATTTTTACAAAACTTTTTTCCCAGAATTTTTAAGAGACGTTACATTTGTTTTTCTCTTTCAAATATATTTCATAGAAAAAAAAATAACAATAATTCCTGCTGCAGCAGCATAAACGTAGTGAAATTCTGATTACAGTAAAATACGATGTATAACGCACAATTTTAACACAGAAAAGAAAGTCGAAATTTACGAGTGTGCGTTATAAGCCGGATATAAAATTATAGCTTCAGAAAAAAATAAGAGCTGTGAGCACAAACAAGTAATATATATATATATATATATATATATATATATATA
>BMAV01020948.1:121719-252321 GCA_019973955.1 Trichonephila inaurata madagascariensis | reverse complement strand
CAGATATATATATATATATATATATATATATATATATATATATATATATAGGAAGAGAGTGAACTAATAGTAGGAATTGAAAAACTAGACTCCTACAAAGATTGGGATACTGTTTATTTCTTAGAATTGACATATTTAATAAACTTAAGGTGTTGTAGTTCTAGAATTAGGGTATTTTTCAAAAGTCTTGTGTGTGGATAATCCTCGAATGAATGACTTCAAAAGGTGTATTTCAGGTCCCTTCGTAAAAGAAGAGCGTGCGTTATACGTGAATATACCTAAACATTAAAAATTGCGGCTTGAAAGTACAGATGTGTGTTACACGGCAGTGCGCGTTATGAGCCGGATTTTACGTCAATTACTTTCACTAATTTTATTAATTATATTAATTATACTAGCTCAGTTATATGTTCAATTCCCGCATTTTAATTCATCCGGTCCCTCAATCGTAATATCTTAAATAGATGACTCAACAAATAAAGCATATATGTGGTGTTAGATGTTTATTATAAGAATATTAATTCACAAGTCTGAAATACAGAAATTAGATGTCAAGAGATCTTGAAAGTTCAGACATAGCTTAGAGTTCGCTTCAAAAAGAAGACAAGTTATATTGCAAATAAATACAATAGATGTGTCTATATCTTTCTTCTTCCTCGAATATCCATTGTCAGATGTGATTTTGATGAATCTTGATACTTAATCCACTGTAGTTTAAAGTGTTCACTTCTAAAGAAGACAAACTACAGTGAAATAAATCATGGGGGATGTTCACAACCGTTCACACATTGGTAGATATTCTTATTCCACAAATGGCACTTGTAATATTGGTAAGCTTTGATATTATCAAGCAAGACTTTGATGAACTTTTAATTTACAGAATTTTCAGACTTTGCAGCCTAAAGAATTTCGCTTCCTCAGAAGTCAAGCCAAAGAAAATGAAATTATGATACATTCTCCGATGTTATTATCACCAAACTTGTTCACAGAGATCACTTGTCATATTAAGCCATAATAATCTTTGTATTTAAATTAAGATCTTGATAGACTTGCGTGTTTAAAATATTGCAGCTTAAAGTGTTCGCTTCATTTGAAGACAAACCACAATAAAAGAAATTAAGATGGACGACGTTCGGATCAATAAAAACCATTGCTTTCATTTGAGTTCTGAGGTATTCTTGAGCTTTAATTTTTAACCACTGTAGCATAAAGTGTTCGCTTCTGGAGAAGACAAGCTACAGTAGAAAAAACAAAATTCTGATTGAAATTTTTATCACTTCAGTAAGAGTTTCTTGCTTCGTGAATGATCGTTCCTTTTGCTAGGTCCTGTAAATCAGTGCTTCTCAAAGTTTCAATATCCGCGACCCAATATTCAATCCTTATTTTCATCGCGCCCCTCTCATACAATAACAATGCATTGAATTCAAAAATGCTATAATTTGACGCTAAAACTACTATTCGATCTTAGCCTCTTAAGTACCACCAGTGTATATAAACGTCTCGCTCAGTCAAAGTGTTAATTTTCCAGGGCGTATATATACGTCTTTCTGAAGAACGAACTTTTCTCCCCACTGCTATCCACAAAATTATTCAGAAGGCTTTGGAATGCAAGAAAAGGACCTTGACACTGTTTGCGAAGGATTTACTTATTTCAGATTATTTGCTTCTTTATTTCTTCCCCCACAATGCATCGCATACGCACCTCCTACGATGAAATCAGTTGTCATTGGGATAACTTCTAATCGGCAGTTAATTATAAATCACACAGAGATTATTAAGATAAGAGTGTTAATTTTTTTTAAATTTAATTTTATGTATGGCAATCCCATGGGGTCACTGGTAATTATTAAATTTGCTTTTAGTATTGTTAAATTAATTATAAAATATATTGTGCAGCACTGACACATTTATAAGTGTAATATATCAATATAAATGTGTATTTTTTTATGTCAGAATGTATTTGTTTGCTTGCTTTCAGTAAATTAATAATGTTTTTTTAAATAGTCTATTGTTTTGGGCTTTTCAATATGCTCGCGCTCCTCTCGTAAAGTTGTCACGCCCCCCAAGGGGCGGCGCGCCCTACAGTTTGAGAAACGCTGTTGTAAATGCTAATTTTTTTTTTAAAAATGTTTTATCCCCATTGTTTTCAAACTTTTGAATTCCAAAGAAACATTTTCCATGACGAAAGGAACATCAATCTTATGTCTCATATCTGTTTTTGATGTATATATCAGCAGAATTACAGTTGCTTCAAAATTAGTTTTGTTTCCCCAAATAATGCAGATAAATATCCATTTCAAATAGTGATTGGTGTTTAGTGGCCATCGCTACACCATATCACTCCCACATTTTAATTCGTTATAAAGTTATGGAGACCCACAAAAAATTGCCAGGAAAAATAATCATTATTTGCCCCCAATGTGTTGGAAATCATGGCAATTGTTTCCTGCTGTGTTGGATCATTTGATTTTTCCAGCCTTTTCAACAATTCCTTCAAAGGAACCTTGAGCTTCTTGCACAGTTTAGGAGCGTTAGTACCTTCATAGTCATCAATCAGTTTTTTAAGTTCTCGGGCTAAATCAGCTCGTCGTTCGAGTCTCATAGGAAGAATAGGTTTACATAAAAATTCTGGTGACAGTGCAGTAGCACAAGTCAAGGCAACGGTGAAATGCCAAAAGAGTTTTATTTCGATGTTTTAAAAAAAAAATGTGTACAGTTTTTACTATCCCCTCACCCCTTTTCAAAATGCATTATAATGCACTCAACTGAAAGTGTGTTAGATCAAATACATTTTTGTTTCTTATTTTTAGATGCTTAAAAAAACTAGTCCAAACAAAAATATGACACATAACTCCAAAAGCGCGTAACATCATTTTTATTTAAAGTGTCTTTTACTACATGTACTATGTCAAGAAACACTACTTTTAAGACATGTTGCTTTCCTAGTTATTTTGAAACTCAAAAGTTTCAATACTTTGCATATTTTACAAATCATACACTAAATTAATTATAGCAAACTTGCTGGGAAAATTAAGGAAAAAAAAATATAATTATTTTTTTTGTACAAAATTGTTGAAACAAAAAAGGGATATTAATTTTCAATTAACTTTACCCTGAGAGAGTAATTAGTTTTTTTTATGAAATTAACTTTGAAGTTTTTTCAAGTGCATATCAAAATTGTTTTAAAATAATAATAAACAAATATCTAATTTTAATTAATTTTAATACAAAGACTGTAAAAAAACTTTGAAATATTGGCTGTTATCGAATACTTTTTTTAAAAAGGAAATTATACACATATAATAGCATTAAATTTCTCTATCGACACTAATCGTTTTTAGTACTTTCTTTATTAATTAGAAGAAATGTTTTGATATATATATATGTTACCGTTTGAAATTGTATAATGCGTTTATTTCACAGAATAACTAGGTATTTCATGAAATAAGTATACGAGTCAGTTAAAGTATATAATAGATGAAATGTTTCATACCTTATCTAGTTATTCTACGAAATAGCTAAGCAAAGACCGTTTAAGTGAAAAAATACACAATTTCAAAGATATTTTATAAATTTATTGATCATAAATTGCTAAAATCTCTCGAAAAATACATTTTATCTCTTTTGCGTATGAATAATTGATAAATGACAAGAGAAAGTAGATGATTTAATTTATTTTTGCTCATATTGCTAACATTATTTACACAGAAAAGGGAAAAAATAATATGTTGCAAAAATAGATTATATTTAAATATTAACAACAAAAGCACATGCTGTGAAGAAAAACCGTTGTTTCCTAAAGAAAAAAAAAACATTGCGGAAACTTTTTAAAACAAAAATGTAAGATAATATTAATTTAAATTTTATGAGATACTTTTGTTTTACTTTTTATTTTTTATTAGATCAAATATTGCTGCGATGACACTTTGGTATGGATTGTTTATTATTTTTGAAACAAGCCCACTTTTTCAATTACACATTTTTTTTACACGAGCACTTTATAAATCCTTGCCCAGTCCCGCAACTCAGCTATTGCAACAGATCGAAGCGTTGTGTCAATATTTGGAACTTTTTCAATGGAAATTAATTCTCGTTGACATATACTGAACTGATATCTAGAGTGCAATTATTTTATTCGGGCATCTCTAATTCCTAATCGGAATAATCCTTTCTAAAGCAGTTAGAACCGTTTTCAAAGAACTTAAGCGAATACGGTATTTCATACTTTAACAATCAAATAAATGTTTTTTTATAGAATACCTAGTTAAATCATAGAATTCAATAATTTTATGTACTTTAACTGACTTGTCTAGCTATTTCATGAAATACCTAGTTATTCTATGAAATAACGTACTTCACACTTTAACGGGACATATATAAGAATTCTTAAATTAATTTAATTTGCATTTCATATAAAAATATATCTACTTAAAATTTCCATATATCTCATAAACTTAATGTAAAATAAATGATAAAAATATCGCAGTTTTCTATTTACAAGTTACTACTTGGAACATGCCAAATAAAACATATTGAAAAACTCCTTTATGAAGTAAATATAAATTTCTTCTATTTAATTTAGTTTCTTATGTAGACGGATAAATAATCTGTACATTCGGAAATATTGGACTCTGGTTTCATATTAATGAACCTTATATTTACAATCCGGCAATGGTTTATTATACATTTTATCATTTTACTCTTACTTTCTTGCAATTATTTTTCTCTCCCCTATGTGTGATTCATTCTTCCAATTTAAGATGTTTCATGAAGATACTTGTGTCTGCACGTGTGTGTGCGCGTCATTGTTTCATATTTAACAAAGTATATTTAAATGACGATCATTTTTTTCTTGTGTTTTGTTTTTTCTACTTTCTCATTCTATATATTTGAAATATATATAGATTATGCTTCGTTTATGAAAAATATTTATGCATTATGTGAATCGTCATCCAGATATTTTTATTGTTGACAAATATAAAAGTTATTTATTTAAATTACGGTGACAAACTTAATTTTTTTAAACTTATTTGAAAACTTATTAATGAACGGAACAAAATGTTAATAGTTGATACAGAATTTCTACATTTCCATTATTTTTTCGATGTGCATAGCTATGTATTAATTATTAACTGATTTTCAACAGCTTGTAGACTTTTTTTTTTTTTTGGAAAATTAGAATTAGATTCGATTTATGAAAAGGTTGAATTTTTCTCATTAACCGGATTTTTAAGGGGTCATGGTACGATTTATAAAAAATTCTTTAATTATTGGTTTTTAAATTTTGTTTTAATGCATATTGTAACGTTAATCGGGTTAGACGATTTTATGCAAACCAGTCGCAAAGAAGAAGACAGTTTTCAAGAGCAATGAAAATTTATTGTTGAGAAAACAATCCTTTAAATACAGGATTCAGCAGTAATATTCTCAGAAAAAAAATCTCAAGTCTTCACGCCTTTAACAGTACACTAACATATTGCTTCGCAAACTTACTATACTTGCGACCCAATTTCCAATAATAATTTTCATCGCACCCCCCTTCCAAAAAATAACAATGTATGGAATACAATAATCATATACTTTGACGTAGGGCTATATTACGACTTTAATTATAAACCGCACAAATTATCATGATAAATATTAAATTTTGTATATAATTTAATGACTTTCCCATAGGGTCACTGGTAATTATTAAACTTGTTCTTAACTTAGTACTGTTAAATTATTCATGAAACTCATTATGCAATACTGATGCATTTATAAGGGTTTCATATCTGTGTAAATGTGTATTTTACTTTTTATTATGTCAAAACGTATTTTTCTTTGCTTCCTTTCAGTAAATTAGTATATTTTTTTAATATAAACTTTTGTTCTCGACTTTTCGATATACTCGCAACCCCCTTGTACAGTTAGCACGCCACCATAGGGGGGCGCGTCCCACAGTTTGAGTAACACACTGCACTAACACAATTATCAGTGTTTAAAATACACGCATGTAAACGATTATTCACAAGCACCGCTCGTCCAAGTTAATTGATAATAACGGTCAAAGCAAGTCTACTAATCGCTCGTCGAAACAAGACTGACTGACTTTCGGCGATCATCTCTCTATTTATAGGCGGCCTCACGGATAATTCGAGAAGGATCCGCTTACGTCATAGGTTTTGAAATTAGTGGGTTTCACTAATTTCTAGAAGAATCTATAGGGTCCAGAACTCGCCAAGATGGTCACCAAATCTCCAAAACTGTCGCTAAAAGTGATACCAACTTGGCTCTATTGACAAGATTTAGCCTTCCCATTGAATCACCATTATAACTTAAGGGACGGCGTTGCTTGCGAACATTACACTTAACATAAATTAAATATAACATTAAGTAAATTAAGTGCACTACACATCCACTTACAAATTATTTACACAATTTATACAAAATTCGTAACAATATGCATGACGTAAAACAGTTTTTGTGCTCATAATACATAAAAAAATATAGGTATTTAATTTTTAAGAAAAAAAATTTAAAATTTATGTGGAGTTACTTATTTATGATACCTCTCATGCAATAATTGACGTACACACATGATACTTGATTTACAAATACTTCAAACTATTTTTAACAAAAGTGGATATGGGTTTTTCGATAGAATGATTCATATTTGTAACATACTTTTTTCATTTCATTATAGAAACTTCCTTTAAATATGTATAAATTATAAGTTCAATTTCTTTTAAAAAAAGAGTAAGATACTTCGATTCAAAAATGCATACCACTCACTTTTTATTACATACAATAATACCAATAGTTAAAAAAATATTAAAACGTGTGTGGCATGATAGAAAAAAATCTTTAGCATTTGTATTAAATACAAAGTGGTCATTTTTCTTTTACTGAGTTAAATCATTTTAAAGATTTTACTTGTCATTGGGATGTGAATAAAAACGAACATAATAGTTGTCACAATTCTGGATTTTTTTTATACTTAAAACTTTCAAATTTTGCGAGATTACAGAATAATGTAGGCTAAAAATATTTCATTTGTTATTTTTGACCCATCTTTGTTAATGGAACTGTGACTGGACAATTGACTGTGCTCCTTTAAAATTTCATTTTTCTTATTTATTATATTTTGTTATAAACGTATGCTAATAACCTATTCACATTGTCCATAAGTTGAAAACATTTACCAATGCCTCACTACTAGAAAAACCAGTTGCAGTTATTAGTAACAGTTAGTTTAAAATGAAAACTGAAACATAAAATTGTATTCCTTCGATTAGAAATTAAAGTTGAAATATCATACATCTGATGACATCTTAAATTCAAGACGTTTCAAATGGTGCTCCTCATTGGGCGCCATTTGGAACGTCTTGCATGTGGAAGTGCAATACACTTCCAAGTATATTCAAATGAAGACACTATCCAGGTAGGTGAAGAGTCCCCTTTTTTTGGGTGGACAGCAGAATGGACTCAATGCATCACAGGAATATATAAAAAGGGATATTTCCCAAAACATGCACACACTCGTTCAACAACAAGACGGAACGAATACTGAGTTCGGAACAGATATCTTAACTAGTTACATGGTAATCTTCACAGTTACAGTTATAAACTTCTACAGGATTAATTTTCAAAATCAAGCAACTTTTCAACGTAAATTTCTCATATTGCCCTCAAAGTTACTTAAATATGCTACGGTACATTTAAATAATTAGTGTTAAATTTGCTTATCACGAATGGATGCATTTACTAAAGCTTTTAATGTGCCGCGAATTATCATTCTGTCACTTGCTTAATATCATGGATCATTAGCACTTCCGTCGCCATTGCAATTACCACAAAACCATTCGCATATTTTATCGCACAAAACAATCGTAGAATGTAAGGAAAAGACGTTTATATTTTTCGTAATTAACTTTTAATTGGAAATGGCAACACTTGAAGTTCTTCAAACATCCAGCCAATTAAGAATGAATTTACACATTAGAAATCCCAAAAATTTTTAATAACTGCTCCTCACTGGGTGAGGTTTTTAATCTTTATTTTGCATAACTAGGAACGCACCTCTCTGTCCCGTGATGAACTAAACCAAAATTGTCTATCTGTACTTAGAGATTAACCCAATTTCTACTTGCCAAAACAACAACGCATTACCATACTACTTTCCCCAGCAGAAACCTTCTCTAACTCGTAATTTAATCAGCACATCGTCAACTTTCTTAATTGACGCCAGAAACGCAGATTAAATGAGGTTGGCGATTAAATTTTAAATTCGCGACTGATGATGCTCCAGAGCTGAGCTACTTTCCGTTCGGCGTTAGGATATTTTTATTGCTTCTTGTGTGAAAAGAGGGAAACTAGCTGAAGTGAAAATTTTTGTTTTACTGTCTTCACACGAACGTTTTAATCAAGCGTGTGGAAACGTTGTCACCTTGTGAAATCTACCCGCGAAAACATTTAATTGCAGATGCATTACCGTTAAGAGGCTCTTTGTTGTAGGATTAAGCACGGTTTTTTTTTCGTCTTTGGTCTAAGGCAGAAATTAAATCTAGAGCATAATTACTTTAGTTATTTGCTCCTGCAAATGAGAAAGAGTCTGAAATGGGACAGGAGAAAGTTTAAAATGACTGAGAAGTTAGAAAACTAATTGTGTAATGTGGAAAATATACTGACAGATATAGTTTGAATTTATATTAGAATAACTCTTATCAGATTTAGTTTACGTTAAATTTGTTTTATGTGTGTTAGATTTAATTATTTGAAATGACAAGGATGATTTGGATGAAAATTTTAGACGCAAAATGAAAATTTGCAGACTTTTCTGTATCTTGTAGCATTTTTTAAATCAACTATAGTCGATATATATATATATATATATATTTGTCTTCAAAGTTTTAATAATCTTCAAATTTTTATCTTAAAATATTATTTTTGTTAAAACTGTTAAATTAAATAAATTAATATTAAGTAAGAAAACTATGTTACCTAAATCCAATGAAAAAGTTTTAGATAAAAAAAATAATTCTTTTAAATATGTAAATGGACACATTCATTTTTTAAAATTTCAGTCTATTTCTACATAAGTTATTAGCGGGAGAAATAAGCAGTTCAACGTAATTTTTAAGTATTTTTCACATGTTCCCAGCATTGCTGAATTAAAATCCTTTATACTACAAAAAAAATATTAATGTCGGCTTGCTTTGGGCGGTTTTTAATAAGCTGATAAATTCCACGTTAAAAGGGAAATAAGGTATTAAAATCTTCCACATCGATAATGAAATATTTTGGGAAAAGCTCGTAGTTTGTGCACGTTAAAATAAAGAAAAGAAAGAGTACGAGTATGTATTTAATAAAGAATATAAAAATCAAAATTTTAAAACGAAATTTTTCATCAAGAGTTTATTGAATGACATGTAATTTTAAACATAAAATAAAAATTTAAGTCTCTACGCATTTATTTTATTACTTAAAACAGGGTTGTATTCATTTATCAATATTAAATGCACTAGAGATACTATAAGATTGTTTATACATAAATTCAGCTTTACTTTTTATTCAAATATATGTATGAATCCATTATTGAATCCAGTAATGATTTTCTTTAAACGAACACATGGATTTCTGGGCTCTAAACACGCTTTGTTTATACATAGTGCAAACCAATAAAAGGTTTTACCAATAAATACTTATCATGTTAATGTCATCTTGACGATTTAATGAGTTTATTTTTAGAGTATCACTGACTGCGTAATCTTGTTATTATAAATATTGGTGAAATAGCTCTTTCCTACGGAATTCCATGTTCAGTGACTTTGTCTTTTATTCAAAGTTGAATTAACCTATGTACAGATGTTACAACATCTGTACTTCGACAAACAGAATTTATTTAGTACGTTATATTTGTATCGTATCACTGGTTTTAAATAGAACAATTTCTAATGAAACTGCGATCGAATCATTACATGAAGAATTCTAGGAAACAAGATAATTGCCACGTTCCAATTGAACTATTGGACCGCAAAATAATAAATATTTAGGCATGCTGATGACATGAATTATATGAGTTTTAGATTGTACTTATATTAATTCAATATAAGAGTGCGATAAAATTAGTTATGTTTTTCAAATCATATTGACTACTCTCCTGAAATAAAACGTAGTATTAACAAGTAAAATGAAAAAGAAATTAGTCGATTCCTACTTATGTCAACAAAGAAAAATTTCATTTAGTTACTATTAAATTTTACACTAATATAAATGTATATATATATATATATATATATATATATATATATATATATATATATATGATAGAAACACAATATTAAGTGACAGAATAGAAAGCGATTTTCCTTGCCATTTTCCATTTTCTTGTCTATATATGTTGCTGGAGCATTATTTTTGTTTCTTACTATTTATTCATTTTTTAATTTAATTAATGAGTTAATATTGGAAAAACTGTATTAACATCAAGTGTTATTCATTACAAGTTTCAAAAAAGGTATTTGAACTTAAGGGGTTAAGGGAACTTTTATTTAAAGATTGAAAAACTGAAAATTTGATCAATATATATATATATATATATATATATATATAGGGAGAGAGTGAGCTAATAGTTGAATTGAAAAATCTACACATTGTAATATTTTACCATTTGTAAAGAAATCACGTAACTAGATATTTATCTGACAACCTGAGATTGAGTATATTATTCGAGACAAGTATACAAAACAAATGCAAAATAATTTTCCAAATAAATGCGTAATAAAATATGACTTAAGGGAAATATTTATATATAAATGATTTTTCTAAAAAGGAATTTGAAACTATTTTCTGAGTTCAAAATTAAAATAGTTTTCGTCTTTGGTTGACTATCTCTATAAGTAGTTAACATATTAAAGTAGATATACATACATGTATTGATGTGATGTAAACAATGTGAATAACGTACAGTGGTCAATATGCACATATGATCATATGCATGGCTCATCAGTTCAGGAAAGTCTAAAAAGTTGTAAGATGTGGAAAATAACTGAATTGCTAAAGATGTTTTCACAGCGTAATTCCATGCAGGAAACGAGACATTTTTGAGTCTCTGTGGGAATTACTCCCAGTCTTCCAACAATTTCAATGCTGTTTTCAGAGACAAGTGGATTTCGAGAGAGGGAAAGCGAATTGTCCCCAAACAGTTTTACAAATTAGCTGTATGAAATAAATACAAATGAAAATATATAATTTAAAAGTGAATTATTTGTTACTTCTGAAGAATATGCCCTTCTAGGTGTGATCGGATATTTAAAAGACCACATGATGAGTTTTGGGTGCAAATTTTAAACTTGGCTCCATCATTGTATTGCAAATTTGGTGGTTGGTAATGATTCTTATCATCATAAAAAACTTCTTCCATGCATAAAGCATTTGAGAATAACGATAATATATCATATTCATTCTTTATAATTCTTAGAAACTTCTTTTTAACAAGAAAAATAATTTCTGCTAGATTGTGTGTGAAATTTACTTCAAAAATAAAATAATGACGGAACATTTCTATTCGTTATCGAATGTTTTTCACAATCGAGAACTGAACGCCAAACAAAAAACTCCCTTGAAGTAATATTGATTATTTAATTATTCAAAACCCATATATTTCATATTAAAAATAGTATAAAATTAAGATAATGTAAAAATATCAAAAGAAAATAATAGGAATAAATCTTTTAAAATGGTATTGTCTCCGTAATATTGTAGTAACAGTATATTATAGTCATATTGTTAGAATAAAAAAAAAATACCAATATACTGAATAAATACTTTTGAATAACTTTAAGATAAACTGTTTCAGTATAAACATTTATTTTAATTGAACAAGTTTTCTTGTTTTATCTGAGTTTTAATTTTTTAATTCCAATTTTTCTATTCGTACGTTTAACATTGCTTGCTACGTATATGAACAGAGTTGATTTAGGAAGCATAGACCATTACATTTACAGATACTTCCTATTTTGAAAATGCTTTTTAAGGCTCTTTTCTACAGCTCCTGAGGATAAAATCAAACTTTTGATTTTATGTAGAAATTATCGCCAGGTAGCAAATGTCAAAGTGAGTGAATATTAACATCGCACTCTTCAGCTACACGAGGGCTTTTGCAACGGACCACGTAATTTTGAACCATGGTCAAGTGACGTGGAAGAACACCTGAGCTGGCACCCCTCTCCTAACTACCACACCACACCAACGGGAGGACGTTTCAGCTCTCGGCAGATTTAGCGTGCATCGCTGCCCTACAAGGTGGATATTTAGTATTGGGCTCAAACTCGTGACAAAGCCAGCCACGATCCGATACCTATACCTACACCTGGCTACCGCGGCCGTTAGCAAATGTCAAACAATGTGTAAATTAAATGACAATTTGAAAAAAACAGAATTTCTTCTTTGACTCATCACTATTTTCTGCCCCGAAGAGGAGGACAGAAACGTCTCGATCGATGACCTGTGAGGTCAGTTCATTTTCAATAAAGGAGAGGGAGAAAAAGAAAGAAGGGAACGTTGGGTAATCCCGGAAGGGGATCACTGTGGGTGCCTCTAATCTGACACATTCCAGCCGATTCGTTTAGGGCCCCCATTGCATTCTCGACATTAGTACCAGTATTTTAGAAGGATACTTTTGATTGAGAAGTACTTTATATCAGGTGTCCCGTATGAGGCTTTTTTTATTAATTTAAAAGAAATTGTTGACGTTATTATTTTCAGTAGATTTTTTTAAACTTTAGAGAAAGGCTTATCTGCAATAATTTTTTTGTTCCATATTTTAAAGCATTTTTGTAGAGAATAAATAGATGTATGGGTGTTGTAACACCTTATCCGATTAGAGCAATGGTTTTCAAACTATTGGGTATAAGAGAAAGTTCTGTCGTTTTTGAACACGTGCACTTTTAAGTATTGTCAATCATTAGCAAGAATTCATATATTCGACCGAAATCAGTTTAAACAGTTAGATTAGTGTATTATTGATGGTTTATACACATTTGTTTATATTTTAGTTAGTTTTTTTTAAACTTGTAAAGCTGTCAACATAAGTGAAGAAAAAACGCGATAAGCGATAAAGCGATGGAGGCAAAAAAAAAAAAAAAAAAAAAATGTTTCGAGTGGATGCAGTAACAGCTCAAGCACATGCCAAAGATGATTTGCGAAATTTCATTTATATCATGTTTTCTGTGAAAGATTACCCCAGATTGGGAAGGGCATCAGTTGTCAATGGCGAAGTGTTAACCTGTATAATCTGGAGAAATCTCACGTTAACTTCCACAGAAAAGGGCTTAAGCTTGGGCTTACTTCTTTTCATCACTTTAAAAGGTTTGGTTTCGTGTCGAAACTCTGAGTGCCTCTCGAATTAAGCGGAAATAATTTAATAGACAAAACTTCGATATGCTTTCCGAATCTTTTCGCAGCACAAAAGGGGATCATTTTTGAACCACTTAAAAACTAGAAATGAAAAGTTGATAGATGATGTTAAAACACGTAGAAAGAAAAGGAGCATATGTTTTCAAAGGGGAGGCACTCCCACCCATTTTTAGAACCAGCGTGCATCAGAAGAAGGTTATTTTGTGTTATTGGTGGGACTCTTCAAGGGTAAAATGCACTATAAGTTGCTGAAAGAAAACTGAACAGTTTATGCCAGTGCTTCTCAAACATTCAATGTTTGGGACCCAATTTTCAATCATAATTTTCATCGTACGATAAGAATGAATTAATTGAATGCATTAATAATGCAATACTTTGACGTTAAAGTTACAATACGATTTTAATCATAACTGTACAAATTATCATGGTAAGTATTGAATTTTGTATATAACTAACATATATCAATCACTAGTAATAATTGAACTTGTTCTTAACTTAGTATTGTGAGATTAATTATAAAATATATTGTTTAGTACTGATACACTTATACGTATATTATATCAGTGTAAATGTGTATTTTGTTTTTTACTATGTCCGGATGTATATTTTTTTTGTTTTGCTTCTTTTCAGTAAATTTGTAATTTTTTTAAATCCTTTAATTTTACCTTTGAATATACTCGCGCTCCCCTAGTAAGGGTATCACACCCCTTAGAGTGGTGCGCCCCACAGTTTGAGAAAAGCTGGCTTATGCTAATCGTTACAGTTCGCCACTTGATGTTTTGAATAAAGAAATCCACTGTAAATTTTTATCTTTGCCCAACAGAAAGGGTATAATTCTTCATCACGACAGCGCTAGATCACACGTGGTAAGAAAAACCACACAAAAAAAATGCAAAGTTAGTTTGAGAAAATTTACCTCAGCCAGCATATTCTTCTGATATTGAACAATCTGAATACCATCTGTTCAGGTCAATGTAAAATTTTCTTGATGGAAATGGTTATATAAATGAGGAGAGTGCCAAATGGCGGTGGAAGAATGCGTCAGAGTACTTCTTTTCCAGGGGGTTAAATAAGCTGCCTGAATGCTGGCGGTAAGTTATAAATAATAATAGACATTATATTTTGGATTAAATTCAAATAAAAAGTGAACAATGTTTTCTTAAAAAAAATAATCCCTGGTATTCATTGGTATTAGAAGCTTCTATGGTATTTCTTCCATTGTGTCCACCAACTAGAGGCGGAATAATAAAATATTTTGACTTTCCATTGTGTTGCCATGAAACCCAAAACATTTATTTATTTTTTATTTATTTATTTACTTTTATGTGCGCGTAAATAGAAAAATTAAATATATTCATATTAAACTAAAAATTGCCACTTTTTGAAGTCGTGTAACAGAAATTTGTCAACACTTATGGTGACGCAGATATACTTCAAATTTTTGTTACAGTGGTAAATCACACTGAGACAAACAATCTAACATTGCAGTCATTTTGACCTTTGCGAAATTTATGAAACAAAGATAAAAAAAAATGTCCTAAAACACCTAATTCAACATTGTCAAAACTATTTAAAATGAGCCAAAACTTTAAAACCAGACACCCACGTCCAAAGCAATCAATGAATATTTGGTATATTCTAAAGCAATATGAACACACACACGTCACATAGATTAAATTTAACTTTAATCTTAAAATAATACCATCACATTTTATGTTTCGCTTTGACTTACGGATTAGCTCTTAAAGGACACGGACATTGATTAAGGAGGAGGAAAAGTAAGAACTAGTGTAATCCGATCTTCTCGTTTATTCTGTATGTCAGGTAATCCACATTCTATTAGCCATATCCTCCAGTGCCAATTTATCTCGGCCAATTCACTGCGCCACGTAGTACGGGTCTTATTCTCGTTAGCCCACTGAAAATAGATTGATGCTCAATTGTTCTTAAACTATGAGATTTGGAACCTGCTGGCCTATCAAATGCTGCCTTTAAAATAATTGATATTTTGTAGAAATATATGTTTTTATGTATTCATTTTAAATATTTTTTTATAATTCATGTAATAATGTCGCATATGTGCCCAAACCTCGATTAAAGTTAAAATAAGTGAAAGTAATTTTTTTTATGCTGTCTAGTATCACATATTGCTCAAATGTGTGCTTGCAATATGGTTTTGCTTAGATTAAATTATTCTTTAATTTTACTGCTACATTATAGTCATTAATACCTGAACTTGATCAAATTCAGAATTTTGAATTTAATTATATTCTCACAAATTCGGATTCATTTTTATGTAAATTCATTTTAAATTTCTTAAACGCAAAATTGCTATTTAATGATGCATGCTAATAAAAATTACTCATATATGTATTTAAGGTACCGCTAAAATTATTTAGTG
Source organism: Trichonephila inaurata madagascariensis (assembly GCA_019973955.1). Taxonomy (NCBI): domain Eukaryota; kingdom Metazoa; phylum Arthropoda; class Arachnida; order Araneae; family Nephilidae; genus Trichonephila; species Trichonephila inaurata. The sequence goes on along the minus strand of BMAV01020948.1, from coordinate 236,522 downwards.
CGTGTTTTAAATACTGATTTAGATAAGTAAATGAAAAAATCATAATAAGCTATTGCATTTTTAATGAATTAGTGTTGGCTTATATATATCGTATAACAGAAATATTCATCAAATACATTCAGTAGAATTTTTTCTGCATGACTTTAAGCTTGCTTTCATGAGTAATGAATGTAATTTCCTGAAAAAAATCAATATGATAGTAAATTATTTCTTTCAAAAATTCTACTGCATTGACGGTGCTAAAATTTCTTGAACTTATCGATGCATAATGTTTTTACATGTAATCGGAAATACAAAATACTATGGAGAAAAAGGAAACAAATTAATCGTGATTCAAAGACTTATTTTATGCTCTACTACGTTTTAAGAGAAGCCTTTGTGTGTGAGCTATTTAATTTTTAATGTGATTAATTTTTGGCATATTTTTAGTCGAAGAGATTTTGATATCACGATCAGTTCGATTACCTTCATGTCGGTCTCTAAAAGTGTAAATACAATCACAAACTATGCAAATTTCGAACTGCATTTGATTTGTGATTTCATTTTAATTGTTTTAAAATATGTCACATACTTCGCAGAATACTTCTTCAAAATACAACACTGAAGTCGATTCAGTTATTAAAGGGTGAAGTTATGTTTATCCTCATTTTGAAACGAAAAGACATTGCTGCAGTCCCCCCCCCCAAAAAAAAAGTCGATGCGTTGCAATTATGAGGTTTTAAAAATGTTAACGATGTGAACGGTGAAGCATCGATCAATTAGATCACAATCCCCAAATAATAGGCATGGTAAGAAAGTGGTTTCCATTGGGAAAATATTAATTCTAGGAATAATCTGGGTATCAATGTTGGATACACCATAGAGAAAAAAAAAAGAAAAAGAAAAGAAAAATAAAGATATATTGTTTACAAAAAGGATTTATCGTTAAGATAAGTTAATCTTTGAAAGAAAATTGGTTTTAGTTTCTGCCCTATATAGAAAAGGAAAGCTTCCAAAGCATAAATTGAATAAAAATTAAAGATTTTAGACTTTGATAGGTATTAAGAAAAGTTGAGATCTATGATTGGCAAAATTTAAGTTTACGAGCTATATGTGTGGAATACTCGAAAACTTTTCAATTTTCATTTAGTCAGATACATCTTTTAAGAAAATTTTAAAATTCTGTTCCTTATGTGCATTATTTTTTCGGTGAATGATGGGGATTAGTTCTCATTAATCATTGCACGTAGAGTAAAAGAGCAAAGCACTTTATATTGATTGGTAAAAAGACAACTTACATAACCAATCCAGTCATCTAGACATTTAAAATACGCTATGTAATATTAAGTACAATTATTTAAATGGCCACGTTTATTTTTCATGGAAACTATTTAGACACACGTTTAAAGGAAATTATTTTATGTTAATGAGAGCGTTTTCACACAATTTCTTTAAAAAACTCAAAGCACTCATAAGTAAAGGAATATTTTTCGAAAAGTGGGAATTTAAAGAAGCAGTTAATTTACATTAGTTGGATAATATTTTGTAATTTGATTTCTAATTAATGATAAAATCCTGGTTTAGTGTAACTCTTGCCACCGATTTGAGACTTTTCCAAGTTGCACGAATCGATTTGATTTTTCTTCTTTTTTATTGCCGTCATCCCCTTTAAACATAGGTTCTAAACGTGGCCGATAACGTCCCCTTGTGGGTCTTTGAGATTTTCAAATGTCAGTAAAAGACCCAGAGAAAATTAGGGAGCATTTAGATGATACGGTGGGGCTTCGGCAGATTAACCAAATATAGCCTAAAAAAACTAAATAAAACCACGCTGATTATATACTAACAAAAGTATCTTTAATACTGGTTTCCTTATTTTTTGATTGTTTGTATTTAAATCATTTCTATGTCCGTGTATGAAAATTCACATATTTCAGTAGTTCGGGAAGTGGATGAAAAACTTAAGGATTTCATTACATTTTGGCCTACATTAAATTTAATGGTATAGTAAATTTTAATTTCGGTAATGTACGTGTTGTCTTTGTCTGTGAGCTGTAGAAAATATGTTTCATCCACTGCATTTCATTACGCATATTATCCAAGAAATATAATTAAGGGGAGTTGGAAACCTCTACACCGACAATGTTAAATTGGCTGTTTTCGATGTACCTTTCTGAAAATCTGTTACATATGCATGCTTGAAATTTTTCATACAATTAAAGTTCACCTTTCTCATTTATACTTGTAGTGTCTACTAATGCTTGGAGGTAGATTCTTTAGGAGTTGGCGACATTCCCACACCGGTGAGGGTTTGCTGTGTTTGGAAGAGAGTGGCTTGACGTCGGAGAGAACGGTCGAGGGAAGAAAAAGGTATCTTGTTTTGGACCGGAGGAAATGGAATATCTTCGGTGAGAGAGCGGTTGGCATTGGGGAGCGAATCGCGTAACTTTTAATTGGCATTTAAGGGATTAATTATAAACCGTACAAATTATCAAGATAAGTGTTAATTTTTGTATATAATTTTATATATGATAATCCCATGGGGTCACTGGTAATTATTAAACTTGTTCTAACTTAGTATTGTTAAATTATTTATAAAATACATTATGTAGCACTGATACATTTATAAGTGTAATATATCAGTGTAAATGTGTACTTTTATTTTGTATTATGTCAGAATATATTTTGTTTGCTTACTCTTTCAGTAAATTAATAAATTTTTTAAACACTCTTTCATTTTCGACTTATCAATATGCTCGCACCCCCCTCGTAGAGTTGTCACGCCCCCCACGGGGGAGGCGTCCCACAGTTTGAGAGACGTTGCTCTATGGTATCTTATTGAAAATATTATAGATATTTTCATGATGTTAATCCTCATTTAGAGTAAAAAGAACAAAGTGGCCTCTTAGAAGAACAACATATGCATATTTTTGTCCTTTATTTCTAACAAAAATTCTAAAATGTTAAAAAAAAAAGAGATCGAAAAGATCCCATGTTTCAACGTGCAAAATAATATTAAATTTATCAGTGTAAGGCAGTCAATAAGGTTATCAGAAATCGTGGTTTCTCAGATAATTTTTGTCGCCAAAGGATGCACCAAAATAAGATTCAATCAATGTATATTATAATAACCATAGGAAATATTCCTTCACTAAAACTCTTTTAATTTATATAGTTAGTATTTATGATATAATGACTATTGTATGATAATTAAAATGGTGTATGTAAAACTTACATTATTATCTTTACATCCTTTAATGAAATATTTGAATAAAATAATATATAGAAAGATTATTTAAGTAATAAAAATAAGTTTTAAATGATTCTAAAGTAGGAAATATAGACCCTTTTCTTTTGATTTTGATTGTAATTTAATTAATTATTATTGTGATAAAATAAGATTATGACTCAAAATATGCAAGATGGCAAATCTGAAGTATCCTTAGCTCTTAAAAAAGGAAAATATAAGTTTCTAGAGCAAAAATCCTCATCTAAAATGTTTCTATCTGCTCATGAGAGGCTTTTCATCCTTATTGTATATCTGAAAAATAAAATGATGAAACCTCATTATAAATATGAGGTTTTACTAATTTCTATAAATACATCTGAAAAATAAAAATTATCCCGTACTATTCAAAGAACTCAAAAATTTCTTCAAATAAAAATAGAAAATACTTTGCCATCGAATGCAGTATCAATTTTCTCTCATAATAAGAATTAGTTTAGTATCAATCTATTAAACAAATTATAACACTAAAATACAACATATATAATCTTTAAAGATACAAGATTATATTTCAGAATAATTAAGCATTAATAAGTAACTTACACACAACAACTAAACTCTTAAAAATATAAAAACAAATCTAAGTATTCAACCCTTATCAGATAATTACGTTCTTAAAATACTTTTTAAACTAATGGTGAATATTCTAATATCTGACTCAGTTTATTATATTTTGCTTCATTCGGAGCTGAACTTGATAACTGCCATTAATCACTGCATGCAAAATCTCTTTTTGCACAACATATTACAATTTGTGAAGGTCCATAAATTGTAATTGGAAATTGAGAATTTCAATTATAAAAGATAAAAGTTTGAAAGTTAATGTTTATTATGAATCGAATTCTGAAAACCATTCATTAAATACGTTGAAAATGGACATTTTTAAAAAGGTTTGGATATTTAAAAATTAATCCTTTGATAATGAATGAGGATAGAAAATGAAATTTAATCTGCAGAATCAGAGGATGCTTATTTTGCTTAGTATTCATTCCTTGTTTAATTATCTCAAAAAATATTTAGAATTAATATTTAAGGGAGAGGAGTTCTAGCGCTTGTAATTCGTCATTTATTTCCATTTTGCTAGTAGCACATTGAAGGCGGTATATAGTGAAAAGTATACAGCATAAATTACTAGATATTGTTCTGTAAAATAAAATGAAATAAAAATTAAAAAATGTAATAGTAAAATATTAAATTAATAAATTAATTAAATAAGAATTAAATTAATAGATTAATAATCAAACAATATTTGATAATCAAATTGATAAATTGAAAATTAATTTTATGCATTAAAATCTAAATTAATAATTAAAACGGTAAATTAATTAAAATTGTAAATAAAGAAAATAAAAAAAAAAATATAATTAAAAAAAAATTGCAATAAATTCTAAAAATTGAATAAAAAATATTTGTGTCTTACTCATTCTTTTGATTAAAAGTTAATACTTGCTTTATACACGCAATTATTTTTAAAAGCTATATTAAATATATGGTGTTTTTTGTATTACAATTAGATTTTTTATTGTTTCCATCAGTATAAAATTTTAGGTAAAACAATTAGTTAATATATTTTAAAAAAATGGAAAAAAAAATGGAAACTATCAATATTTATGTCCGTACATTCAAAATATTTCGAGAACCATATTTCTGCTTTATTTCTTTTCGAATTAGTATGTTTTTTTTTTTAATTTAAATGAAATGTCCAACGTAATCTTTTTATAAGTGCAAGTGCAGCTCTGTATTTTAAATAATCATTTGAACAATATTTTTATTTGTCCTCCATTAGATATAAAAGTAAAATTATACTACATATATGTGTGTATGGTATTTTTGTTGCGTATGCGTGTAAATTATTCGCATTTACGAAAAACATGCAAAGAAAATCGACTAAAATATTACATATTTACTTAAATTAAAATATTTGCTTTAAAATAGTGGTACACGCGCGCGTGAACAAATAGCTGTCAAAGATTAAATAATGTAACGTATATAATGAAAATGTAATAATGCAAGAAAGTGTAAATGTATATAACTTTCTTTTTGTCTAACGGAATTCAATATATATTATGATGGCATCCTTCATGAGGAAAATAGTGAATCTCATCTTGTTGTCGTTTGTTTTTACCCCGGGATGCATATGAAATACAAGTGTAAGCACAGAAAAACACAATACAAACCGAAGAATATAGACATTTATTACAGATGATCATAACAACATATAACAAGAAGGGGTGCGCGTTTTTCCCATTACAGGCGAAAATCCGACTTCTTTTCCCGAAGAAAATTTCAACCATGCCTTACTCGGAATTCGAACCCGTACCCACTAGGTTACAAGGCGAGGGCATATCCACCATACTAGCTGATGGTATCAAATCCCTTAAAAATGAATTATATTAGACAAATGATGTTATGTTAGTTTAATTAAAAATACTCTTAAAATTTTATTAAAGTAGAAGACGAGTCATTTTAAAAAAATCCGGTGTCTATAAATCTCATAAAAAATAAAATTTTTATAACAACTTCTAAGAACATCAAGCATGTTTCAGAAAATAAGCAATATAAAATTATATAACATGCTTGTTGTAGTATTTGATTACAATGAGAGGATAAGTGGAATTATGTTTATAAAAACGATGAATATATTTCACGTACAGGGTGATTCGCAACTGAGAGACAAACTTGCAGGGTGTGTAGAGAGTACAGAACGACTCAGAATTGCCAGAAATGCAGTGTCTAAATGCCGTAGTTGCAAGCTGGTGGAAAGAAGCAGTTAAAAAGAATCGAAACAGCAATACATTAAGGGGACAGAAAAGATTTTATTAAATGGACTGTACTACAACAGATGTTTGAAATTACTACCAGAAGTTTTCTGCCACTCCTGACAATTCCAGTCAATGGATTGAGGTTAACTGCCTTGCTGGACTATCGCTCGAGCATGCATATGTCGCAGGAAAATAATGGAAGTAGGAATCTCATCAAATCCCTAAGGGAGATGATCACTTGACAGTAGATGTTAGAATAACGTCTCTTCAAGGTGATTTCCCTGATAAAAGTAAGGGATTTGAACGAATCTCTGAGCAGTTTTAGTGAAGTGATAAAATAATATTGTCAACAGTTTGAAAGTGTTTATTTAACAAATAGGGTGCATTATTAAACGTAGAAGAGTAAGTAATACAACAATAGTCAATGAAATATAAATTATTTATTAGAAACTAATTAACAAATAATTAGAAATTTAGTCTTGTATTTTTTGACGTATAACATCTTTCTTCTCGGTTGCTTACGCACTAAAATATCAATGCCTATGTTAATCCTACGGTGCCATTTTTTAAAGATATGAGGTTTTATATTTAGGGGATCAATAGTACTACCTGTATAATTAGGAAGTACAAGGACTCGACCCCCTCGGTGTCTCCCCTCCGTATGGCATTTAGCCAATGCAAATCCTGACTAGTTCCTTTCATCACTTCACTGAAACAGTTCAGGAATTTGATAAAATCACTTACTTTCATCGAGGAAATGACCTTGAAAAGACGTTATTTTAACATCTCCTGCTAATTGATTATCTCCCTTAGGGATTTGATGGAATTCCCAATTTCGCCATTTCCCTGCGACACATACATACTTAGATCGTTTTCCACCAGACGTAAGGCCACCTCCTCATTTCAAGGTGTCCCCATCACTCGCTGTCGATTTATTGCAGCTCTCGTCTAAGGTTTAGTCTCACGTAACCTTCTGTTCACCTAAGCGAAGCTCGTGTGATATGGAGTACATCTGTCCGGATAACATTCGTGTTACCACCAACACCAAGCAGCGTGCCTGCTGTAATCTGCAGCCCCACGCATGATCAGCATGTCAACCAGTTCTTCGTTTCAATATGAGTTCACACCCTACTACCTCGGGAAACGGATCGCAACTGACGACTTCTAGAAGAATTGGTATTCACGAAATCTTCCTTTCAACACATTTCCCTCAGGACTGCCTGGAGGAATCTTCCATAACGTAAGGAATTCCATGGGGCACCACTGTTAGACCTGTCACATGACTTCTGATTGTAATTTTGAACATATGTTGTACTACAACCTTTCAATAAAACGTTTTTGGTCCCATTAATGTGTTGCTGTTTCTGTTCTTTTTCTCTACTTCTTTGCCTCATTGTTCGAAACTAAGACATTTGAGACCTTGCATCCCTATGTGATTCCGAGTCGTCTTTGTACCCCATATACATCCTGCAAGATTGTCGTTCTGGTAACGAATAACAATGTAACAATGTATGCCTTACATAATATATTCGAAAAGAAACGGTAGGCAGTCGTGTAGGAGGGTATCGGGGTTATGAAGGAAACGAAACAAAATGCTCTCATTTCCAGTGGCTGCAGTAACTTAGTGGTCCTGGTCACACGGACTAGCGAGTATCATGAGTTGAAGCTTAGTCCACTTAAGACTAACCATATACATGTTAAATCTGTCATGGCAAAGTAATCTCAGGAAAAGGAGTGGAAGTTTGGAGGGGGTGTGACAGCTCAGGTGTCCTCCTGAGATGAAAGAAAATGTTTTCAAAAAAGAAGAAAACATAAAATCTTAGATAACACAAATACAAAATCGTAAGCCGAAGTTTATTTTGATGCATAGAGTTATATAAAATCTAACTAAGTAGTATGCCGTCTCAAAGATTTTTTTTTCTTTCAGCAAAATAATATCATGATAGCATTTTTATTATTTGTTTTGTTGAAAAAAAACGCACTTTGTTGGAGTCTATTTTATAAAATCTGTAGCCCTTTTTTAATTAAATTAAGATCTTCTGTCAAATTCCCAACCACCATTCGATTATGTGATCGAACTAGGCCTGAAAACACCAGTTCAATGTTTTGCCGTTGCTCTTGCATTTCTATGAGCTCACCCATTGTCCGCTCTGATTGTGGGATAGTCTAGTAGCTCTTGAATTTCATCACTATCCACTTCTAAATTTATTTGCCTGGCAAGATTTACAACTTTCTCAGTCCCATTACCAATTTCACCAATTTTATCACTTTTTTCCCCTCAAACAAAAGAAGAATTGACAAGATTCATGTAAGTCGGGGTAACGTATGTCGAAGTATCCCTGCAGTTGCCTCATTAACCTACATCTTTCATTAAGAAGGTGTGAAAAATTTGTGCCATGTTGAAACAATTGTTTGTGTTTATAAAAGGTTACGTATGTTAATGGGGGTGTTTGCATATAGGCCTCTCAAAATCTGATTTCTATTTGTTGTCCTTTCCCAATAGAGTATGCAGCGAAACACAGTTACCACAGTGATGCGAGTTTCAAACCAGTGGACTGATGAGCACCCAACAACTCGAAAAACTGGCAGTAGACAATGGATAGTGATGTCAGCATGCGACGATCGACACCTGCTCTCCATAGCGGTGAATAGCCGTACAGCTTCCTCCATACATTTGGCAGTGTATTGGTGTACTGCTACAGGTGTACTAATGTCGACTTCGTCAATTCGTCGATGTCTGCTGCACCGTGGATTGCGTGCAAGGGTGCCTTTATGCAGGATCCCCCTCACGGCATACCATCGACGGCGGCGTCTGCAATAAGTTTATGAGCACAGAATCTGGCTAGCTGATTGGCACCAATTTGTCTTTTCAGATGAATTTCCCTTCAATTTGGGGGACCATGATGACGGCGTTCGTGTTGACGCTATGCCGGTGAACACTGCATTCCAATTTTGCGGTTATCGAACCCCAAAAAGTTAGGGTTTTTGGGGTGAAATTTTCCCCTATCATGGGGGGCCCACTTTGCTACGAATTGAGGGTAATCTAAAAAGAAAAACAGGTACATCCTTTGTAGTGCTACAGCTGGGGAAGTCGTTCCCCTTTTTTTAAAAACTCCGGGAGCTATTTTTTAAACGGGATAATGCACCCCACATGTTGCAAAGACTGCCCCGAAATTTCGGTTAAAACCCAATCCCCAATTTTTTCCGGCCTTTTTTAAAAACTGATATGTCACCTATTGGGGAAAGTGTGGGTTTAGTTGGTCGGCATTTCGCTCGTGACCCGGTTCCTGCATCTTAAAAAGACGAACTTTTTGCTGCACATACAAGCAATATGGAATTTTTTTCAAGCAGACATTCAAAAAACCCGTTAACTTTATCCATTGGTTAGCAACACCGAGTGCGGGGTGGCTAAAAACCCCAAAATAATTTCGGACTTTTAATATCGTTTTTTTTGGTCAGTTATTTTACCCAATACGTGGGTTTTCCCTTAAAATTTTATTTAATTCTGAGGGGGTTCCTTCATGGTGTTGCATTTTTTTTCACAAACAGCAGTTTATATTAATAGTGTATGGGATTTTATTTTTATTATATGATAATATACTTTATTTTATTCCATTTAAATCAAAAATTTTTTAAAAAACAAACTTTTTTTTGCACCCCCCGGGGAAAGGGATAAACCTTCCAGGGGGTCGCCAGAATTTTGAACCCAAAGTTTTTAAAAAATAATTAATTTACCAGGTGAAAAAAAATCTTTTGTAATTTAAAAAAGTTTACCGTTTTTTTGGGGATAATTTAAACAAAAAATTCACCAAAAACCCCAAAATTCCTTCTTCTTTTATTAAAAAAAATTTTACCATAACCCAAAAAAAAACTTTTTTTTATTTTGTTTTAAGGATTTTTTATTTTTGCTTTTTAAACCCATATTCTTTGGGAAAAAAATAGCCCAAGGTTTAAAAAAAAATTAGGCTTAAAAAAAATTTTTTTTTTGGGTTTTTTCGAAAAAAAATTCCATTATTCTTAACCGGGTTTCGGTTTTTTTCAAATTAAGACAAATTTGGTTTTCCTTGGAAAAGCAAAGGGAACTTGAAATTGGACACTCTGAACTTTTCTATATTTTGATAGGAATCTATATTTGTCTTTTGAAAGCGCTCCACTTTTTGCAATCTGTTCCAATTTAAATTCGAAAGAAAAATAAAATATATATTACTTAAAAAGTTACATATATAAAATTTATATACTTGTCTTATTAATTTGTACGGTTTAAATAATTAAGATCGTTTTGTAGCTTTAGGTCCAAAGTGCATCATTATTCATTCAATACATTATTATTCATGGGGCGCGATAAAAATATGATTGAAAAGTGGGTCGCCAATTATTGAAAGTTTTGAGAAGCACTGTATTAAGTACATTAATAATTTTTTAAATAATCATTTTTTTAAACTTTTTATATGCTAGTGCCGAAGGTTATCATGCCTCCCTAGGGTGGTACGCTCTACAGTTATAGAACCACTGCTGTAAGTATAGCGTATAATTATGGACAGGTGAAAGATAATTCTTCGTATTTCAAATGTGCGGTTTTTGCATATTAAACGGATAAAAATGCACCAACAACAGAAGTTCGTTCCTGCTTTATGGAAACAATTTTGATAGTATCGTATCGTTTGATTACCCTATTTTTTTAAGTGATTTGCTACTATATGATAGCCATGATTCTTGACAATAGCTCAAGTTCGAATTTTCCATGAATGTAAACTTTTTCTTGGTACTCCATGCTATTTTTATTCCATTATTCTTGAACCGCTTTCAGTGTTCAGAGTTCTTCGATGCGGTTCCTAACGCTCGTTTTAACTAACCGATAGCACAAAAGTCCACTGGAGAGACGTCAGGGTATTCAACAGGTATTTCGTCAAATGGGATACATTTTATTCTAATTTCTGATTCTTTCTTTTGCTAAAAAAGCGGCATTTGTCTTAGGCGTGTGACTAGAGGATTTGCATATGTGATGCTCAAAATTATGAATGTCCGTTCCATATAAAGCTGGAATTACTTCTTCAAAAATTGGCTCTAAAATATTCTGCACATGAAAGAGTGAGCTGAATTATGGCCTTACTTGAAACTTTTTTTTTTATTTTTAAATTCTAATATGAACGAAATACTGCAACTATCATGGATGTCTTTGGGAACTTTTTTGTACTCTGCCGAAGCCATTTAGTACGGTCATTCCCGTCAGTTGAGCAATAGAAAATTGATCTTCCTTGTTACAGTCACTTAAATGTACCCTTTACGTCTTCGAGTATTGCCACAAATTCCTATATTTCAGCAGCTAGGTACTTTTTATATAATTTTATACTATTTGTTTTTTTCATTAATATGTTTATATATATAGGAAAGTAGAAGAACTTTAGGTATAAACATCTTTTTAAACATCATGTCTTTATGAATTTTTGCTTACAAAGCCGGAAGATGTTTCCATGCAATGAATCAATCTTTCAGTCTGCTGATTTTCATTTAGATCCACAGATTCCACTTTCTTGATAGTTTGCTCGCATTTGAACGGTAAGGTTTTATGGTCATGTTTTCATTTTCATTTCATTTCAGCTAGACGGGTTTTTCCTTTCATATTTAATATATTATAAATACTTTTTTAAATGCAGTAACCAAAATTTTTATTCCAATATATAAGTTGTTGATACGAATATTTATTCTCGGAAAGCTTAGTTGCACAGCCTTCGAGCCATCTCTCAATTTTAGAAGCCATTTTCAGAATAATTTTTTCCCTTACTTTACAATCAAAAGAAAATATTAGCAGACGATTATTCTGAAGTTGCCAAAGTTTTATCTGTGAAAACGCAAGCAAGAAAATAAATTACAAAATCGTTTCCATAAAGTGCAAACAACCTTCTGTATTACATTATTTGAAGAAGTATTTAAAAAGTTTCTGTATTACAATATTTGAGAAGTATTTAAAAGTTTCCATATTACAATGTTTGAGGAAGTATTTTAACATTTTCTGAATTAAGTTATTATCAATTTATTTAAAATGAATGCCATGGAAAAATTCTCTCAAAAGTAATATTTACTAACACTTATTCTTCGAATGTGTTCAGCTTTGAATTAATGTAATGAGACAAGTCAAATGAAAAGTTATTTTTATTTACTCAAATAATTCCTGTATTTGACTTTCTAAATGGCAAATTGGAAGGAAATTAGGAACTGTCTTCATGAGGAAAGATGAAGCACAACAGTTTGTTTTTACATGAAAAGATGCTAAATTATTTCATATGACAAAATATTAGCTTATTTAATTATTAGAAAAGCGTATGGCAGACATCAAACTACTTCATTACCAATTGTGCGAATGGTGTTGCTCGAAGGAAATTCTCACATCTAACGTACACAGTGGTTTTGGGCTTCTTCCCTAGAAATTGCTCTCTGGTAATTTACGAACGCTCTGAGTTTAGTGATTTTCTCCAAGTATTTAATTGTCAGAAATGAGACTTCACTTCGAGTAGAAAAAGAGATGATTGTAATGTACGCACTCGGCAGAAATAGTTTATGATGCAGGATTTCGTGAAATGAAACCGCGTTAGTTACATCGTTATATACATAGCTTTGAGAAATCGGAACTGATTATTGCATTTTTCTAACTTCGTAATGGATATTTAAGATTATTGGACAGAGAATTTTGCCGGCGAGTTTTGTTTGAGTATTAAAATGCTATTAAAAGGGTCTTTCTCTGTCATTTTACTTCATTTCTGTAATTAAGTAATTAAAACTTTGAGACATTTTCTTTCGTTTGTTGAAACAAAAATAAAGACTATTTAAAATGCAGTATGTAATTAATTCAGTTTACTTTTCAGTAATATTAGTACTCTTTAAAATATGGTTTTAAAACCCAATGTTGGTTGCTGTTTAAAGATGTGTGAAATTTGATTAATTTATTTCTTGTGTTTTTCGGACAATATCTGAGGTTGGCTATTTGCACGATAGTATAACATTTTATTTTTTAAAATGAACGTGAGAAAAATTTCATATTTGACCTTCAGATAGTAAGTGGCTATTGATGTTTGTTATTCATGAATAAACAAATCATTGAATTTATTTAGGTGTCAACGTTTCGCAATATTACATAAAAATTCAATATTCACGTCGTATTAGCATAAATATGGTCAGACATGCTGAAAATATCACTAAGTGTAGAAAAATGTACATAAATAATGCTTTTTGATTTAATTTTGAACATATGGTTCAGTAAAAGTTTCTGGGGATAACATTTCCTAATTGGTGCTATATTGCCAAATTGACAACATTTTAGTAACAAAAATTAGTTGCTGAAGTTTGCAATATTTTACTTAATTGATGAATTATTTGATGGCTTCCTGGTAGTATTTCACTTCTAAGATGGCTTGAGATCTTTTTTGTAGCCTTTACATATATGATGGCAATTCTAAAATTATCCAAAAGTTCCGAGTCCGACTATTCAAAAAAGCAGTCTAGTTTGTGCTCTAACGATTCAGCCAAGTAATTGGAAGATTTATATTAACTTAATTGATAGTGTGAACAAAAATGATTCTTTTTTTTGTTGTTAGGAACTTTTATTATTTTCTAAATGAATACTTGCTAAGCTGTCAAAAAAAAATATTGTCGTATTATGTCTTAACATTTCTGGAATCTCACAATAATATGAAATGCACGTTGCAGACACAATTTAACAGGATTTTAGCATTACTAACTTGATGCAGTGATTGACAAAGAAAGGTATTGAACCGTGTAATGAGAATGAATGACCTCAAGTATAATGTTTCGAACAAACCAATACTTTCAAAATTGTCGTTCTGACAACATACGAATTGTGATTTCTAAAGAAATAAATAATTTCATTCACGTTTATGCAATCGGCAATTTTTTTCCTTTTGTGAGAAGAAAAATATCCTTAGGATCTTAAAAATATTGAGAAAAATAAAATTTTAGGAAAACTTTCAATTAAATTTTTTTTTTTTAAAGAAAAAACAGGAAAATGTTTTTAATTTTTTTTTTTATTTTTTTTATCTTTAATTTTAAGAACCTAAAATACGAATTAAAGACTAACGGTCAAAGTTTAATAGTAACAGGAAGAAAAATCTGTTGAATTTTAAAATGTTGGTATTTTTTAATCAAAACAGGTTAAATGCTTTTAGAATTAAAAGCGTGCGAAAAAGGTTAAAAAAAAAAACATTTTGGGACTAAAAAGTTTACCTCTTTAGTCCAAAATAATTCCAATATATTTATCAAATTTTCTTGATGTGTCAAAAATGGAACTATTAAAAAGGGAAAAAAATAAAAAGCAATTTTAAAAAAATTTTTTTATGTTAATTAAGTAGTACCCAAATGGGGATCGGGGAAATACATCATATAATGTTACAATAATAAAGTAGTTATTTGTTATGAAATTCAAAAAAGAATTTTTGTTTTTTAAGCACAAATACAAGTCACATTTAGTATCTCACTTGGATTTTCCTGGACATCCAGGAAAGTGACAACTTCATTTGATTTTCTTTTACATGTTCCGAAAGTGGCTAGTTTGGTCATACCATACAGCATCTCACAGGCAAAGGAACAATTCGTTGATTTTTTTTCCGTTAAGGTCTTTCTTTTACGGTTTCTTCAGAAACGTCAGTTTTTATTAAGATCTCAGCTATCAAAATCTTGAATATCATATGAAGTCTATTTTTAGAGTAATTTCACGTTTCTTGCAATGACGAATATACATAATCCAAGCATTGCAGGTGGCCATATTCAAAAAATGTGTGAAGACACGCATTGTCCATTTCTTGGTCCATGTGGAGATCCAAAATATGAGATTAGTCTGTCCATCATATCAACACCTCCCATATAAGTATTATTTGAGCTTACAATGGCAGGTTGTCTAACATTTCTCTCATCTCTCTTGGTTCTTTTGTCCACCTCTTGCAGCTGCTTTCAGGTTTTATACCAAACGCACTTGGAGAAAAAGAGGTAGACGATTTTTCTTCCATTTAACAAGACAAGCTTTTCCATTCTCTTACATGTCTTCGAGGAACTGGTGAACCTCTCCATATCGGTATATATTTGGGATAGCTTTGGGACAATTATCAGTACGGTGGTTGGTCATTACAGTGCCAATTAAATATACGTTTCTACTCACGAGGTAATCTAAAACTGCTCGTCCTGTAAATTATCTGTCGGTGCATAATTGGGTTACTTTTGCTGTTGGTATAGTACCAACCAAATGTTTCACAACTGCTCCTCCCAAACCATATAATTGCTTGTCTTCAACTGGAACTGTATCAGCTCCTGTGTAAATTAAGAAATCCAAAACAAGCCCATCTGGTGCAGCAAGTGCAAATTTTTTAATCCTACAGGGTTTGGCTTGGATGGTAAGTATTGTCTCATTGGGTATCTACCAGAGAATGGCATCATCTGTTCATCAATACAGAGACACTCTGTCCGAGGAAGTATCAAGCAGGCATTTCCAAAAACTTCTAAAATTGGACGAACTAAAAACAGTTTATTTATTTATTTTTGACTTTCTGTTACGTTGTTCTTATCTACAAAATGCAATATATTCCTTAATTCACAAAACCTGTTACGATTCGTGTTTTCTGTAATTGTAGATACATTGCAGATTTTTGACCAATACATCCTGACTTGAGGCATTTGCAGCACTCCTATGATGACATGTATTCCTGCAAATGTTTTTACCTCTTTGATTTCTGCATCCGTCTAATATTTTACCAAAAAAAAATGAAATCCACATTTAGCGTTGTCGCTCTACTTTGATTCCAAGGTACCCAATCGGGTACTTTTGATTCTAAGTGAAAAAAATCGGAAATAACTACAAAGCAAATTTACAAAAATGCATGTAGAATAATGCTTATACACTTCTTAGTTGCAAAAAAGAGTAGAAACCTAATTATTATATTTATTAATATTAAAAATATGAATCAAATTGCTTCTAACGGGTTGAGACGCCATTTTCTTCCGTTTCTTTATTTTAAAGCTATATGAAACATTTTGTCTTCACTATGGTGCAACCATCTCTTTGCAGGCATTAAATACAAGCTTTGTCTCCCCAATTGGGTATTCTGGGAGTCAAGTCGAATAAACTTTTTTTATTGGAATAAATGCTAATTTGCGAAGGTCCCCAAATGGGTACCGAGGGACCCAAGAGGTTAGGGCAGGTACCTGATACAGTAGAACGTCGTTTATCTGAATCAATTGTGACCTGGCACCATACGGATACGCGATTGTTCGGATAATCAAAAAACGAATGCAATTCATGCAGTACATGAAACTGGACACTATACGAATATTGAAAATAATCCCATGCGGGAAACGTGCTTGAAGACAAAGCAAAATAGGTGCCAAATGTCGCAATTTTACCTTTATTGTGGAAAATAATCACTTATTTTTCGGTGTACCACTGTACACCTTCGTTTTGTCACTGCAAGCTTTCTGAAAAAACTGGTCAGGATATTTGACGCTGCGGATAATAAACGTTCGGATAAACGATGTTCTACTGTATTTCATAACCAATCCAATGCGTAATCATTAGTGTTTTAGTGTTTCACTTCATGGAATACCTAGTATTCATTAGCCGCTCAAACCATTAAATTCTACACTAAAAGGATAAAATACATTTATAATGTACTTTTACCAATACTTTTTAATCATAGATAACAGTTAAATAACTTCCGATTTAAACTATTTTTGCAAGGACTTCGTAAAATCAATAAATTTGCAATACATTTTGCATATAAAGCATATTTTCTTTGAAACTTAAAAAATAGCTGTATAAATAATTTCTATTTTATTTTATGGGCCATACTCTAAACTATTTATTCCATATTAATTTTAATATTTTACACGTAAATCATAAGTGTAAACATCGAACAACACACCAAGAATGCAGTTTATGGAATACTCACAAAGTTAAAATAGTCCACGCAATTCTCGCAAAAAATTTATCTGAGTACTCCTATAGGCCTAAATATATTCCCCCACCAAGTTTTTGCTTAAATTTTCAAACATTAAGAGGTAGTGAAACACAAAGAGTTAATAACAGCGAATTTAAATATTCATGACTTGATTTTCTATATTTCATGAGAATTTATTGGGCACTATTTGAAGAAAGTTATTTTTTATTCATTGTTTTGAGTTGTACATATTCAACATCTCTGACTTTTCCACCACAGCCCCGGAAATCAGATATGGAAGGGTTTAGTAACTTCAAGCGGTTTTAAATTCCTCCGCGGAAACATACGAAAAGCCAAAACGCTTTAAAGTTTTGATTGTTTTTTTAAAATTGAATTGTAAGTTATTTTAGCATTTAATTGCATTTCAAAATTCTTAAATTTAGATTATTTGACATATTTCCTGCATCTGGAAACTGTAACTAAATAATTCGAAAGAAATTTGGGTTTTAAATAATGTGTAACGATTCGTACAGATTATTGTTTACTGCATAAAACCCGCTACAAATTTTTGTTATTTTTTTTACAGAGGATTTTGACAATACATAAAGATCTCGGCTAAAACTAATTTCTAAGGTCTTTAAGACTCTATATTTGCCATAAAATCAAACTATATATTTAACATGAAAGGATATTTTTCTTATTATCCATCTCAGTAGAAAAGGTAAGAAATCCACGCACAATGGACTAAATTCAAGATGGTCACAAGATAACGGCAATCACGTGTTTCCTATTGATTAAAAATTAACATACAATTTGTTCAACTTGCAAAATTTAGATAACATTTTAAATTTGAAGATTGGGAAAAGAGCTCACGTGTTAAAATGCTTCAAACAGTTTTCAATATTAAAAAAAAACTTTACAATGTACAAATACTTTTAAATAGTGTGCTTTTTGTTTAACTGTGCATTATTATATCGTTGACAAAATAAGTTCTTTTTAAAAAAAAGTTTCTGCAAAAAGCAAAAGTTGGCAACAGTGAAGCACAACTGATTGGCTGGAAACGCGTGATTACATTTATGATGTTATTATGACGTCGAATTAATTTATGAGCTGATTGGCTGAAAACACGTGACTGAGTTATCATGTGACTATGACGTCACATTAATTTAGTCCATTAAGTTTAGAAATAATTTCATCTATAAACACTTGAGCTTTAACTTAAATTACATCAATAGCAAATGTAAATTCTATATAATATAATCTGCAAACATTATTCATAAAACTTAATATATATAGTGTTTTTAAGCTGTAATAAACCCTTTAAATTAAATGCAATCAAAACTGAAAGACTCTAAATTCCCGTAGTACAAAACTCATGAAAGCATTTGAAAAACGTAAACCTTATTAAACAAAAGAGCTTAAATTTCATATCTTTAAGCATGACATGCACAAGTAATTCTTCAATATTTGAATTAATTTAAAAATCAAAATTAAATATTTCTAGAGAACAAATTAAATAAGATATTACCTTACAATAAATGTATTTAAGTGCTTTTTTTAATTTTTATAAAATTGTTCCCTAAAGTCAGAGGATTAAAATAATGTTCAACATTTATTATTTTAAAAATCATAATCTTAAATCTAAACGTTGAATAAACTGATATTAGCAAGTAATATAAGTCAATACTTTTATTTGTTGACTTGAATACGGGATTTAATTAAAACATATATTTGAATTGCGCTTGAATGCTTTTCAATTAAATTTTTGAGTTATTCCCTCATAATGGATTAAAATCAAATTTTTGTGTAAGCCTTAAAATCCTGGTATGGTATTTTTTAAGAAAAAGCTGACAAATCCTATGTACATTTTTAGCAAAAGTACAAATATTGAGTAATGTGTGATTGATATATTTTTCTCATTCAAACTTATTTTTACTCAGTCACTCAGCTCTAGCAAATCAGGACTTAGAAATTTTAAATCTTATATCAATACATTATTGTTGAACTCATGTATCCGTGTGAACTTTTGTAAATACATTTAACATTATTTCTGACTATGGAAAACATATTTATCACAAAATAATTAAAATAAAAGGATAATATACCTGAAACACAATTAAAGCGGTTTAAAAATACCTATGATTTTGTGCGATTGTTTTCAAATAGTTACTATAAATACTGAATAAAAAGAAAAATCTATATTCATACAGAAAACTCTTTCACAGGAAATCTACTCTGCAAGTTTTGATTACTCTTTGTCGTATAAAAAGAGAAATATCCGTTAATTAACTGGCGTTGTCCAACTGAACGAGCAAATGACTCCGCCAAATAGACGGAGTCATGTAGACGGTTATTAATAAATGTTTTTTTCGTTGCTATGATAAAGCAATTTTTCCCCCGAAAGCCTTTGACAAATTAAAAGGGAACTTTTTTTCTTGCTTAAATAAGTAGCTATTAATTCACGGGAGCCTATTAGTAAATTTTACAGATTTAAATTCTTAAAAATAGATTCATATAACTAAAGTATGGGAAAAATTTAATTGTTGTATGGTTTCTTTTAAATTACTGTTGCTTTAAAATTAATTACTGGTAATCAATTCATTAATCTAGAGACAATGTGGAATGAAACGGGAAACCCATCAACATCATATCTTATATATACTATATATAATATTTATTACATGCCTCGTTCCTGAATGAGCCTTTGGATGCCTTACTGGGATGTAGTAGCCCATGCTGCCATGCATGCGTGATTATTCATTTCCCAATCACGGATCAAACGTACAGGATAACAAACAGGAAAAGGCAGCAATGCATTCTGGTGAGCGAAGTCTTGAATTTTGCGTGCCACCCATGGTCGTTTATTGTCATATTTGAACGTGGCCGCAGGCAAACTATTAAGGTATCCAACCATCCTAAAATCATGTTTTTTTTTAAAAATTCGACAAATTTTATTTTATTTCTTAGGTAATCTTATTTGCTTTCTAAAAATACCAAGTTTTTTTTTCCGTTCACTAGAACAAAAACTGCATGTGTTTTAGTAAAAGCAGATGCCATAACTTTATACAAGATGTCAAACTTTAAAATGAGATTTACTCGAAATGTGCTTTTTTTCGAAAAGCTTAAACGGGACAGCGATTACTCAAAAAGTTTTTTAAGTAATTTGCTGTGAAATGCTTTGTGTATGTACTGTATAACAGTAGAAGTGTTTTAACCTTCAGATTTATCAACCACTGTTTTATTACAAAATTTACAGATTCTTTATGTGAACATAATCACTTTTTTAGCAATTTCATATAATAACTAAGATAAAGTACTTGTAAAAATTAAAATATCGGTAATCCTGAAGGTTATTTCAAAAAGGAATAGTAAAGTAATGTACCAAAATTTAAAAATTGAGAATTTGCTCATTTACTATTTGTACAGAGGGGGACCCGCTTAAGTAATTTTTTGTCAATTTTTACCCATTTTTCTCCATTTTAGTAGTAATAATTTATTTTTCTCTTCTTAATTTTAGCGTTTTTTTCCTTAAAATGTGCTAAATAAATCTAAAAGTCACAAAAAAATCTACATATCTTTATTTTTTTAAAAAAAAAGTTGTCGCAAGTAGTTGGATGCCTTAGCTAAGAGCTCCAGAGAACGCTATCATAGTATCAACAATGCGGGCTTGGGGATTGAAGGACTGGAATCCAACACTATCTCAAGCTTTAATAGTGCGTTCAGGACAAGTGTGGTGATGCATAAGTTAGTAATTAAAAAAGCATGGTGTCTTTAGATTTTCATGTGACCGTCACGCCATTGCAAAATGAAGCCTAATTCGTTTGTTAAGACAATATTGTGGGCCATTTGTTTTTCCAAGTCAAACATTCAATGTACCATTGAAGATTCAAATTTTTGTGATTTTTAACAAGGGTAATTGCAAAAAAGATGTCTTGCGGATATTTCTCTTTTCTTAAAATGACGTCGAATAGTACTTTCGGACACCAATTGTTATGCAACAGACCGTACTTTTTGTGATATGGATCCAGCAATGATCCATCACTATCATACCCACAATTTAGTTGTTATCACGCGTAGTTTTGCATTGAGGTTGATGCAATAGGTACAAATAATTTTTATTAATTAAAAATAACTTATTTTTAATAATATCCGCAACATCAAAAATAGTGTTTGTCGCATTTATCACAAACTGCATAAAATTTCTGTCATGTTCATAAAATAATGTTAAGATTTTTTTTTCAAACAGGGCACAATAACTATTAGTAAATTAAGCAAAAAAAAAAAAAGTAAATCATCTTAGTTTCCAAAAATCAAAGTTCCTAAGCCGGAATTTAATATTAATTTAGATAAAATTATTTAATTTGAAGTAACTAGAATTTTTACCATAGCTTTTTCTAAATTGTTCGTGTTCATTTTATGTCTGAAAATTATTTCATATACCAAGATTCTATGTTTCAAAATTTTTAACAATTATCTTAGGAAAGAATTTGTAAGAAATTTTTACATGTAGAATTTCATTTGTCAGTTATATTGATATATAAATTATGTTCTTTTTAACAAAATTTGTTTGATGTACTTTTTACTGAGTGTCACCGTGATAGTTTTAAGTACACTTTTTTTATATTCACCAGAGATTATATAATATTAGAGCCTTAAATAGTAACTTTTCATTTAGATTAGTTGTATTTCTCTTTCATGTGGTTAAGCAAATAAAACATGCACGGAAAACCTTTATTTGCTTGGAGATGCAAGTACATTTTTTTTAAAGATTTGTTTAATCTAGCGATTATTATTATTATATTAAATTATCTTCAAAATATCGTTTTCCTACTCGCAAGATTTGATAATATTTTAATAATAGAAAAACTTATCTTAAAAGTACAATAATTTTCATACTGAAAAAGAAATCCTTCGTTACATTTACTCCTAGGTGACGAACCATGCAGCTTTAATATATTCACGGTTAAGTTCTCACAAACAAAGATTGAAAAAAAAACTTATGAAAGCCTCTCATTAAAACAAAAATTCTTGTTAAAAAAATCTTACAAAAAAGCCTTTAAAAAGGTAGATGAAACTGATCTTCATGTATAGAAGCGTATGAAAGCGTGAGAAGACTTGATACGGTCTGGAGGAGGGAGGGGTGAAAAGAGATCGGGGGCAAAGTGGTGGAAGTGTTAATGAAGCATCGCTAATGACCGGTGATAAAAGGTAAACGGGAGAGCATTGCTAATGAAATTAAATATGCTTTCAATCCCCTCTTTCCCTCTCACCGAGTAGAGGAAAGAAAAGAAATCTAGCTTTAGTAATGCACGGATAACGACTGCCAGAAAGACTTTCAATAGAAAGAATTAAACGTTTGTAGATGTCATTAAATTTTTGGGCTCGTTGGAAAAAGATGTTAAGTAAACCCAGTTATTAAAGGAAGTGAATTAAAATTAAAAAAGGTGGTTACATATTTGATTTAATTAAATATTTTTTTCTAATAATTATTATTATAATCCGAATGAGATATAATGGATTTCGAGGAATAATTTGTCTGATTGTCAATAAAGGACAGAAAGAAATTTAAACATTTACTGAGAGAAACAAATAGTAATAAGAATAATTTTTGAATTATCATTTAATCTTAGTTCAATAAGGGTCTCCCAAATCTGTATGCATCACGATAGAAAAATAATACATTTATATATATATATATATATATATATATATTAGGGAAAAACACCTCCTAATTAAATAATCAATTAAAAATAATTAGAAGAGGCTTAGACATAAGAAAATGCAGCTTTGGGGATTATTTTTTCCATAACTTTAATTTAGTAATCATAAAGTTCCTCGAAATAATCCCAGTCTTTCATGCTCTTGAGTAACTTCCTATTTTCGGCTTTCACCCCTTCAGGACCAGCGGAAGGAGAAAGAAGCGCTTCCCCATGACCATACGTTCGGGTAGGATACGCACACACGGGACCGAGTAAATTTTAACTGCTAACAAATATTAAATATATATATTATATATTGATAATATATATATATACATATATTATATATATAATATACATAATATATATATAATACTATATATATAATTTCCTTTGTAAAAATTCCTTTTATTAAAAGTTTTAAATGACAATCAAATACTCTGCAAAACTTTCAATTTACTATCATTGATAATATTTGAACATGGAGTACAAAAATGTTCGCTATATTTAAA
This sequence comes from Trichonephila inaurata madagascariensis, assembly GCA_019973955.1. Classification (NCBI taxonomy): domain Eukaryota; kingdom Metazoa; phylum Arthropoda; class Arachnida; order Araneae; family Nephilidae; genus Trichonephila; species Trichonephila inaurata. Next base: position 213,350 of record BMAV01020948.1, on the reverse strand, counting down.
ATAACAATTGCGAATTTTAAAGAAAATGTTTTTATTTTAATTAAAAAAAATTACATACATTTTCAAAAAAAATTGACAAATATCCCATACATTTAAATACGAATATAGAAAACTATTAGATAACTAAACCAACTTATTCAAAATATAAACGAAATCCATAGAGCAATAGGTCACGAACCTCTAAATGTCCGATTCTCTCGAAAAATAAACATGTGCAGTTGTTTATATTCATAAATATCTCGGATCTAATAAAAAAAAAACACGAATTGAATTTAAAAGTTGTATTAAACATTATTCGAGAAAAAAACGGTTTTAAACTCCCATCCAGTGCTTGTAAAAATTAATATAAAAAGGTTCCTCACTCTGATCACACCGGTGTGATCATGGGCCTACCAGGTGTGATCATGGGCTTATGAGCAAGGAAAGCTCAGTCACATACATGATACCATGAGCCATGGAGGGGAAAATGCATAATCACATACTATATGTGATCATGGTCGTGAACGGGTTAAAATTCCCAAAGTTGATTTCTTTGGACCAAAATAATTATTTTTCTCAAATGCATTTTATGCATTGACTCTCTCTGCAAAACTCGGTATTTCAGAATACTTGTTCTGTGCGTCCTGCAAACTACTGAACACTAAAGAATGTAATTAGCTTGATGCAAAATAATATGAGTTTTAGACAATGGAGAGACTTGGAAAATGTAGCCCTGCACTTTTTTCAGATGTGTCGCGATTTAGCCGAGACACTAATTTCGGGTACCTGTATCTAGAGTGAGCCTGCTACCCGTACTATTCTTTCCTCACCAGAAAAAGGATGATTACAACAGTATAAGTGTAATGATTGGGGCAGGCATGTTATACGATCTCAAAACCTTGCATGTTCTCATAACCTTGTAGGAGGTACATAGAAGGGAACGGGTCATATATACAGTCGAACCTCTATATAACGAAGTCGCTAAATCCCGGAAAAAAGTTCGTTATATGGAAAATTCGTTATATAGAGGTTCATCTTTTAATATACTTTATAAACCACATAAAACAAATTGAAATTCATAAATACTACACAATAAAAAAGCAATTATTCACACTTTTGTAAAATTAATGTACGTTTATTTTATTTTGCCTAACCATCAAAAAAAAAAGGAAGAAAGAAAGAAAAACTGCAAGGAAAACAAGAAAAAACAATGTCGAATGTGTCACTGTATTCTCAATATTAAGAAAATAATTTTATATTAAGATTAATGAGCTTTAAAGACCTTTTCTGATTGGAAACATGCAAGTAATATTAAACATACATTATTTTATAACTAGATCACGGGGACACGGGTCAACTCCACTGAGGGTGAAAAGGGATATCAAAGATCTCTATAGTGAACTGGACAATGGGGGTTAAAGGCTGCACTTGTTGGATGAAACATCCAGAACTCTATTGCTCTCGGAGAGTAAGTATCTAATAAAACCAGTTCAAGATTTATGACCACCATTAACTGTGTTAAAGAGAGAATTAATTGAAATTTTCTCAGAAATGCTTTTAAAAATGGGAGAGCAAAAATTGAATCACAAAAGAAAAAGCTCGTAATATAGAAAATGCACTTCTCTATAGAGAGGTAATTTTACGAAGAAAATCGTGAAATGTTCAAAGTTCCAGGAAAAAGTTCGCTATATAGAAAAATTCACAATATAGACTTTCGTTATGTAGAGGTTCGACTGTATATATGGTGGTTGCAGTAGCCGAGTGGTATAGGTATCGGATCGTGGCTGGCTTTGTCACGAGTTCGAGCCCATTACCACTAAAGACCCACCGTGTAGGGCAGCGATGCACGCTAATTCTGTCCAGAGCTGAAATGTCCTCCCGTTGGTGAAATGTGGTAGTTAGGAGAGTGGGGTACCAGCTCAGGTGTCGTCCAGTCACTTGACCATGGTTCAAAATTTCGTGGTCCGTCTCCAAAAGCCCTCGTGTAGCTGAACAGTGCAACGTTAATATTCACTCACTCACTCGACTGTATATATGTGTTCAAATTTTCAGAGACACAGTTAATTCTGGGTTTCTGTCAATGGAATACAAAAAATGCTCATTCACATAATACTTAACGTGCCAACGTTTATCTGAAAACGATTATATACTAGCCACATGCATTAACTTACCCGATTGGAGGGAGGGAGTAGGAGGGAGGATCTTTTTTCGGACGCTTTGGGGAGAACAATTGCATCTCGCCCTCCCCCTCTGAGATCTAATATGGAGCTTAAAATTGTCATGCTATACAATGAAATCGACTCACTGGGTCTTTTCGTCTTCCTATTCAGTATGCTGTAACGCTGTACAACCTCATTGACCGTGGGAGGGAACTATATCACATATTAGTCTTTTTTCAGTTCTATGTTTAAAAGCAGATTTTAGACATTCTTGCTCCGATAATTATACAAGATTAATGTTGTATGATATATCTCTCACTATTGTAAATGTATATCCATGCCAAATTTAATTAAAATCTGTTCGCTAGTTCCTTAGAAACTAGATGCAATGAGAAAAATCTATTAACGTGGCACACTAGCGTAGATATTTCAGAAAATGTCATCCAATATTTTAGTTAGAATGTGGAGCAGTTAATAAAACAACTTCAAGTTTCTTTTAATGAAAATATATTACAATTTATAAATGAGCTATGCAAAAATGCCTATTACCATTTACTAGAAGGAATATTAAAAAAAATTTACCCTTATAATTTTTTAATGGGTGTTTGCAATAACTTTATGAGCATTTTACATTAAATAAAATTCGAAACAACACCTTAATTAACATGTTTTTATATTCTACAAACAACATAGTAGATCGCGCATTCATAATACAAACTCTCCAAATCCGAATTCTATGTAGGAATGTTCTTTTAACAAATTCCATTTTAATACAATTTAATCTTCTTAATGAATATCATTTATCAGTTAAACATTTAGCAAATCGATGCATATAAGTTCAAACGCAAAAATCTAATATTATAAGGTAATAATTATTAATATAATGTGAATGAGAAAATATAAAAGTAATCTCTCAAAAAGTATTTGAATAAAGGTTATGTATTTACAAAAGAGATATTCCACGTATTTATGTACAGTTCGATTCAATTTACACAATTAATTTTTCCCCCTCTGAAATAAAAAAATGAACTGAAAGTTCGCAAACAAAAAAATCTTTGAAAAGTTAGGTGAGAAAAAGAAACAATTACATCAGCTAAAAGTTCCGGTATGAAAAAGAGTTCATACAAGAAAGATTATATTCAAACGGCGGAAATAATGACGAAGTGCTAACAATACATTAAGAAAAAATAACCAAGGATTTACCTAGAAAGAAATTAAACATATTTTTTCTTAATACTTCCTGGTATTTGATTTGCAAATGAATGCAAAAAGTGTCATCTCATAACTATTTAAGTTCGAATATCGCGAAGTTCATTCTTTAAGGGATAAATCAAGAGATTATATATTTTATCAGATTTAATATGCGTTGATTTTCACGCTTGATAAGACTAGTTAATGAACATTATACATAAAAAGGTATAAAATAGATTCCCAAAATAGACTGTTTTATTTAAGCAAATATCAAACCTTTATTTTCGAAATTACAAGTCAAACATCTTACCACATTCAAAAACACTCATAAATTATTCACAAAACATTGATATTAAATGAAAGGTATTTTTTCCCCTTTTCCCTTGCTTCTGAGGAGCTCTATGGAAGAAATGAATAAATAAAAATATAGTATTACTACTGAATATTTAGCATCATTTAAGTGTTTTATTAGCTCTTCATTATATGTTTTTAATCTTTTAATGTAACTAGCCATTGATGTAAGCTATTCAAAATATTAATACTTAACAAAATAATGCGTAATTACTTTTAAGTTAAACTTCAGTGAGTTATGAAACGTTAAATATGTTTTGAAATATACTAATTCCTAAGTTCATATGATTATCAGTTCTGGAGTTATATATATATATAAACATACATGAAATGACTGCATAAAATGGTAGGTGAGAAAAGAACGAAATTTAATCTTTTGATTATAACAATGTAAGCTTGATTGGAATATACGTTATGTAAGCAATATTTATTGAGGCTATTACAACAGCAATCGCGATATTTAAGAATTATGTAATTATTTATTTATCCTTCCATGAAAATTTAAATGTTATGATGTGAGAAATATACATAAATATTGGATGACTTCTGAAACTGGATTGAAAAAAGAAAAATGCATAATTTTAGTAAGTAATACAAATGCAAATTATTTTCGGAGGGATATTACATATTGCATATATAATATCCCCCGAATAATAAATAAGTATTATAAATAAGTATAGTTATAATTTGTATGTGTAATGATTACAGATGTTCTTAATTTATCTCAGGTTTTGAAGATTAAAATGGTGTATTAAAGTTATGTTATTTCATTTAACATACTAAATTTTAAAAGATATATGCGTATATGTGTAACGGTATAATTTCATTCAGATGAGCAAGTGATTTGATATGTATGTATTGTTCTTTCTCTGGTGCAATACTCATTTTGGGCCATCTAAATTTTTACCATTAATTTAAACCAATTATAATAAATGACTTTTTAGAGTTTGTGTAGAATGCTCGTATTTTTAAAATACACACTTCAAATAGCTGTAAACGTTTACAGTTGCAAGCAAAGCCTGCCCAGATCATCGCTGACTGTCTTTCTGGTATCCGTTCTGTAAAACTTCCTAGGGATTTTACACATGCCACTGCTTTACCATGTTTACACCTCAGAGTTGTCTATTTATTTTTGCGTCAGTGAAAAACATGTGGAGCTATTTCTTACCGTAAGCCACGTGATTTGAAGTTTTATCTACGTGACGCTTTTTAAGCAGGGACTTAAGCATGTTATCATCATTACGCTCATCACAACACTTTCATTTTCGAAACGTCGGCCATTTCAAAATCAGCATGTCGCCAGTTTTCTTAATTGGTGCAAATGACGCCAGTGGAATACTCAAAGACGATGACGATTAAATTTTTAATCTGCAAATGATAATGACGAGCTCAAGTTATGTTTGAGTAATCTTTCTGTTTTCGAGTTGATTCACTGTGTTTCTATGATCGAATAATATAATCTTCAAAGAAAGAATGACTTAACTTTGAGGTAGAAGTTTATCATAAGTGAAAGAAAAGCATCAGTAACTGAAATCAAGGTTGATATATTTAATTATATTGTAAATTATTTCTCTCTGAAAATGGGGCTCATTTATTTCGTTTTTGTGTAAAAGAATACAGTTAACAATATATTGTATTATAGCGGCGAGAACGAAAAGTGTGTTTTAAGTTAAAATATTTGGAAGTTTGGAATTCTATGAGACAGAATCTCCAGATAGTATATTTTTAAAAATGGATTTGATCATTTTCTCAGTGATTGAAGTTTTTTAATAATTTATCAAGTCTATAATTTATTGTTATTTGATTGCACTCATGAGTTAAACAAAATACACACTGTGAAAAATGTTTCGTGTATAATTATAATATAATGCATATTCATTAAACTATTGTCTCGTTAATCATGCAAAGTACCGAAACATTCTAAATCTCTTTTTGCATTTATTAACATAAACATTTATAAACTCCCTGTTCAAAATTATTGCACTTTAAGTTTGATGTAAAATTACTTCTGTGCTTTCTTGCACAGTTAACATCAGTTATCGAATACATGTCTTACCATTTGATGTGTTTCTTTCAACATTATAAAATTGCGCAAAATTCAGCGTAATACTTGTAAAAAAATACTTAAATAATTGAAATCGTACCATATAAGTTGTTAAAACCCATTCGGGATATCATTATATTACTACTTTTAGTCTATTCTAAAGTATTTATGAATCTGACTTGCTTATAATTTAAAAAACGTTCAAAAGTTTAAAAGAATAGGTAATATATTTACGTTTCTGAAAATAAGGAAGAATGAAAAATATTGCTATTTTTGGAATTTACAATCGAAACAAAGCATCTTTCACGTTACTTGTAGATTTTCTTAATGCAGTATACGCTAAATATATTGATACGAAGCCAGAAACGAAAAAAAATATGGATACAAAATAATGAAATTGATTGTATATGGCATTGTATTTTTGTTCATATTTTTACTGAGTAAGTATTATATACTGTAACACACTCAGAAATTTTCAGACAGCTCATCGAATTGTGATGTTTTACTCTTTTATCTATTTATTTTCTATTATTCTCATATAAACATTCACACTGCTATGTGTTGATAAGCATCAACATAAACAAATATGGTGTCTCCACTTGGTGCGAAAAGAAAAAAAGAACGATAAAAGCTCCCTCTTCTGGAACTAATTACAACGACGAGAGAAAGAAACAAAAAGCTCAACATTGCATAAAACATTGCAACGATTATTGTTGTCAGTTTAGTTATATTTTTCCAAGTGTTTTATTACATAATAATACCACAGTTGATAACGGATTTAGAATGACAACAAAACTTTTCTAAACGCATTAATAGAACAGTCCAAACATACCTTATTCTTAAAAGTAATTCATATGATTTATACTTACATTGAGGATTTTGAATTTTTTGCATTTGGATAATACATATGATTAATACGTACATTACAAAATTTTTAAATTTCTTTCTTTCTTTCTTTTTTTTTAAGTTTAGATTTTGTTAAATTTGTCATTTAGTTAAATTCCAAACAGGAGAGTGTATGCAATATACACAATATTATTTAATAAACCTGATTAGTTTAAACAAAAGGATAATGTGCAACATTAAATATGAATTATGACTTAAACATTTAATGTTCTTATACTCTTTTTGAAGAAATTATTTCATATGGAAGACTTTACAAAATATGAAAATAATACCGTGCTCTCTCTTCGAATTTTACATATTATTCATTTCTTTAGTCTCATTCTAAAGGGGTCTTTATTTTATACTCACTGATAAAATGTTTAAATTACCAGAGTAGATACAGCAAAAACTACTCTTAACGAAAAAAACAGATTAATACAATCTCTCTTTTCATCTTCAAAAAACATCATGCGACTCTTATCCGTATATAATTTTCTGATTTCGAAAAGGGATATCTTCTTAATAGAAAAACTTTTCTTTTCTCTTTTATGCTTGTATATCTTAATTTCCTACAGAAAATTATCTGGTTTCACGTTTCTGGAAAAAAAAATCAGAATTAATCTCTTCCTTCTTTGAAACAATCCCAACTGCACAGATGTGGCTAATTGTAAGTTTTTTTCCCGCCATTTTCTTTGTCTTCAGTAGCGAATTATTTCACTTCAAGGAAAATAATCAGGTATTGTTTTTTTCTATTCCGATTTCATTAATATTTTATGAAGCAATTTACTTTTGTTTTAACCAATGAGAATTCTTTCGCATCTCTTTTTTTTAATTCAGAGTAAAATGGTTTACAAATATACTCGGAGAAATTTTTTACTCTAACTAATAATTACTTGCTGGTTTTTCATAGACTACATTTTGTACGTTACTATAAATGGTTTTCTTGTTTTTTGATGAAGTGATTATGTTTGTATTCGGAATTTAGTAATGACCTTTTTTTGTTGAAGGGAATCTTACTGAACATCAGGCTGTATTTTACTAATGTTTTTTTAATATTAAAAATGTTAAAAAAAGCTTTACAAATAGTTAATCTTAAGAATGAATTTACTATGCAGTCTTTAATAAGTTTTTGGTTAAAGGATGCTGTAGGAAATTATACCATGAATTCTTTATAAGTAATGATGTCAAACTTTTCGACATCAAAAAAGTAAAACGAGAAAGCGAATTAATGAGTTTCTGGAATTTTTTAGAGAATTGGAATTAAGTGTTTCTCATTATGCATTCTTACTCAAATGTGTTATTATTTTCAGACAGTGTTGGATAATCAGTTGCCCAGGGTAGATAGTCTTATGGCAGACTTAAAAGGTTAAGTACATAAGGTGCACATAAATTGTTCATGCCGCGTAAGCCAATGATTAAAGTTACGTATTTCGTGATTAGTAGAGCTTCAGTTCTAATTCTGACCAAGATTTATCTATAGAAGAGGACTAAAGTATGGAGCTAGCTTTAAAGTTCTCATGTACTGTAACGTAGAAGTTAGGTTTATGATATATTGGTCGGTGATGTTAGAGTCTTTATTCCACGAAAGACCCGTTGTTTAAAATGAAAGATTGCTTTGTTTCTTTTAGTTTTGTAAGTTCGCCATGCGATAAAGTAAAAAGAAGTGATCCACTAGAAGTAGTTTATGCTGCAGTATACGAAGAGAATGAGTTGAAAGTTGAAATTTTAAATCAGGTAATATTCATATATTAGTAAATCGCTGACCGGTTTTGGTGATTGGGAAGCTACCAAATTGACCCATTGTTTAAGCACAGTAATCGTTTATGATAAAGCGTTAATCATTTAACATTCTCATATTGAAGAATTTGTGGTAAATATATAGATATTTACTCGTTTATTGGTTAACTGTAACTTGCCTTATCACTCAGGCATAGCAAGCTTGGGATTCTTGCTTCTCTGAAGAAAACGGCACATGTTACTTTATTATTTGTTTCTTATCTCTTTCTCCCATTAGTGATTAGCGATCATCTTCAAATATCCATACAATACTTTCTTCAATTTTGGAAAAGTTAAAAAACTATATGCATATACATGTATAACGTAAAAAACTATATTTTACAGATAATGCCATGTCCAAAATTATTTAAGAGTTTTATTATGAATTTATTGCGAATCCATTTATCCTGACAATCTCTTCTTTTTGGTTTTATTCAAAATATGCTCAAAACATTAAATTATATTTTTGTATGAAACTCTTCCTAGAAAAATTATGTACAAAAGCAGATCTAAAGTTAAATTTTTCAATATTCCTTTCGGTGTATGGCGATTTTCAGAATTTAACTTTTGTCAATCCGACACATTTTCTGAAATTAATTCGGCAAAGGTCTCCCAGTTTGTCCATCATCCTTAGGAGATTCTATTTACCTCTACGAAATTTCACAAAACGTCTTAATACAATCCCCAAACTGAAATTTCCCTTTTAATATGATAATAAAAAAATTCTGAACGTTTTTTTTATTTATAGATTTAAAGAAAACACATATAATAATAATGCTTTCATGCATTTTTTTTTCCTTCCGGAAAATTATAGGATAACTTTATTGCTTTTTGTCAATAAATTGTTCTCTATAGAATAAAATACTTCATATTTGCATATAACTGACTGATATTTTTTTACAGTTTCTATACCTATGTGAATCATTTCAGTGTTACTCTCGTATGATTTGAATATGTCTACTATCACTTATGCAGTTAGATTGACTACTGTCTATTTTGAAATGCACAGCTAAATGTGACAAAATCTCTTATCATTGTTTCCCTCCATGACATGGTATGTTGAATTTGAATAATATTGATCTATTTAATAAGTCCAAAAATTACATTCTGTATCTGTTTGCATGTTACTAAATGATGGTGTTTTTTATATGAAACACCAATATTTCAAATTCTGATAATATAAACCAATTCTTAATGAAGATATCCCAAAATACCTTATTTTTGCACGTAACAGAAAATAAAATTAGATAATAATCCATTTAGTATTTAACATTAAAATAGAATAAATACAAGCAAAAACTGCATAAATATAAAATGCTACATCTTTGTAGTACACTTATTACTGATACATTTTTTTTCTTAGAAAAGTTCAATGTTCAAGTTAAAGGCAATAATTTTACGAAAAGAAAACTTAGCAAACAAGTTGAAAGAAATTTGTTATTTTTTTAATAATATTATAAATATTTTTACCCCATTTAGAATGTTACAACATTTACATAAAATACTTAGGTGTTCTGTCAATTCATTGAAAGTTTTATCGAAAAACACACAAAATACTAAGAAATTTTAATGAAAATCATCAATATGTATATTGAAAATTCCCCAAGGTAATTGGTTAAAATATTTATGAGGCAACGGATTTTACATAGTAACTAATGTGGCTAAGATGATTAATGGATTGGCAGTGTAAATGTCTACAATGTATAAAAATCAACCTTTAGGAGAAGCTGTTTTAAATATATACTTTCTACATTTTAAAAATGTGATGTCATTTTAAGGAAGGGTTATTCCTTTTATTCAGTTCTTTCATCTTAATAATTGATACTGTTTAAATACTTTTATTATACATAAAATTAAAACGTGGTTATTCCATAATCCCCATTTTCAAAAGATTTTCTATCGTATGCAAACAGTAAACAGCCAAAACATTCTTTATTAATTTTAATTCTTACCATCTTGCTAAAAATGTATTGTGAACAAATTTTGTCATAACATGTTATAATCTGTTTAAAAGCATTAATATTTTATGTTTAAACAATGCCCTTGTGTCACCCTCCCGATGTTTACCGTCGGTGCTCCTTCAACATGCAACAACGGGTAAAAGAACTCGCAGTTTGACGCTGTCCATTAAGTTCAACTTCTAAATCAATATCTCAAATGGGTTACAAGACTATGTCATCGTACGCAGTTTTAATAATGTATCAACTATTAGTTTTTTAACCGTTCAAATTTGTGAAATGATATATTTTTCTTATTGTTCTAAGTACAATTTAACCCCATGAGGACGCATTGCTAGTTGGTTGTTTGGACTGCGCCCAAACAACCAACTAATCAAATAAATACTTCAAATTCAGTTTGGATTAATATGTAATTTGTCTTCTCTCTCGATCATGGAGGGGCCACAGGACACTGGATAGCTAAGTAAAGGTCACCGAACCGATAGAATGTGGATAAGGGATGCGCATTTTCAAGTATTAGTTGGTAGTGAGGCTGATGTAAGTTAGATCTGATTGACGTAGCAAGGATGGTGGAAATATTAAGGTATCCGATTACCCTAAAATTGAAATTTGCCATTTTTATAATTTTAATTTATAGACCATCTCATTAGCTTTATAAAAACACCAAGTGTTTTATTTTCTGTTTACTAGAACAAAAACTACAAACGTTTTAGTAAAAACAGATGCCTTCACATTACATAAGATTTCAAACATTAAATTGCGTTTTACTCGAAATAGTTTTTTTTTCTTTTCGAAAAGCTCAACTGAGAACAGCGATTACTCAAAAATTTTTAAAATATTTTTCTGAATTTTTTTTCTGTGCATGTTCTGTATAACAGTAGAAGTGTTTTGACCTTCAGATTAATCAATCACTATTTTATTACAAAATTTACATTTCCTATGTGAATATAATCACTGTTGTTTTAAGCAATTTCATATAATAACTAAGATAAAGCGCTCTAGTTTTTATAAAAAGTAAAATATTTCTTATATTGAAGGTCATTTCAAGTGAGTGAGTGAATATTAACGTCGCACTGTTCAGCTACACAAGGGCTTTTGGCGACGGACCTCTTAATTTTGAACCATGGTCAAGTGACAAGGACGACACCTGGCATCCACCTCTCATAACTACCACACCAACGGGAGGACATTTGAGCTCTCGACAGATGTAACGTGCATCGCTCCCTACACGGTTGGTCTTTAGTGGTACTGGGCTCGAACTCACGACAGGCCTGCCATGATCCGATACCTTGACTGGGTTACCGCAGCGCTAAAGGCCATTTCAAAAAGGAATAGCGAAGTAAAACATCAAAATTGGAAAAATTGAGAATTTGTTAATTTACTACTTTCAGAGTGCGGACTCCGTTTATGTAATTTTTTGTCAATATTGGCCCATTTTTCCTATTTTAATGGTAATAATTTACTTTTCTTTTCTTAATTTTTACCTTTTTATTCTATATAAAATGCAATAAATAAATCTACAAACCACAAACAAATCTCCTTATCTAGATTTTTTTTAAAAAAGTCGTCGTCAAGTAGTCGGATACCTTAAGAATTCGTTTTCATTAATTTCATAATTACAAGGTATGTCATCAGTAGCCCTCGTATTACTTCCAGTGATATGTTAATGCATCAATTAATCGATTAAAGCTTAATAATTAATTAATATTAATATTAAGTTGTAATTCATGCTATTTTTCGTTCGGGAATGAGAGAGCAGTTGCATTAACGTCGCACTATAAAACAACATGGTGGATTTGGTGACGAGTACCGTAATTTTGATCCTTGCTTACGTGACTAGAGCAGCACCAATGTTGGAGGCACCTTCAACAAATTACCACTCAACGCCAACGGAAGTTCTTTAACCTCGATAGATTTAACATGCAAAAGCTTCCTCTGCAAGGCGGGTCTTCAATGGCAAGATTTGAACCCGAGTCACGTCGGCTACAAGTTTGTGACCATAACCTTTAGGCTACCATGACCACAATTTTTTTTCGTAAGAAGCATATTTAATATTTTTTTCTTCTTTTGTTCGAATCTGTTATCTTTTTACTCCATGGACCATGCTCTGTGCTCCATGTCTTACGTTTCAGTACAATTTTGAGTCTTTATCGATATAAGTCTCCATTCAATATATTTAGTAATTATTTTATAGAATAAAGTAGCGTAATTACGGAATCAATTCAATATTTCTGTAAAAATGTATTGTATAAAATTATACAATATGTACTATACTATTGTGTAATATGTATTGTATAAAATTATATGATATGTACTGTACTACTGTGTAATATGTATTGTATAAAATTATTAACGAGGTTTTAAGAAATCCCATTTTATTTCTGGATTTCTTGGAGGTTTTTGGTTTTATGGAGATGGTGTAGCAGAGCTGCACCATCTGGGATAAAAAACAACAAAATAAAATTACTGATATTAATACTGGGGCATTATATATATATATACTATTATTATTGTTATTATGTGAAGATAATCTTCTTTTATTATCTATAACAATTGAAAATAATGGAATTCTAACAGAAAACTTCTTTACTATTAATTTGCTGTACAGAATAATTTATTTAATTTTAAAAAACACAAAAATCATGATAACATAAAAAAACATGAGACAATTTCAGGAATTTAAACGAAACAAATAAAGTTCTTGAAGGTATTGATTTAATGCATTTAATTTATTTTTAGGTATATAATTAAAAGAAAACATGCATTTATATTAATCCTATCGATAAACATGAAATGATTTTAAAATATCTTTATGTATCATTTTATTTCTGATTTTTAACTTCATTAGGGCTCCTGCAAATAATTTTATCAATAACACATCTAGCGAAAATTAATTTTATTATAGACCTTACGAAATTTTTATTATAATCATGTTTGTCATCTGTCGTTTTTCATCAGTTCTTCATTAATGTAAATTATGTCTCTACAAAATAAATAATCTAACACATAAACATGCATACTGCTTAGAAGCTCTCTTTTTTTCGTTTAGTGGTGATCTTTAAGGCAAAAAGAAAAAAAAAAGCATGAAATAAACGTTAGTAGTCAAGAAGCTGTTCCCCAAGGCGACATCAGCTCCAGCTCAAAACTAATTATCCACCACTCCATTGCCTGGTCGTCCTGATAGCGTAATTTGAGGCTTAACATTGCGGAACGGCCAATAGATGGAGCTACTATCAAGTTGGAGAGTAAAGAAAAAAAGATCTTTTCGTAATGACGTTGCTTGTGCCCTTGTTAGGCTATAAACAAGAAAGTAAATAAAATCACTACCGGAAAACTACGGGTAACGTTATTTTACTTATGAAGCTGATTAGAAATAGCTCTTAGCTAAGGGACTAAGTTCGTTTTTCCGATACATAAGGGTATGATAAGGTAATCTTTAAACATTTTAACTAAAGCTGATTTTGCTGATTTGTTTTTTAAAAAAATAGTTCAAAAACATTTTAGATTATATTAGTTCTGAAAGTTTTTCCCTCTCTCCTTAACTTTTTGCAGGAAGGTATCCATTTACTTAGTTATTTTCGATACACGTGTATACGGTTTCTAGAATCAGAGGGTTTTCCATTAAATTTAACTCTTTTAATCCAGTCAGAAATATTTAAATTTAAAAATTTGATATTTTTGTACTTAAATATGGAAAAAGAGCTTAATAATTTAGGAAAAAAAATTATTTGTATAAAGTCAGCACTATAGATGGGTTCTCAGGGGTATTAACTTTCTCTAGGAAGCTGAAAATATAAAAATTTTTTAATTATATATAACTCTTTGAAATTAAAATTAAATAATTTGAATATTTTACACATTATTTTAAATGATTTTGGCTTCAGAAAAGTGTAAAATGTTTAAAATATTATCATTATTTAAAAAAAATTATAAGCATATGAGAAAATAAGAAAAATTTCTATAAGAAATATTCATGAAGTTTTACATTGCGCATGCTATTTTCTAAAATAGTTGCTTTAATTATACCAGCAATAAGTTGGTTTTTGAAGATAAAGTATCCTTATTACACTGTAATGCTTTTATATAAATAAAATAATTCATTGTTTTTAAAAATAAAATTTACATTTTCAAATTTTTAAAAAAATTCAATGTGTTTCAAATATTTTGAAATACAAAAGACATATTATTCTTAAATTAAGTAGGGTATTAAGAGTATGATACATTTTATAGTTTTATAAAGTTTTATACACAAAAGGCTACTATTTTAGAAAATAGCGTGCTCAACGCAAAATAACTTAATATTAATTCCAAAATTATTTCTTATTTTCATATGCTTATAATTTTTAAAATTATGAATATATTTCAAAAATTTTTACTTTTTTGAAACCATAATTCTTTGCAAATAACATGTAAGAGATTCTAATTATTTAATTTAAATTTAAAATAATTTTACCTGTTTGAAAATTGTTTATATTTTCAACACCGAGACAAAATTAACACTCCTGAGTCGTCTTAATAGTCTTTTAAAAATAAAATGTTTAAGATCGTGTAAATATGAAACAAGAAAAATACTTTCTGCATATGAGATTAGAGCAAGTTGTACAAAATAACATGTCGTATAATGTGGCATACAGTTTTTACTTAAAAAGAAATATGTCAATTATTTATTTTTAAAATTACAAATCTTCAAATGTTTATTGGAATACTTAGTTCATATTTTTTTTAAAGAAACATTTTTTATTCTTTTTTCTGGAAATTTAAATTATAGGATCATTTAGTGCTGTAAATCATTAGCTCCTACATTCAAATAAATACATTTTGAAATAGAAATATTAGGTTATACGTATAATGAATCTGTAAACCGGAAAATAATAAACAACTCCAAACTATATATTTTTGAATCTGAAGGCCATTTTGAATTATTAAGATAAACTATGTTGCAAGTTACATACTTAATTTCTTCGTTAAATATTTTTTAACTATTAAAAATTTATGCGATAGAAATCGCGTGTGTACCAGCTACATTACGTTCAACAAGAAACATGCTCAAATAAATGCCTCGTGAAATATTTGCTTTACGAGCGTATGATAGAATGAAAATACAATAATAATAAAAGCATCGTATGTTGTAATCTTGTTTTGTAAATAAAATGTATGTTTTTAGAAAATATAGTTTTAAAAAAAAATGTGTTTTTTTTTTTTTTTATTTTTGTAAAAAGTAATAATTGAATTTAGAAATAGTCACGCAAATTGATGTAATCTATTTTTCAGGAAAAAATAATATAAATTATATAAAAGAAAGCTACTTTTTAGAACACTCTTTTTTTTCCATCGATCTCTTTAAAATGAAATAAATTATTTTAAGACGGCGTTTTTATACAGAAATATTTGCTTCTCCATTTTTTAAGAAATTTACTTTAATTTTCCTCTTAAAACTTTTTATATTTTTTTGTCTTTCAGGTTTAATGTTAGGTGAACCTTTTTATAAGATTCTCTTGTTTTCTTAGGTAATACTTTAAATAACGAATGTTTTATGTATTTATTTTTAAAATCAGATATTCCGGTATTCATGTATTGTTTTATGAATAACAAAGACGGTTCTGTTACTTTAGATTTGATTTGATACAAACACAATAAGCTTTAGCAAAAATACATTATTTACAATAACATTAGTATTTTGATAAATAAGAAATTTTTGAGGTTTTGCGTAAGACTGAGTGATTGTTATATTAGCGTTACACTATACAGCAACACGAGACCTTTGGGGACGAACCTTGTAGTTTTCAAACTCGGTTAGGGGATGTTGTATGTGTGAGAGAGTGAGTGTATGAGAAATCCGATTTTATGAACGCTTTTTAATAAATAAAAGAATTGTTAAAAATGTTTTATTACTGATTTTATATCCTATCAATTTATTATCTTAAAAAGATTTATTCAGTATAAAAATTCGTTACAGCGAAAAACGTTCAACACCAGAACATAGCTTTTCAAACAAACCTATGACAGTTTATAGCGATGGATAATTTTTTTTTATTATTATACCCCTTTAATTTTAGCCGGAAAGGTAAATAGAGACAATAAACATAGTTAGCAGACACAAATGATACCGAAAGTAAAAGAAACGAAAATATATTTTCTTGCCTTTTGCTTTATCATCCCTAACCTGTGGAAGGAACTTCTGAACTATGCGCCATCTCTCCCGGCTAAAGAAGTGTTTGCAGTCTCTTTTCTGCTTTTTCTGTCAACCCCTATAGGGATGAATGGCTACAAATTCTCATTCACGGAGGGTTTTATTCTATCTACGGTATTCTGGTTGCACTAATAGAGGCTAAAGATTCAAAAGGATGCTTTGGAGAGATGAGATCGTTAGAGGCACTGAGAGACTTTATATTCTGCCAGAGCTTTTTTGCTCCCTTGCGAGCATTTGACCCTCCTCTTCTTCTAATGGTGTTATGAATAGACCCTTCGGGACTAATGCATTTGATTGTAGCTCTTATGGTGAGTAGTACCATTAAATGTGACTGCTACCGTGAGATGTGATCGTACTTTTGAAGCCATGGATGCAGATTAATAATGTTGATGATATAAAACGAATCTTAAAACGGTTTCTTTAAATGTTGATGTAGATTGAGTTCGATTTTTAAATTATGAACAGTTGGTTGAAAGGAATCTGAACTTCTGTTTGCTTTTGTGTTTTCATAAATGTATCTAATAATTATGATTGCATATAATAAAATATATTATAAAAACATTAAGGAATATTTTACTAATTAAATTGCAGATAATGTTATATAGCAGCACAATAAGTGGTTCTTAATATTATGTACTGTAAGATAACATATGAACAAATCTTAGAACGATTTTTAAAGTAAATAATTTGTAATTGTAAACAAGTAAAAAGAGAGTTTTTCTTAAAATCATTTCAGTTTTACTTTGAAAAAAAAACTCAATAACATTTTATTAATTAGTTCGAAACAGGAAAGAATACCTGATAGCATATTTTTTTTAAAAATGAGACCATTATTTAAATTTAATTATTTTTAGTTTAAAATTATAATCATTTAAATTAATTTATCTATAAATTTTTCTTTATTTATAATTTAAGAGTTTTATGCTCCAAGTTTCTTGCAAATACATACAAAGATAAATAAGGCCATGAATGATTTTAAAATATCCAGCTATGTTTAGAATCGTAGTTTTGAAATAGCGTATAAAAATAAAATATTTTTATACTCAGTGTCACTTCTGAATTAGAGTATACATATAAAATTGTTTGAAGCACAGTGGTTAAGTGATAGTGCATCGTGTTTCCACACCATAGGTCCGAGGATTAAACTCCGGCTTGGCAAGGTCGACTCAGCCTTTCATCTCTTCAGTGGGTCAATAAATGAGTATCAAACTTGCTCTGGAACTATACACTGGGGGTTTTGCGCCAGACTGACCACCTGACCGGAACATGTGCCCTTGCAACTCAGAGCCCAAGGCCACGTATACTGAAATGGACACAGTAGGCCTGGCCCTCATGGCTTTGGTCCTGTGTTTATTTATAGAATTGTTAAAGGTGAATTATTACAGTAAAAATTATTTGCATGCAATTTATTGACAAAAATGCAGAATGACATGTTTTCTAAGCATTTCCTTTTTATGAAAAGTGCTTCCATAATAATAATAATTTCCTATAAGCAGTTAAGACCTCTCCAAAGGACTGAACTCAAGGTTTTTAAAAAATGTCAACATTTTCAATGTTTTTTCATTTGAAGTAATAAAATGTTAGAAAAGTTGTTAAAATTTCTCTGATCTGATATCTTAAAATATGAACAAATTCGCTTTTAAATTATGTACGAGGGCTGTTCAATAAGTAATAAGACTAAAATAATAATAATAATAATAATAATAATAATAACAGATTACCGTTAATCGCCATTATTTACATGATATTTTTCAAAATAATTAATACGACAACATAATGCTTTTATACCAACGTTCTGTTAACTTCTTAAGAACATGTAAAAGTCCGTTTTGTGACAGCTTTTTTAAAACTGTCTCCGCAGCCTTTACACATGTTTTGTTGCTTGCAAAACATTTGCCTCATAATGGTTTCTTAAGTTGAGGAAACAGCCAGAAATCGAATGGAGTGAGATCAGAACTGTATGGAGGGTGTGGTAAAATCTCTATGTTTTCTACTGTGAAACATCCAGCACGCAACGAGCAATATGGGGTCAGGCATTGTCATGGTGCAATAGGAAGCCATTTCGGAGCAACGGACATTTCCTTTTAACGTGCTCTACCATTGTTTTCAGGACGTTTACTTAGTACGATCCGCTTACGGTAGTACTGGGTTCGACAGCGTGTTGATACATAATTCCTTCATAATCAAACAAAAATTATGGTCAAAACTTTACAAACCAGTTTCACAGTTCTTGCTTTCTTGGGAATAGGTGAAGATGGATGTTTTCACTCCTCTAATTTGAGTAACAGTGATACAACCAAGCTTCGTCTGCTGTGATGAAGTGGTTTAAGATATTGTCGACTTCTTGTTTCAGTCTTTTTTTCGTATCGTATTGTATCAAACCTTTCCGATGCTGATTTTTGATTCAATCTCGAAAACTGGCCGCGTCTCGTTGGCGTCCCCAAACATACTTCAGTTCGATCACGTGATACTCAAGAAAATAGGTCTGCACACGCCATCTATTGGTACATTTTGTTAATACAGACAACAGGATTTTCTTATGCCACAAAAATTAACATTCCGATTATTGGTTTCGAGGCAGTAAAATTAATCTTATTACTTATTGAATAGCCTACGTATTTCAAAAATATGTTCCAGGCTCTCTACAAAGTCGTAGCTTTACACATATGCAATATATTAATAGAAAAGCACTTTTTATAAAAGGAGAATTTTTTGAAAATACGTCATGCTTTCTTCATACTTTTGCCAAATGATGCTTTTAAATAACTTATTATTATAATAACATTCATAAAACAATTATATATGTATATTCAAATTCAGTTGACTCTATATATCAAAAACATTATTCATATATAAGCTTTTTCGAAATCTTGGTTCCGAACGCAGTCGAATTATTTAAATTATTAAAATTTAGGCAGCTGAAAAATCTAGAAAAAAACTTTTTCTCAAATAATTCGAATATTTTTAGTTTATATATTAATTCAATATATCTCTGTATAAATAAAAATGATTCATTTTTTTTTCAACTTTACTAAATTTATTAAACTTTACTGTTCCAATATTCCAGTAATTTAGAATATTTTAGAAGTCTTTTTGCATAGAAAAGACAAATTTGCATAATACGTAGCTATATTCTATGTATAAAACAGTATACAGGTATATTTATAATATCTAATGGTGTCTATGATACACGGTATAATTATATTAAAACTAAGATGTCTTGTAAGAGAAAAGCTAGTAAATAATGAATATTTAAACTGGAATCCTCCATATGTATTTTGTCTGAAAACAACATAGATTTTCCTCCAAACATCGGTGGTGAATCTTGTGCAATTCTTATGTTATTAAATATAACAATCAAGCAAGTTCTTCGTGGAAGGATTACAATTCTTCCCAAGCATGGAATGGAATCACAAAATTCCATAAGAGAATGAATACACCGAAATAAAGTCAGCATTTCTATTCCAAATCTGTTTCGGAGTGAAATATTTAACATTATAAGCATCATTTGTATGCATGGAGCACGGAATTACAAATTCTTAATGCAAGTCGCTGTCGACTCTTGGCTAGAGAGTTTCCCAATAAAATGTTAGTCATGATAATTTTGACTCGGTAACAAGATATTCCCGTGTATCATTGATTGGTAACTCCCATTATTTTAGAATTCTTACATTTTCCGATACAAATCGATTTTCAGGTGTCTGATAATTTGTTCCATCTTTTATTCAAGTCCACATTGTCCAATATACAGAAATTTCAATGTATGTAATTCAACAAACGTAATTCAATTGGTCTGTGAGATTGAGGAATCCTTGGTGTAGATGTCATAGAACTAGTTTTAGAACAGTCGAATTCATTCCGATTCCTAATGAAGTTCGGGTAAATTAATCGATGTTTACACCCCTGGGGAAGTCTAGACATGCAGGTAATTGCATATTTCTCGATTTAAATATAGGAACGCCGAATAAAAGTTTTATTTTAATACAATGATTGCAAATTCAATTGATTCGGCAAATAAGAATGAGTTGGCTGACGTAAATTTTAGTCCTGCTAAATGCAACTTAATTAAAACATAACATAGTATTAGTTTACATTTGCTTTAAAAACTGCATTGATTAAAAGAAAGTATTAAAAATTTCAACATAAACTATGAATATATTTGCAGCGAAAATAATTAGGTATTTATGATCGCGTCAAGAAAGGATGCAATACTCATCAAAAGTAAGTGTAAGTGTATGCGTGTAGGCGTAAGTGTGTGTGTAATGCAACGATGTATTCATTTATTCCTTTTGTGAATTTTAGTCGTTACAACTTAAAATTAGTATATAGATCAAATATTCTTTAATTTTGGTAATTCTAACATGCAGTGAGAAAATTGTGAATATTCTATGTTCAAGTTTTAAACCAGCAAGGGTGAGAATTATCACATTTTTTACATTTAAATACAAAGGAAATAAATTGGGAAATGGCATAATCACGATTTCAAGTAAATGAAAATGTAAGTTATTCAATTTCTATAACTAGTTCACTCTCTCTCCATATATATATATATATATATATATATATCTTGCTCAAATTTTCAATCTTTAATAGAATACTTTATAGTCATTCATTTAAGCCCAAATACATTACTTTATACTTGTAGTGGAAAACACTTTATATTAATAGTTTTTCAAATATTAATTCATTAATTAAATTAAAAATTGAATCAATAGTAACAAAAAATAATAGTACAATAGTATATGTAGAAAGGAAATCGTTTGTTGTATATCTATGGCGCAATGAATAGTGCATTGGACTTCTAATCGAAAGGTCGTACGTTCGAATCCGATTTGTGATGGCCTAATGTCTAAGAATGTGATTTCGTTTTTTACTATACTATTTTATTAGAATAATTAAGTTCAATTAATGAATAAATAGTAACAACAAAAAGATAGTCCAAAACCCTATAGAGGAAGGAAAATGGAAAATTGTAAGGAAAATGGCCTTCTATTTTGTCATTTAATATTGTGATTCTGTCATATGTGGATGCGTATTTATATTATACATAATTGTAACTATTTAATAAAAAAGTAGCTGAAATAAAAGTTTTCTTGGTTGATCTAAGTAGAAGTTGACTGATTTTATATATATATATATATATATATATTTAACCAGTTTTTAAAAAATTACATCAGTATATTATGAAAAATTTCAAATGTGTAAGTTATCAAGGCACTTATTTTTGCGAAGAATCACAAACAAATCAGTCAAAAATTAAAGGTTTAATCGTTTTAATAAATAATTACAAATAAATCTCTCAAAGCATATGTTTCAATCCCTTAATGCGAGATCTAATGATACGAGTTTCAAAACAGGGCATCTGAATTTACAATTTAGCGAGAAAATATGTAAAATTAGAGTTAAAGTGAATATTTTTACACACACACAATCTTATGAAATAAATATAAAAATAAATGTATTATATGTTGCCATTTTATAACAAGCATTTTATTTAATAATTATAAGAACGCTTTTAGGGTTATCCTTCTCTTACAGATATTGCAATTTAAATTTAAAAAAGAAATTCCACCTTTTTTCGTAAAAGAATTTACATTCCTTCTATACTCCTTTGAAACAGCATTAGTTGAAGTATAGCATAAATTAGCATTAATTGAAGTATTGATTTACAAGGAAAATTCGAGAATAAAATTTCGCGTGATGCAATAACATTTTTATTAAATGTTATAAATACATGAATTACTTTGTGAATCCTGTATTATCCATGAAAGCGTACACAAACTTTTTTATATATGGATTAAAACATGTAAATTTACGCTAAAATAAATCTGTAGAAATTTCCTTAATTTAAATATGTTTTTAATAACCAAGGGGAAAAATAGAACCATTACAATGTATTTTATTTTCTTATTTGGTGATTATATTTTCTTAAAAATGTTTCATACAATTTTCCACAATTATATTGAAAATGAACGTATAATCATTCTTAAATAATATTATAAATTCGCTACATTACTTACATTCCTTAAAAATGAAACTAGTAAGTTGATTTATTTGTAAGCAACTCTAATTCTAAATGTTAAAAATTTTGTAATTAAAACATTAATATTCTATTCTGTCTCTCTTACTGCATAGATAATTCAACTTTCTCTTCATCTTTCGAAAGTCTTTTACTTATAACGGTACTATAGAGGTTCCAAAAGAATAAATATATTAGAATGAAAGGCATTTGTACAATTTTAAAGATTAAAGAAATGCCAATTTTAAATCGACTCCCAAACAAAATACAGTCGAATCTCCATATTACGAACCTCTATATTGCGAATTTTTCTATATAGCGAACTTTTTCCTGCAACCAAAAAACATTTCACGATTTTCATCCCAAAAAAAGCCTTCCAAGAGCGAATTGCATTTTCTATACAACGAAATTTTTTCTTGTGATTCAAGTTGTTTTTCTCTCTCTATTTTTAAATTATTTATGGGCATTGCAAGTTATTCTCTCTTTTAACACATTTTATGGTGGTCATAAATGGAAACTGGTTTTATTAGACACCTAACTCTCCGAGAGCAATAGAATTCAGGACGTTTCATCCAAGAAATGTAACCTTTAAAACCTTTGTCCAGTTCACGTGAAACATTTTCATTTCCCCTTTTCCCCCTTAGTGGAGTTGTCTCGTGTCACCGTGTCTTTCAACTAGTCTCCGTTCATTTGTAGTGTGATCCGTCGTCTAGGTAACTTCATTTCTTGTAGCTCAAAATGGCAAAACATAAGAGCTTGAGCTTCAAAACAAATTTTAATTCTTCAGAAAGGGGAATAAAGGCGTCAAAAAACTTTCCATGCAGTTTTTTTTTCTTTTGATAGGTAAGATATATAAGAAGATAAATAAATAAGGTAATAATTACTTTTTGATTATACAGTGTTTATGAATTTAAAATTTGTTTTATGTGGCCTTTAAAAGGAAAATTGATAGATGGACCTCCATATCACGAATTTTCCACATGGCGAATTTTTCCGGGATTTAGCGACTTCGTTATATAGAGATCCGACTGTAATTGCTTATTCATAGAGTACAAATTACTAGACACATACAGCAACGGATATATTTTACAAGGGAGGACACGACTACAGAAATTCATTTTAGGACGAAGACTGGTGTAATAGTAGTACTCCTTTAGGGTATTCAACCCTCATGTAATTCCGCAGAATGGCCAGTCAATTCGGAGAAAATAGCCTTCTAAATTCATGCTCAGCTTTTATACAATTAAGTTTTAATTTCTTCCAATGACTCATTTGCTTGGTTGGTAGAAGGCAGCTTTCTATGCGTGAGGACTGGGTTCGAATCACTCAATTAACTTTTTTCCTATTCATTTTAAATTTTTTTTAAATAAAATAAATTTATTTATGAAATGTTTAATAAATATTAAATGATATTTTATCTAATTATTTTGTATTTTATAAAGGTAAAAAAATTACTGTCATTATATAAATATTTATATTACATTTTATAAATATATTTTATATTAATAAGTAATATTTATAATAAAATATATTATAATAAATAATTAAATGATATAATATACAAAAATGAGTTATATAGTTTTATAATGTGAAATGCAATATATTATAAATACAATATTATATAGGATATAAAATAATCTACAAAATATATTATTGTTATTATTATCAAATTAATTAGTTTAGAATATATAATAATATTTTTAACATAATCGTTATTATAATCGTTAATATATTTCATTATATCGTTTAATACAATATAATGCATCTTTAACAGTCAAGCTGTTCTAGTATTCTCATTCTAGGGTAGCTCTTGGTTTTTCAGATGAATATCAGCAATACATTTCACAACTCATCTCAACAGCTCATAAAAATATTTTGGTACAAATGCTACAAGAGATATCCCCTCCCCCTCCATCTTTTAGCATGTAACTGAACACAGATATGATAAAAGAAAAATAGATTCTTCTTCCTCGTACCATCTCTTCATTTTCTTTCCCGAAAACTACTCTTATAAGCCTTGGGTCCTCTGAAAAGGACAATGACACCTCATTCGATGACCAGTGAGGTCAGTTCATTTTCATTAGAGGAGAGGGCGGGAGAGGAGTTAGGGGTGCGTCGATAATCCCGGAAGGTGATCACTGCGGGTGGCACTAATCCAGCTCACTCTGGCTGATTCGGTTAGGATCATTATTGTGCCCTAAATGTTAGGGACGGTTGCTTAGAAAAGCTTCCTTTTATTCAGGATACAACATGCGATGCGCTTTTTACATGCATTCAGTTATGTCGAAGCTGATTTACAGAATTACTTCTATAATCATATAAACAAATGTATTTATTTTTCGAAAGCGGTTTATAAAAATATATATTCCATTCGGGAGCAGGCGAATTTTCATGTTAAGCCTAACTCGATATTTAAAAGTTAATACAAAATCATTACTGTTATAACATACGCCGGAATTTATACGTTATAGTCATTCCAAATTCAGATGCCACCAGTATGATAACAAGACTCAGAAGAGGTAAAATTCGATCTCACATATTATACCGTGTTCGCTGAAATCATATTTGTGCTCATGGTTTTGAAGAGGATATACGGTGTCCACAAAAAATGACTAAGTATTCAAAAATGAATTAAAAATAAACAAACAGAAGTTTTCGCTTACGATTTTTAAGTTCTATAAAGAAAACCTTATTATTATTATTTTTTTTTTTTTTTGGTTTAATGAAATGTAAAGTGCATGGCGCAAACGTCCACACTTTGCAACATTCTCTTTTTAACCCTTTATCTACCGACGGTACTTATAAGTACCACTCACTTTAAAATTACCATTTTTACGAATATTCTGATGATACTTCGCATGAATATTCTTTGAAATATACTCTTCCAAGTAATATGGAAGTACTTCTATGATGAGTATGTTATCGGAGAAGGCTAATAGTTTTATAGCAGAAATTGTGTTTTCAGCTGACGGCGTATTTAGCGGATTGCGGAGATTATAATTTTTGTCCCGAAAAAATAGTTTATGTCAAAAAATTTTTTTTGATATGTTGAAGTAGACCTTAGAAAATGATTTTGCTATTTATTTTACGTGAAAAGTGTATATAATCAATTTTACAGTTGAATATATTAAATTAATTAATTAGCTCTAACGGATTAAATTTCCCAAATTTAAATATTTTGTTTTTGTATATCTCTTAATTTTCAATGTAGTGATTTAAAAAATAAAAATATTGCATGAAAAAAATTACAGTAAATCATAATGCGGTAGATAAGGGTTAAAATGACTTCATTACAAGAAAAAGCCCAGAATTTATATCATGGTTTATCGAATTTAAATCTGCACCCATGTGAAGCGTGAATTTCGGACTGCTTGTAAACGAAGTCCACCTTCAAGATTTAAAATTCATTAGTGGGAAGAACTATTCATGACGATTGGTTGCATATTTTCAAATACAAAAGCTGGCCACCACAGCAGAAGATGAGATGTCGTTACTCGTATAGACTTGATGTATTATACGCGAGTAATGGTGCGCACTTTAAAATCGTACAGTAAAACATCGTAAAAATATATATTTGTTCTTTCCTTTAGGGCACACAAAAAACAGTAAGTGAATATTTTGTTAGTTCGCTTACAATTAAAATTTGGAAGTGTAGTCATAATCTTTGGACACCTGGGATAATCTTTTGAAGTAATTCTTAGCATAATCAAAATAAAGTAAATGGCCTCTTACAGACGTAATTTGAAAAAAGATAATTTTCAAAAAATACATTTCAAATTAAAAACAAAAAAAAAGGAAAACAAACAAACAACCTTATTATTGAAATGTAAAATGAAACAAAGTAAAAATTCCACTCTTCAAATAAAAAGAAAATTTTAAAAATTACATTTCTTAAAAGAAAAAAAAAATATTTTAAATGTTTACAAATGAAATTAGTATGAATTTGATAAAAGAGTTCCAACGTCACCCATAAAAATACATATTTATGGTATTAACTTTCAATAAATGCTAGGATTTTTCAGTAGGTGAAAAAAAAGGTATGCCTGGAATTTCACACAAATGTATTTTATTATTGTACTGTCAGTGACTTGATCTATGGAATGATTCCTGAAGTACACTTGAGAAAAGAAGGAGGAAAGTACTTGTAATACCATTTGCTTGTGTGCTCACTATGTCAAATAATCCACATTTTATTACCAAAGTTCTCCTGAGAAGGCAATATATAACAGTCATTCATTGCTTCTTATTATTCGAGTCTCACTAGCTCTCAAGTTGTAGACGATTTACTAGTGTATCACAAAAGAATTCCGGAAACTGTTTGCTGATATATTTTTTGATAGAAATATATAATACTTCACAGAAATAAGTAAAATATTTGAAGTGGGATGGATAGCATTATATTTTATTCGGAGAAACATAAAATGAAATCGAATGGATAATTGATTCGTGAAACCTTAGCATCAAGTAAACTAGATAATGAAATTTCTCTAAAATTATAACATGTAATTTTCCTTTATACTTTAAGATTCAAAAATAATAAGGAAGAATAAAAACAAAGAACAAAAAATTGGATACAAAAGAGTGTATTTACTATTACGCAGGTGGAAACAATTGAAGGGACAAATGTTTTTTTTTGAGGTGGGTGCAATAAAATTAAATAAACAAAAACAAACAAACCAGTATATTGGAAACAAATTTAGCATAACCTTCACCTAAATAAGATCACTTGTACCCTACCGACAACCTATCAGTTAGAAAATAGCATGTTTAATAGGGTGTGCGATCGCCTCTAACAGTTACACAACTCTTGCAACGGTGATTCATATTTTTTACTAGGGCCTTAATCAACTCCTATGGCAACCGCACTTACTTTGGCTTGAGCTTATCAATTGCCGTTGGAATAGATCTTCAACTACAATTGAGCATGCTGACAGAAAAAAAAAACAAAGGGAAAACTTTAAAATGTGTAATTAAAAAGACACTAAAAGATTTCAAATGCACTTAATAGTTTTTAAAACTGTACTTTCAGCGTTCCTAAGAACGAATAAAGGCTCTTATTTTAAATACTAAATCATCCAACTGGGAAAATTATACAAGTACCCCTAGTTAATTAAGGGTATTTTAAAGTCTTCTATCTCTGAAAACATACGGGAACAAGTAATATTTTTAGTATTTTTGTATTGGTTTAGAAAATTAATGTGAAAAAATCAAACAAAAATGAACACATCTGATTCAATTTTTGAAGAAAAAAAAAAGATTGGAAAAACTTTTAGTTTTTTTTATGATCATAAAACTACTTGTATCATGAAGGTTACTTTTTTGCATACATGTTGAGAATAATTAATGAGGGTTAAATTTTTGCATGGAATTTATTTTGCTAAAATTATTAAAATTTATTTTTAATTTATTTTCCTATTTTTAAATATTATTTTCACATGGTAATAAATGAAAATATTTATTGTTTTAAAAAGTAAAAATGTATACTTAAACTGATTTTAAAGAGAATGTGTCAGTGTCAGTTTGAAATTTTCAAAAAAATCTGTTCGAAATAATATTTTGCAGATTAAGAAAATTTATTTTGTCAGGGAAAAATTTCATTCTTGATTGAAGGTTAACAGATTACAATAAAGTTTTTGCATTTAATATGAAGGTTTAATTTTTACAAATTTATTTAAATTGCTTTGTTAAAATATTTTTGCTACAATGTATCTATTTTGTTTTTCCTCTTTATACGATAAAGGATTCTTCGATCTCGATATGTTAATATCGTAAGAAATAGCTATTTTTGTTAGGGTAGGTATATAGTACTCAATTTCTTAATTACCTAAAAAATGAAATGAATACTATTTAATTGAAGCATCATAAAAATAAGTTCATAACTTTCAGAACGTTACAAATAAAATACAGTTTAAAATGGCATTTCTGTTAATTACCGTATCGATAAATTTTCCTCCTTTTTGCATAACTGTGTGTCTTTAAACATAATATTCTCATTTTATGGTTTAAATTTCAGAGGTACGAATTCCTAAAATCTAATTTTTATACGTATTTTAACTATTCATGTGTTGTAAAATTCGAGCGTTCTCTTAGTACGCAGCGATATGCGAGTGAAGTCATGGTGGCACACTCGTGAGTGATTTTGACCGGTCGTAAGTTTGTGTCCGGTGACACTGAAGTTATGCCATGTAAAAAGGTTATCGCAACTTAAATCTACTGAAAACAATTGTAAAAAATGGTTATATCTTCTTCATTGCACCGATGAATTCAAAACTCTCCCTTTTCTCTTACAGCTCTCCCATTTAAGGTATCGGACAACTTGCGGCAACTTTTTTTTTTAAAAAAATGGAGATATGGAGAGTTTTTTGTGGTTTTTAGATTTATTTAGTACATTTTAATAAAAAAAAGGCTAAAATTAAAAAGAGAAAAATAAATTATTACTCCTAAAATGGGAAAAAATGGATAAATATTGACAAAAAATTACATAAATGTGGACTTCTCTGTACAAATAGCAAATGAACAGATTTGCAATTTTTCAATTACCTTACTATTCCTATTGAAATGACCTTCAGGATAAGAGATATTTTAATTTTTACAAAAACAAGAGCACATTATCTTATATATTATATGAAACTACTTAAAAAAACAGTGATTATATTCTCATAAAAAACTCCAAATTTTGTAATAAAACAGTGATTGATAAATCGAGAGGTTAAAACACTTCTACTGTTATACAGAACATACACACAAAATTCAGCAAATTGTTTTAAAAACTGTTTTAGCAATCGCTGTCCCCGTTTGAGCTTTTCGAAAAAAATACACTTCGAGTGAAACGCATTTTAAAGTTTGACTTATATAAAATTATGGCATCTGCTTTTACCAAAACTCTTTTTATAAAGCTAATAAGATAGCCTATAAAATAAAATCCTAAAAGAAAAATTGTTATTTTTTTAAAAATCATGATTTTAGGGTAGTCCTTAATCAATGACCTTAAATCAATTGTGTCCTCGGGTAAAATGAATTTTCTCCTCTTTTTACAATAGAAAAAGGTGAAAAAAAAGGATGATGCCATTTTGTCTTGCGAGAAAACGGCCTTATTCTTTTATTGTTTTCTTCTTATTCAATTTTTCAAAAAAATTATAATTGAAATTCACCTTTTTTTGCAAATAGTTTGAAATTTAACGAGCAATAACTCCTTTCAAGTTTTCACATACTCCCGTATAAGAACACACGCTTGCAGCAAACGTGTTTTTTTTAACTTTTCCCTAAAATTTTTTGGTTATTTCACTTTTAGAGAATTAAACGCATAAGCAAATTTTAATTAACAGAGCTGATTTTTTTTGGCGATATCCTCCTTCCGGTCTAGACAGTTCATTATAGATAAACCATTAAAGATTAGTCTTGATTCATGAAGAAGTGTGAAGTAATCCAAATAGACTGCAATGAATGATTTCAAGTCGATTTCTCTAAATTAACAAGAGCCAGAATCTTTTTTTACCGTGATTATTAGTGAACATGAGATTTGAACTATTTTTACATTTTTTTAGAAGAGATAATTGCTTATCACAATAATTGCATTTTTTTTTATCTTCAGTATTTGATAACGGCATCATATTAACTAAGTTTTTTTAGGGATCTATACGGTTTTTCCAGCTAACCTCTTGGGAAATCTTTGGGCTGTCAATTCGCATTATTCACAAAAAAGCCCTTAGGAAGAAGAATCGTGATATTTAATTTTAAACCCACTATAAATAGGCGCGGTTTTCAGGAGAGAGGGGAAAGATATACTCGAGTCAGGTGAAAAATTGCTACTGAAGGTATAATATTACAATTATAGTGATTTGATTCTTATTAGATGAAAACTTTAAAAATGACGATTGTTCCCTAGGATTGATTTGATATTAAGATTAATCGGATGTGTACTTGATCCCTTCATTAAAATAAGGATCTAGAGTTTCAATCTCCTAATCGCTCACGTTTTACTGTCGTTGTTCCACTTTCACGCTTAACATCGAGGCTTTCTCTTTCTATTATTAGTTGAAATTGTGTCTGTTCTTTGTGTGGAAATAAATAGATTAATGAGATCATATCGAGTGTTTTTTCTCTTCCCCCCTCCCCACATCTATGTGCTCGAGAGAAAGGCGAGAGCCCCTTACAAGCTATTGAAGAAACGTACAGATCAAAAGGTCCAGTTTGGAATATCAGATATTTATTTTTCATATTAAATAAATTAAAACATAAAATCATTGTGATAACTTGACAAATACAGAGAAGGTTCTAAGAGAAGAGTTTCAAAAGTTTCTAATGATCTATACTCTTTTGAAAGAATTTTATAATGGTCTATGAGATTTTGAAAATTGAGAAAACATAAAAACGGTTACACAAAAGTGTTTTTTTTTTTTTAATAATTGTAAAAAGTAATGACTAGTTAGTATTATTTTGAATAGATACATTGCACTGATAAGTGAAACTGGATATATTGGTAAACACAAGCTAACGTTAATTACGTAATTATACGTTGTCAAAACTATATAAATTCTCAGAATATTAGCAGCGAAATATATTACACTGTGTGATAAAAGTTAATTAAAAATAAATTGAATCATTCTAAATCTCAAAAAAGGCATTGCAGCACGTAGGTAAAAGCTAAAATACCGATGTGCAATTGGTATTAATACAGAAAAAGAAAGTATAATTATTAGTAGTAAAAATTTATTTTACTTAACGTAAATTTAACATGAGTTGTTTATCGTATGCAGTTAAAATTTTGACATAATAATGATTTTCCCAAAGAAGGAAAATATATCTGATTTGAATCAGAGATCTTAGCTCGAGCACGTAAATCTGATATTTGTATAGAAGGCTACTTCGAATTTTGTGAATCTTCATAAAAGTATATTTTATTACTTTAATAAAAAAAACAACTTTTAGGCAATACAGTATACTAATAAAAAAGTGTTAGTCATAAGAATATAAATACCGGTTTTGAAGTTATACTTCTCTCTTTGGGCGTTGGGGAAAAAGGATGAGGGTAAATTTTTACGATGCGTGCGCATACCGTCACGACACCAATGTGAGCACACTGTTGTCTAATATTTTATTATGCCACTTCTTGGTGCTATGGGGCTGATATTTGGGGGATCGTAATAACTATTGTTATAAACCATATCTGTTGGGACGCATCCACCGGTGCATTACCCCTCTTCTACAACTTTTGGCCAATATCTCGGCACCCCGAGCCTCAGAGAGTCCATTCGGACATGTTTCATTCGATGCCCCTCTCTATCTGCTCTTCCAATTATTATAATTTCATGCTCATGGGGCAGTGTTTCTACTCAGAAGCGGGGCGCGCCCCTGGGGGTGCGGCAACTACAAGGGGGCGCGAAGCATATTGAAAATAAAGGTTTAAAAAAATAATTTTTGGAATGAAATAAAACAAAATGCTCTGAAAAATAAAAATACATATTTACTACTGATATAATTTATATATATATCATCTGGTTTCCACACTTTCAAAAGATTCACACTTCAAACGTTCATTAGCTATCTTTTGATCCTAAAACCAAATAAAAAAGACATTTTATTTGCTTTGCTGCGAAATCACGATGAGAGATTTTTTTATTACGTTTCTGTTAATCCGTAGGTACTTCTTTTGATTATAATCTCTTTGACCTTCAAACTTACTGGTACATGTTTAACTCAGTCTCTTTTCTTTTAGGAAAACTTGTAATAATATTTTTTCTGTTGCTTTTTCTCTCATTTGAATAGGTTTATGATAAATGGATAAAGCACATATTGAGCACTTTGAAGGATTATTTGGCAAAGATGTAATTTTATGAGTATTCTGAAATATATAATGCATAATGAAAAACGTTTTACAATTATTTTCCACAGAACTGACATCGATGTTTTCGTATCCGAATACACATTTTACATGGGAGAGGTCGCATGAGGCGCTGAATCGCACTCAGACTCACGAAATTGTTAATTCTGGTAAAACTGTTTATTCGTTAACGAGTGACCTTGACAGTATTCTCCTATTAGTAGACAGTCTTAATGGGAACTAAAATGAATTTGTCACATGTATGCCTCTTTTTGAGGTGGCAAACGTTTTTTACAATCAAGGTACTTGTTTTGATCGAGTTCCTACACGACCACTTTTGTTCAAAAAATATTTTCTATGAATATGCTATACTTTCCCCTATGATTAACTTTGTGGTTTTGATTGCTGTGTTGTACGACTTATTATGGTTTATAAATGTAAATGAGCAGAATAAAAAAAATGGGCATCTGTGATCTCTATTGAGAGAAATTGGAAACTGATTAAATGGTGAAGAACCTGATGAAATATTGCATACTAATCGTGATAGTGAAAGTAAATATAATTAAAAGCGATAGACATGAAACGCTTGAATTGAATAGAAATTTTCAAATGCTGCCTAAAGAACTCTATCAAAACTATGAAGCCATAAATGTAACTCTTCGCCTTGCCAAAAGACACAAGCAAGTAAAGGTTCAACATGCCATTTGTGAATCATCAAGAACAGCAAAATTACAATAAAAGTGAGCAAAAATATGACAGTTTTGCTTGCAAATAACTCTTGTATTGTTAGTGAAAAGTGTCTGTGATTTATGTTCTTTATTAAAGGTCACGCACATTTGGAACAGTTTCTTTAGTTTTATTGGATTTTTTTCAAATCATCGAAAAATACAAAGTCCTTGAAAAGTAGGTAAGTATATATATATTTTTCTTTTAATTAAATTATTCACGCAGGTGCTGATTTTTTATCGTGTATAGTAAAAATAATTATAAAAAAGGATTAGGGGTGACTTAGTCACACCGCGCGATAATTAACGTTAGCGTGGATTGGGCGCCTGCTCCTAAGTTAAAACATTTTGAAGGTTTCTCGCTTTAAATATTAAGAAAATAACACAATTATTCTTCTTTTTTAGAGATTTTTACATTCATTTCCTTATTTAATATTAATTCTAATGCTCTAATTCTGTGAGGCTTAAAATTACACACAGTTCGTTTTAAACTATTTATATAATAGGAGCATTCATTTAAAAAAATCATTTTATATTTTTTGTATACATTGTTGTGCATTTGGTTTTACTCTCCTTACAATTTAAGCTATTATATCCAAGAATAATGTATTATTTTTTAAAAAATAATCGCAGAACGGGTACTTCAGCCAGTGTATATAAATGTGTGAGTACTGCACAATGTATTTTATAACTAATTTGTGTACTAATTTAAGAACAAGTTAAATTATTATTGAAGTGACTTTCATGGAGGCTTATTTTGCAGAGCAAAGGTTTTCAAATGAAGGCTTAATATTAGAAATTGACACTCTAAGTTCTTTTTCTATATTTAGCTGAGATCTATACTTTCTTCAAATACTTTCTATAATACTTTCAAATACTTTCTTCTATAGTCTTCAAAGCAGCCACCGCAGAAAACCCGGTTTCACAAAGGTACGATGTTGAAAATGGTAGTAGTATACGAAATGCTTTTGTTTTCAGTGCGAAAATTCATCATCTACTTCTGCCCAAAATTGAAGAATTTTTATTACAAAACTGTCTTTTTAATTTCGCCACTGGATGTGAAATCTATGAAAATTTCTTCTTCGATAGTTGAGGAAACCCTTCTGGGGTGTGGTATTTTTGAAAGGATCTCTAACATTTCGTAGCACTATCAAGTTGTCCTCAGCAAAAAATATTTTTAAAACTTTTTGCCAACACATAGCTAAATGATATTCAATAGTTTTTATAAACAAATTCCACATGTTGTTCTTCAGTTTGTAAGTTTTACACATTTATCCGCATTTTCAAACGACTTTCACAAGGTTTTTTGCTTTAAATTTCGGCTAATTTTCTACAAAAAGCATTGATTTTATCACTCGTGTCAAACATATGTACATTGGATCCTTGACGTTGAAGATTCAATATATTTAATTTCTCAAATATATCGACTAAGTAGCTCAACTTCATCAGAAATAAACCATCACGAAATTTCTCAGCTTCCGGTAAGTTTTCCTCTTCTAGAAAAATGGTAATTTCATTTCTTAATTCATAAACACGTCGCAAAATTTCCGCGTGTTAACCATCTTCTTCATAATAAAGTACTTAATGATGAATGCACTGCGTCCATGTCTTTACCAAAGAGATCCAGAAAAAGATTCTTGAATTTTAGGGGTCTCATTTTTATGTAATTTACTACAGTCACAATTGTCGTTAGCACAATATTCCAGACCAGGACTCATTTCTTTGGAAGCCAAGAGCTTCTCTGTGGATCATGCAATGTGTCCAGATGCACAGTGGAGATTTTTGTTTAACAAGTGCTTTGTATACTTTTAAAATCTTCCTGACATTGTACGAGAGAGAGCGCCATCGTTGCATATTCCGACACAATTTTATACTCTATATTTGTCTCGTTTATAAAATTATTTAAAATATCAAATAATGCTATTGCTGTTGCTTTAAGTTTTTTATTGGTTTGCAAAAAGTAGTTCTTCTACTGCTGACATACCATCCCAAAATCAGACATACGCAATGAAATGAGCATCTTTTATTGCTATTTGTTGCCTCGTCAAGCTGAATAGAAAACAACTTATCCGCACCAACTTACCGAAAAGCTGTTGCTCTACATCTTCAACGATATCATCAATTCGACGGAAACAGTATCATTTTGATAGGGGTATGGACTGCAACTCTTTGGCAAAAGTGTCTCCAAACACTTATAGTTTCTACAATCTCAATTGCTGCAGGCAAAATAAGCTCTTCGGCAATGTTGTGGGGCTTTTACATCTGGCTATTTTATATGATACTTTGTAAGTAAGTAAAGCTTTTCATTCACTGACAAAGTTTTTTTTTAATTTTTTTTTTCATATGAGGATTTTTAATTTTTGATTCAAAAGAACTCTCGAGATTTGTTAATGTACTCACCATGAAGTGTTCCGAAATGTCTTTTATTGGGACCTTTGTCTGCTGCCAATATTTTTGAGCAAAATAACACGCAGGGAGCTTTTCTTCTCCATTTACTTCAGTAATGAGTAAATCAAAAATTCAAGCATTCTTGAGAATATATTTCCTTGATTTAATTTTGGAATATGGCACAAATCTGTGCACTTGTTGATGCCTTATTATCGTAGAATGTTTAAACACGAGTTAAAATTTATCCATGATTTTGTTTCAATCTTCTGCAGTAAATACTTTTAATACCGTGAATTACAACTAAAGAGCAAATTATAAAATGTACATCAGGATAGATTTGGTAGCTATAAAGCATCAGATCGACCAAGACTGATTAGGTGTGTACGAGGTACAGCATTGTACATGTTTTGCGCAGACCTCCGATAGTTTAGCCTGACTCCGCACCAGACGCTCGTGAGAATGACAGATGTGATGTATATGATAAAACAACATAAAGTAGACTATTTTTCAATTTCACTATAAGTTCACTCTCTCATACATATCTTGTTCAAATTTTCAATCGTAGATAAAATACTTTTTATTCATTCAAGTTCAAATACATTTTTTTTAAAAAAATTTCTGAGAATCTGTGTGGTTTCTTCTTTACTATACTATTTTCTTGCACTAATTAAATTTAATTAATGAATAAATAGTAACAAAAAGTAGTCAATGCCATATATAGAAAGTAAAATGAAAAATTGGCAAGGGGAAAATTGCTTTTCTATTTTGTAACAACATTGTGATTCTGTCATATGTATTACATATTGGTATTAATTGTAACTATTTAATAAAAGTAACTAAAATAAATTTTTCTTTGTTGGACTAAGTATAAGGAAGATTGACTTAAAATTTATTTTTTATATTACTTGTTCTAATGACATTTGTGCTTCTAGAAATGGATGATGGAGGAAATAAATCTTTAATTAAATATCATTTGCAATCTGTTCCTATTATTTAAGAAAAATTAGAAAGGAAAAATAACATAACATTATAACTATTATTTAAAAGTATAACTTGCTTAAAATATATATTACTTAAAGTAACGTATACAAAATTTAATACTCAAAAGTGCATTATTATTGCATTCAATACATTATTACTTTTTTAGGGGCGCGATGAAAATTATGATGGAAAGAATTGGGTCGCCAGTAGTGAAAGTTTGAGAAGCACTGTCATAGGGCTATTTCTACCATAGTTTTTAATTGTTTTAAACCTTTTCAAACTTTTTTAAATTTGTTTTAAACTTACAATATCTTGGCTAATTGTACGAATCACAGACTTGAGATTTGAGCCAGCTGTTTGACTCGTCGAGGCGTATCCAGTCATCTACTTAATTCCTTTGTGTAGGCATAGGGAGGCTTAAGCTTTTACTAAAATAGCATGCTTTCATGTTAATCCTATGGGGACTGGGAAAAATTTCACCCCTTAAGGAATTGAGCTTGGGACTTGATTTTGGAGGGTCCTCCATATTTTCGTATTAGAAAGCGCGGGTCTTACGTTTAGTGGCCCCCTTCGGTGCTTCCCCCACCCTACAGGGGCTTCCCGCAGTAATAACTTGAATCTATGCCGCAGCGGTCGACAGCACCGGCTGGATTCGATTGTTTTCCTATGAGCATCCTAGATATATATTTTCGAGACCATAGCCCCATTTCTTCACCTATATTTAACATTTAAGTTATTTTAAAAGTTTTTAAATTTTTTAAATCCCGCATAGCTCCGAAGATTTTAGCTTTATTTGTGACTTGGGCCATAGGTTCTCCTTGTTGAGCTCTTTTATCTGTTATAATTCGTGTGTAGATAGTGGGTCTGGAGGGCGTTATCTCTAAAATTAGTGTATCCCCATTTTATTCCTGTGGGGTTTGATCTTTTGATGACGTCACGATATTACAGAGATAGAAGAATGAAACTTTGGGATCACCTACTACTCTGCGTATAGTTGGGATGTACGTTGAGGGAGTTAGTTTCGTTTTCGTTTCCAGAGCTAACTCCGTCCCATTTGCAACTACAGATTCGGATTAGTTCGAATGGATTCATCTTGTGTTTCCACTGCTTGGACCGAGTTTCGAGTTGCTCCGTGCCTACTTACGGCGCATTTAATTGTTTAAATGTTTTAATTATTTTAAAATGACCATAACTCGGGGGCTCTTAAGGAGGATGTCATAATTTTCTCAGGAACGATTCTTTCCGCCGAGACATTCAATATGAGGTTTCAGGTGTCACATTCGGTTGGCCTCATCTCAGATACAGTCTGCTGAACCCCCCCCCCCCTTTTATTGGTCCTATTGTCCCTGTGCGGGGGCTGTTTAAATTTATTTAAATCTTGATTGTCTCGGGTTTGGCTGGTCCGATTAATATAAGGTTACTATCGTTCAACTCTGCTCGTGACTGCCTTTCGTCCTTGGCCCAGCTTGCCCTGCTCAAGATTTTTAGAAAGATTTCAATCATGTTACGCCAAAGACGTATAACTTCTTTCGTGCGTACTTAAGTACACGCACACACTTTTTCCATGTTCCTTCAGTTACGTTCGCTTATCTTAAGAGCAAATTTTTAGAATTGCAGTGCACACATCTACATTCAAAGTCACAAATAAAATCTTTATTACTTCTACAATGCCTCAGAAAAAAAATATGTTGTGTTGACTTATGCAAATAACTCTCATAAATTAAGAAAAAAAATATTTTAAAAAAAACCCATAGTTTATTCAACATTTTCTTTACAATTCTAGAACTAATAAAATATATTAAATATGTTAATAAAAGGCAAAAAAAATCGAAGTCCCTCTCTTTTATTTAGTTAACCCACACACTTTAAATCTTTTCTCAATCAATGGTTAACCCTATTAAATATTCCATACTTTGGGAAATTTACAATGATCTTTTCTAATACGTTATTTGCTTTTGAAGTAATTTCACAATCACAATTCTCATATTTCTAACATGCAGGAATTTTGGTACTACTTCACTGAGTTCAATAGAGAGGAGGGATGGAAAGAAAAATCAAATTTAATTTCATTAGCGGTGCGCCTTTGGTTACTTTTCATCGCCCTTCATTAGAGCTGCTTCATTAAACTTTTCCCCATTTTACCCTAATCACTTTCTCGACACTTTTTCTCTGTTCGACTGGAGTTTTTTTTTTCCCCGCACCTTTACGCGTTAATAATTTTATTAAATTGTCTTGTTCTTTAAGGAATTAATTTTTTACAAATTTTTCTATCTGGTTTTATTAAAGGGGCTTTTTTCTATAATATTTTCATTTATTTCCAGAATCTATTATTTTCTTAATTTTGTTGTCCATCCCAATCTATTGTGTCTTTCCTGAAACTACCACACGTTGCCTTATCATAAAAATAATTTTTTTGACCAGACTTTTAAAAGGATTATTTAGAAGGATTTTTACGTGTCTCTAAAAAATCAGGGTTTTTCTCTTGAAAATATTTTTTTTTTTTTTTCCTCCATTGTTTGCCGGAGATTAACCTCTTTATAAATATTTAAAGCCAACATTACCTGTAGTTTTAATAAAATCTGTTTGTTTCCCTTGAAAAATGCTTAGAGTTTATAAGTAAGTGTGAAATTATCCAGTACATTTATAAAGAGTATTTTTTATGTCGTAATGGAGTTATATTTTCGAGGATTCATAATCGTATTTGAGGGAAAAAAGATTTTGAAGCGCGAGAATACCTAAAATATTTAGGAACATATTAATGTATTTCTCTTTTTTAATTTTTGTTGATACATTGTGAGTCAATGAGATGTTGTTCAGTCAGTCCAACAATACAATAAATCTTAAGGCAAAACTCAGAAATTTGGAATTACAGAATTTATCCTGGTCCTTTCCCTCTACATTTTAATAAATTATGGTGACAGAAAATTAAATGTAAAACGAAGAAAAACATACAAGTATAATTTCACAAGCAAATATAATTTGTCAAAGTAATTCAAATAAATATATTTTTACAATACAAACAATGTTTTCCAAACGAAATACATTTCCCTAATAGAAAATGTATATATAATTAATTCACATAACTTTATTTTGAATTATTTTAATTA
Source organism: Trichonephila inaurata madagascariensis (assembly GCA_019973955.1). Taxonomy (NCBI): domain Eukaryota; kingdom Metazoa; phylum Arthropoda; class Arachnida; order Araneae; family Nephilidae; genus Trichonephila; species Trichonephila inaurata. The sequence continues at coordinate 173,777 of BMAV01020948.1, read as the reverse complement.
AATGGCATTTTTAAAAGTAAGCATCTTCGGTTTTTAATACCTTTACTTACTAACGTATAATCTGACTCAGTTGTGACATTTGTACATTTGGACAGAAGTTTGGAATAATGTTATAGGAATCTTAAAAATTGTATTTTAATATTCTAGCCATAGAAAAACATATTAATGTACTGAGAAATATGATCACATTTCAGATATCTTTACAAGAAATTCAAAGCAATTTAGTTAACGGTAGTTTAATTTAATTTTAATTTATCCCGCAGTGAGGTTTCCATATATTTTATATACGTACATTGACGTCTCATTTCTGTGACGCTAGATAAATAAATATTATCTTAAGAGTTGCCGCAAAGAAAGTCTAATCTAGAAAAAAAAAAGACTGAATAATATAAGAAAGGGAATATCATACGCAAATTCCATATAAAATTTGAAATATTTTCTAAATTTAAATCCAGACTTGCTGAGTATCAATTAATATAAGCAAATATAACTGTCGTTGCAGTATAAACTGAGTTGCTGCAATCACTAAGCGGTCACAATTGTGAACTCATGACCGGCATTATTTTTATCGACTCACGAGTTTGAGTCCTGATGTCATTGAGGATCTGCCATGTAGTGGAGTTGATGCACTTTAAATTTGTGGTGGATCGTATTCCTTAGGGCAGGTTTCTCCAAACTGGGGCGGCCACCCCAGGGGGCAAGATAACTCTGAGAAAGGGGAGGGTGCAAGTGAATTGAAAAGTCGAAAACAGAAAACTATTTAACAAAATTATAAATTTACTGAAAGTAAACTATCAAAATACATTCTGGCATAATAAAAAATGAAATTAACATTTACACTGACATAATAAACTTATAAATGTATCAGTACAGAACGCGATGCATTTTATAATTAATTTAACAATACTAAGTTAAGAAAGTTTAATAGTGGCGACCCACATGTGTTTGTCATAAATAAAATTATACACAAAATTAACACTTATCTTTGATAATTTTTTTTTGTACGGTTATAAATAATCCTTTAACTGCCGATTAAGAGTTGCGCGATTCGCTCTCAGTGCCTCCGTTCTCCCCATAAGTGCACGTATGTGATGGCTAGAAAAGAATTAAATAAATAATCATCTGATATAAGTAAACACTTCGCAAACACTTTCAATGTACTTTTATTGTATTCTAAGACCTTCGGAATAATTTTATGGATAGAAGTTCACAGAAAAGTTCATACTTTGGAAAGACGTATATATACGTCCGGGCCATTTAACGCAGCGGTTGGGTGAGACGTATATATACGCCGGTGGCACTTTAGAGGTTAAAGTCAGTCGTAATGTAGCTTTAGCGTAAAAATATAGTATTATTGAATTCCATGGATTGTTGTTTGTATGGAGGGGCAGGGACGGCGGGATGAAAATTATCATTGAATATCGGGTCGCCAATATTAAAAGTTTGAGTAGCACTGCCTTAGAGATCTTAATATTCTTATTAAAAGACAGAAATGTCCTGTTAAGTAAGTTCTTGTTATCTGCTGTAAAACAGGTTTCAATCAACAAGGAGTGGAAGTTAAGAGAATATTATAGTAATCCAAAATTACGAGGTCCATCTTCAATAACTCTTGTGTTGTCATAGTGTGTGAGAGAGAGGGGGAAGTGCAACTTCAATAAACACTCCCCCAGGTGTTGGTGTGGAAACTTAGGCCTAAGGGTTGTGACGTCTCTCCAGCGTCTTTTCTGTTGCTGCCGCTCCTACATGTTCTTTGGCCAGCCACGATTAATGGGCAAAAACTTTTCCAACCCAATACCACCAAGAAAGATAAACGATCATAATATGTAAATGAGATATACTATAAAAAGGATAGAAGCTTTGATGATAAAATATAGCGTGGCAAGCCTAGATATATAGCGGCAGGCTCAGAGATAGTATTATTGGAAGCATTCTGATCCGATAGCGTTGACAAAAGCTTGGTGTGAATCTTACAGATCAAGAATTAGCAGTCCGTGGTTTGGAAAGAATAGAAGCCTAAGATAAAGAAGTTGGAATCATCATATATAAGAGGTTATAGATGTACTATCTAGGTAAAGGAAGGAGAACCGAAAAAGGTAATATTGGATATAAGTAATTAGGGTGAATAGGATTATTAATGATAATTGAGATAAAGGATCTAGTTGCGTGATCTGACTTGAATACGTGATTTAATTTGGGCTTGACTCTCACTTTGATAAAATTGTCAAATTAAATTTAAGTAATATAAGTTCATTCTTAATAAAGTTATTAAAATTATTATGTCTCATCATTTTGATAATCACACCTCTAGCTTGCATGGAACCTGCACGACGCCAGTTATCCACAGGATGGTTATGTCACCAATGGCACTGAACATCATTTAAGTGGGTTAGGTAATGTAGGTGGAAGTACGGTTCTACAAATGCTTGCACTGGGGTCGGAGAACATTAGAGTTTTATAGAGTGTACCGATAACAACATACAGGATTACTTGAAATCCCAAGTAATCTGTCATGGTAACTAAAGAATCATCTCAGGGAAAGGGCTCAAGACATTTACATTTGATATTTGGTTCCGTTGTTGGTGCAAAAATACAGCCCGCAGTTTTGCGCAGCTCAAAAGCTGAATTAGCGAGCTTTTCCGTCCAAAAATAAGAAAGAACTACAGTCGGAATTTTACATGCATCTACAGGGAAGAAATCGGGGATGCTGCTGATTTTGTTTATAGATTACTAAAAATAGAGAAGTTTAGGAGTAGGAATGTCCCAAGCAGACTTAAATTGGATCATATTTTAGTTCGACTCGAACCACAGATCCAGGACTTGCGTGAAGTCCGAAATCCACAAAACACGATACAACTTTTAGAAGTATTGGCCAAAATTCGAGAGAGAGATATTCTTGCAAATTACAAAGGGTTATCAGAACGATAATATAGAAAGACGAGGTCAAAATGCGCGCCGGATGCCTAATTTTGAAGCTAATGGTGAAGCGTTGGAGGAATTCTGAAATAAGGCGTAGACCAAATAACAATAGAAATGAGTTTTACGAGAATAGCCGTCAAAATAATAGGGTTCGAGAGGGAATAGGTTTCAGAACAATGATCAAAGATTCAACAACAGGGTTACTCATTTTTCGAAATGAGCGAAATGATAATTTTAATAGAGGGACCGTAGAAATAGGGGTTCAGTGAAAATTTCAATCGAGGCGATAGGACGCAAAGGGGACGATTAAAATATTGTAAGGTTAATAGTCAGCCTCAGGGATGTCGACAAGAGGACAATTAGACTTTCTCCGATATGTATATCTGCGTAGAACTTCCACACGTTCCTATATTATTAAATAACACATTTTTGAAGCCTTTATGGGACACCGGAGCAGATAAATCATTTATATCGGAAAGTATATAGAAAATATTATTTTTTTCTATAAGCAAATTAAAATCCTTGAGCCCAGGTACAATAACAGCACAAGGTTGGAAATGCCAAAACAGGGGGGATTGTAGAATTGAAAATTCGGATCAGGCAATTCAGAAAAGAATTGAAGACGGGTCATTTCATGTGTTGAAAGATTTAGAATACCATGTGTTCACGAGTATAGATTTCATAAGTGCGTCAAGAATCGTATTAGATTTTAATCGAAATCATTGAAAATTCAGATTATACTCAAATAAATAAGGTGGTTGAACCAATTAAAAGGAAAAGTTGAGATAGATTTATCTAAAACAAAAGGGTGAAGTAGAAAAACAAAAACTACAAAATTTGTTTAGTAATTTAAGGGTTATTTTTCAGACAAACCAGGAGTCTTACTCATGTTTTATACCATGAAATTGACACGGGAGATAACCCACCAGTAGCTTCAAGACCTTATAGGTATGATCGCACTAAGCAAGCAATAATAGATTTTACATGGTGTTACAAGAGGATTGTTCCAATTCAGTCCCCATACGCGTCACCTGTTGTATTATGCAAGAAAAATAATGGGTTACCACTGCCGGATATTAATCCGGAAGCATATATAGATTTGCAGTAGACTATGAAAGGTAAATTCGATCACCAAGGTAATCCGCGTGCCAGCACCGTTAATAGATGATTTATTAACGAAAGACATACCATATACAAGAATAATGTATATCTCTTGATCTAAGAAGTGGGTACTTTCAAATGGCAGTAAACCCCAGTGATATAGTTAAGACCGCATTTGTAGTAAAAGTAGCACTTATGCTTTCAAGCGGATGCCATTCGGTTTTATCAGGAGCAGCTCCCAATTTCAAAAAGCAATTGACGCAATCCTAAAACCGGTGATAGGGAGGTTTGTGAGTGTTTACATGGACGACGTTATTATTGCGTCTCCATCATTCCTCACCATGTTGAATTTATTTAAGGAAGTTTTTCGTTGTTAAGGGATGCAGGATTGACATTAAATAAAGAAAAATGTAAATTTGGGTGCGATGAATTATTGAAATATTTAGGATTAATTATTAGTAAGAAGGAATTAAAACGGATGAGACAAAGGTTAAGAGCTATACAAGAGATGAAACCGCCCCGTAACTCAAAAAGAGGTGTCAAGTTTTTAGGTATGTGTCCCAGTGGTACGCGAAATTTGGTAAAATTATGCGGATATTTGTGAGCCACTTTATAATCTTAAACGAAATTTAAAAATTTGTCTGGTCAATGAAGCACAAAAGGTGACATTCGAAGGGTCAAGGAGGTAACAAAAGCGCCAGTTTTAAAATTACCAAACTTTCAGGAGCCATTCGAGTTATTTGCAGATGCCAGTTCGGTTGGTTTAGGAGCAGTACCCAGCGGCAAAACAGACCAGGTGGTAAGTGCGTACACTGAACAACGCAGAGAGGAATTACACAGTAACCGAAAGAGAATGTCACAGCAGTAGTATGGGCGTTGAACAAATTTAGAACATATTTAGAATATTACCAAATTAAGGTAATAACAGATCACGCCGCATTAACACGCCTAACACATGGCAAAAATTTGTCGAGTAGGATGATTAGATGAACTTTAAGTTGGCAGAATTCAATATAGAATGGGAACATAGACCGGGAACTCAAAATGCAGTGGCTGACATTCTTTCCGAGAATCAATTAATAGTATAATTGGTGATAAAATTAATTTATTGACATAATCAAAAGGATTTGGTACTTACTTCACTTGAGGAACAATTAATAAATGAATAAAAAAAATGACTGGGAGTAGGTCATATATATAGATATTTAGAAAACCCGGAAGATAACTCGGTTAATGCAACGTGTATGTGAGAATTGGTCCCACGATTTCCGTTTAATTGGAAGAAGGATTGTTATTTTACATGCGAAACACGCAACGTCATTAGGTGAAATGCGTGTATACATTCTAAAATCTTTAAGGAATGAAATAATGAGAAGAATTTCACTGACAAGCCACTCGCTGGACACTTGGGCAGATTTAAAACGTATCCTGTAAAATTCCGGGACGTTTGTTATTTCCCGTACATGAGAAAATTTATTGAATCAATATGTCTCTACATGCCATATGGGCCAAGTTAATAACTATAAAAACGCGTTACCAGCTGGTCGATTAAATCCAATTATGTCAGATTATCGAATGAGATAGTGACGTTAGATTTGTTAGGCCGTATCTATATCGAGAATAAGACGTAACCGCTATATTTTAGTAATAACCGATCATTTCAGCAAATGGGCTGAAATTATACCTCTTAAAGGCCTCATCTCGTATAATAGCGGATATTTTTTGATAACTTTTATATCGCGTTATGGAGCTCCAATAAAATTAATAAGTAATGGTCCCAATTTATATCCAGTTTTGAGCACTTAAGTGAAGATTAGGCATAAGGCATGTGAAGACTGTTGCATATCGACCACAAGCAAATCGGACTGAAAGAGTTAATCGAGATATAGTGCAAATGATTGCAAGAGTATATTTAATGATCAACACGATACTTGGGGATCAATTCTTACGTGAGTTTGCTTACGCTATTCGTACGGCAGTGAATGAAACAACGGGAAAAACACCGGCTGGCAGATTATTTTAGGTCGAAATTGATTACACCATTTCAAAAACTGGATTATGATATCGGAAAGTTCAAAATTCAAAATCAAAATATAGAGAAGTTATTCAGGAAGCTAGACTAAGTACGAAAATTAAACAGGAAGATTGGGAAAAATGTATAATAGACGTAGAAAAGGAACTTATAAAATAAAGGTAAATGATTGGTCTTATTGGAAAACACACCCTGTAAGTTCAGCAGCTAACAAAGTATGCGCTAAATTTAAACAAAAAATTTGGGGACCTTATAGAGTCTTAGAAGTTAAAATTTTAATAATATTGTAATATGGAAATCAGGAAAAAGATTAACAGTTAACGTAGATCAAATAAGAATATATCGTCATAGGAAATGTGACGAGGTCAGATTAAGGAGCAGGGTAGCTATCCCCAAATAGTATAAGATCAAGTCAGGAAACTCGTACTTCGGAAAAAGTACATCAAGGATTAAATGAGTCACAATATGGGAAAGAAAAATCTGCGGTGAAACGTAGGTTAGAGGCAAAAGGGATTGGTAACCAATCAAATCAATATAAAATACAGAGAGGACCCATAAAAACAAATCACTGGTCAGATCACTACCTAGTTCAGTTGAGATTGAAAATAAAAACACAAGGTTTAGACATAATAGGGGGGTATTAAAGATCAGGTGTGTCGGGTGCAAGTGGACCACAAAGAAAGTGGCAAAGAAGAGTACAACAATAATGATAAACCATTAAAGATTAATCTTGATTCAAGAAGCAGTGTGAAGCAATCCAAACAGAATGCGATGAATGATTTCAGGTCGATTTCTCTAAATTAACAAGAACAAGAATCGCTTTTTTACCGTGATTATTAGTGAACATGAGATTTGTAAGCTATTTTTACATTTTTTTTAGAAGAGATAATTGCTTATCACAATAATATGCATTTTTTTCATCTTCAGTATTTGATAACGAAGCATCATATTAACTAAGTTTTTGAGGGATCTATACGTGTTTTTCCAGCTAATCCTCTTGGGAAATCTTTGGGCTGTCAATTCGCATTATTCACAACCAGCCCTTAGGAAGAAGAGAATCGTGATATTTAAATTAACCTACTATAAATAGGCGCGGTTTTCTAGCTTGAGAGAGAGGAGAGAAGATATACTCGAGTCAGGTGAGATTGCTACTGAAGGTATAATATTACAATTATAGTGATTTGATTCTTATTAGATGAAAACTTTAAAGTGACGATTGTTCACTAGGATTGATTTGATATTAGATTAAATCGGATGATATGCTTGATCCTTCATTAAAATAAGGATCAAGTTTGCTAGTCTCCTAATCGCTCACGTTTTACTGTCGTTGTTCCACTTTCACGCTTAACATCGAGGCTTTCTCTTTCTATTATTAGTTGAAATTGTGTCTGTTCTTTGTGTGGAAATAAATAGATTAATGAGATCATATCGAGTGTTTTTTCTCTTCCCCCTCCCCACATCTATGTGCTCGAGAGAAAGGCGAGAGCCCCTTACAAGCTATTGAAGAAACGTACAGATCAAAAGGTCCAGTTTGGAATATCAGATATTTATTTTTCATATTAAATAAATTAAAACATAAAATCATTGTGATAACTTGACAAATACAGAGAAGGTTCTAAGAGAAGAGTTTCAAAAGTTTCTAATGATCTATACTCTTTTGAAAGAATTTTATAATGGTCTATGAGATTTTGAAAATTGAGAAAACATAAAAACGGACACACAAAAAGTGTTTTTTTAATAATTGTAAAAAGTAATGACTTTAGTTAGTATTATTTTGAATAGATACATTGCACTGATAAGTGAAACTGGATATATTGGTAAACACAAGCTAACGTTAATTACGTAATTATACGTTGTCAAAACTATATAAATTCTCAGAATATTAGCATGAAATATATTACACTGTGTGCTAAAAGTTAATTAAAAATAAATTGAATCATTCTAAATCTCAAAAAAGGCATTGCAGCACGTAGGTAAATGCTAAAATACCGATGTGCAATTGGTATTAATACAGAAAAAGAAAGTATAATTATTAGTAGTAAAAATTTATTTTACTTAACGTAAATTTAACATGAGTTGTTTATCGTATGCAGTTAAAATTTTGACATAATAATGATTTTCCCAAAAAGGAAAATATATCTGATTTGAATCAGAGATCTTAGCTCGAGCACGTAAATCTGATATTTGTATAGATTACTTCGAATTTTGTGAATCTTCATAAAAGTATATTTTATTACTTTAATAAAAAAAAAAACTTTTAGGCAATACAGTATACTAATAAAAAAGTGTTAGTCATAAGAATATAAATACCGGTTTTGAAGTTATACTTCTCTCTTTGAGCGTTGGGGAAAAAGGATGAGGGTAAATTTTTACGATGCGTGCGCATACCGTCACGACACCAATGTGAGCACACTGTTGTCTAATATTTTATTATGCCACTTCTTGGTGCTATGGGGCTGATATTTGGGGGATCGTAATAACTATTGTTATAAACCATATCTGTTGGGACGCATCCCACCGGTGCATTACCCCTCTTCTACAACTTTTTGGCCAATATCTCGGCACCCGAGCCTCAGAGTCCATTCGGACATGTTTCATTCGATGCCTCTCTATCTGCTCTTCCAATTATTATAATTTCATGCTCATGGGGCAGTGTTTCTACTCAGAAGCGGGGCGCGCCCCTGGGGGTGCGGCAACTACAAGGGGGCGCGAAGCATATTGAAAATAAAGGTTTAAAAAAATAATTTTTGGAATGAAATAAAACAAAATGCTCTGAAAAATAAAAATACATATTTACTACTGATATAATTTATATATATATCATCTGGTTTCCACACTTTCAAAAGATTCACACTTCAAACGTTCATTAGCTATCTTTTGATCCTAAAACCAAATAAAAAAGACATTTTATTTGCTTTGCTGCGAAATCACGATGAGAGATTTTTTTATTACGTTTCTGTTAATCCGTAGGTACTTCTTTTGATTATAATCTCTTTGACCTTCAAACTTACTGGTACATGTTTAACTCAGTCTCTTTTCTTTTAGGAAAACTTGTAATAATATTTTTTCTGTTGCTTTTTCTCTCATTTGAATAGGTTTATGATAAATGGATAAAGCACATATTGAGCACTTTGAAGGATTATTTGGCAAAGATGTAATTTTATGAGTATTCTGAAATATATAATGCATAATGAAAAACGTTTTACAATTATTTTCCACAGAACTGACATCGATGTTTTCGTATCCGAATACACATTTTACATGGGAGAGGTCGCATGAGGCGCTGAATCGCACTCAGACTCACGAAATTGTTAATTCTGGTAAAACTGTTTATTCGTTAACGAGTGACCTTGACAGTATTCTCCTATTAGTAGACAGTCTTAATGGGAACTAAAATGAATTTGTCACATGTATGCCTCTTTTTGAGGTGGCAAACGTTTTTTACAATCAAGGTACTTGTTTTGATCGAGTTCCTACACGACCACTTTTGTTCAAAAAATATTTTCTATGAATATGCTATACTTTCCCCTATGATTAACTTTGTGGTTTTGATTGCTGTGTTGTACGACTTATTATGGTTTATAAATGTAAATGAGCAGAATAAAAAAAATGGGCATCTGTGATCTCTATTGAGAGAAATTGGAAACTGATTAAATGGTGAAGAACCTGATGAAATATTGCATACTAATCGTGATAGTGAAAGTAAATATAATTAAAAGCGATAGACATGAAACGCTTGAATTGAATAGAAATTTTCAAATGCTGCCTAAAGAACTCTATCAAAACTATGAAGCCATAAATGTAACTCTTCGCCTTGCCAAAAGACACAAGCAAGTAAAGGTTCAACATGCCATTTGTGAATCATCAAGAACAGCAAAATTACAATAAAAGTGAGCAAAAATATGACAGTTTTGCTTGCAAATAACTCTTGTATTGTTAGTGAAAAGTGTCTGTGATTTATGTTCTTTATTAAAGGTCACGCACATTTGGAACAGTTTCTTTAGTTTTATTGGATTTTTTTCAAATCATCGAAAAATACAAAGTCCTTGAAAAGTAGGTAAGTATATATATATTTTTCTTTTAATTAAATTATTCACGCAGGTGCTGATTTTTTATCGTGTATAGTAAAAATAATTATAAAAAAGGATTAGGGGTGACTTAGTCACACCGCGCGATAATTAACGTTAGCGTGGATTGGGCGCCTGCTCCTAAGTTAAAACATTTTGAAGGTTTCTCGCTTTAAATATTAAGAAAATAACACAATTATTCTTCTTTTTTAGAGATTTTTACATTCATTTCCTTATTTAATATTAATTCTAATGCTCTAATTCTGTGAGGCTTAAAATTACACACAGTTCGTTTTAAACTATTTATATAATAGGAGCATTCATTTAAAAAAATCATTTTATATTTTTTGTATACATTGTTGTGCATTTGGTTTTACTCTCCTTACAATTTAAGCTATTATATCCAAGAATAATGTATTATTTTTTAAAAAATAATCGCAGAACGGGTACTTCAGCCAGTGTATATAAATGTGTGAGTACTGCACAATGTATTTTATAACTAATTTGTGTACTAATTTAAGAACAAGTTAAATTATTATTGAAGTGACTTTCATGGAGGCTTATTTTGCAGAGCAAAAGGTTTTCAAATGAAGGCTTAATATTAGAAATTGACACTCTAAGTTCTTTTTCTATATTTAGCTGAGATCTATACTTTCTTCAAATACTTTCTATAATACTTTCAAATACTTTCTTCTATAGTCTTCAAAGCAGCCACCGCAGAAAACCCGGTTTCACAAAGGTACGATGTTGAAAATGGTAGTAGTATACAGAAATACTTTTGTTTTCAGTGCGAAAATTCATCATCTACTTCTGCCCAAAATTGAAGAATTTTTATTACAAAACTGTCTTTTTAATTTCGCCACTGGATGTGAAATCTATGAAAATTTCTTCTTCGATAGTTGAGGAAACCCTTCTGGGGTGTGGTATTTTTGAAAGGATCTCTAACATTTCGTAGCACTATCAAGTTGTCCTCAGCAAAAAATATTTTTAAAACTTTTTGCCAACACATAGCTAAATGATATTCAATAGTTTTTATAAACAAATTCCACATGTTGTTCTTCAGTTTGTAAGTTTTACACATTTATCCGCATTTTCAAACGACTTTCACAAGGTTTTTTGCTTTAAATTTCGGCTAATTTTCTACAAAAAGCATTGATTTTATCACTCGTGTCAAACATATGTACATTGGATCCTTGACGTTGAAGATTCAATATATTTAATTTCTCAAATATATCGACTAAGTAGCTCAACTTCATCAGAAATAAACCATCACGAAATTTCTCAGCTTCCGGTAAGTTTTCCTCTTCTAGAAAAATGGTAATTTCATTTCTTAATTCATAAACACGTCGCAAAATTTCCGCGTGTTAACCATCTTCTTCATAATAAAGTACTTAATGATGAATGCACTGCGTCCATGTCTTTACCAAAGAGATCCAGAAAAAGATTCTTGAATTTTAGGGGTCTCATTTTTATGTAATTTACTACAGTCACAATTGTCGTTAGCACAATATTCCAGACCAGGACTCATTTCTTTGGAAGCCAAGAGCTTCTCTGTGGATCATGCAATGTGTCCAGATGCACAGTGGAGATTTTTGTTTAACAAGTGCTTTGTATACTTTTAAAATCTTCCTGACATTGTACGAGAGAGAGCGCCATCGTTGCATATTCCGACACAATTTTATACTCTATATTTGTCTCGTTTATAAAATTATTTAAAATATCAAATAATGCTATTGCTGTTGCTTTAAGTTTTTTATTGGTTTGCAAAAAAGTAGTTCTTCTACTGCTGACATACCATCCCAAAATCAGACATACGCAATGAAATGAGCATCTTTTATTGCTATTTGTTGCCTCGTCAAGCTGAATAGAAAACAACTTATCCGCACCAACTTACCGAAAAGCTGTTGCTCTACATCTTCAACGATATCATCAATTCGACGGAAACAGTATCATTTTGATAGGGGTATGGACTGCAACTCTTTGGCAAAAGTGTCTCCAAACACTTATAGTTTCTACAATCTCAATTGCTGCAGGCAAAATAAGCTCTTCGGCAATGTTGTGGGGCTTTTACATCTGGCTATTTTATATGATACTTTGTAAGTAAGTAAAGCTTTTCATTCACTGACAAAGTTTTTTTTTAATTTTTTTTTTCATATGAGGATTTTTAATTTTTGATTCAAAAGAACTCTCGAGATTTGTTAATGTACTCACCATGAAGTGTTCCGAAATGTCTTTTATTGGGACCTTTGTCTGCTGCCAATATTTTTGAGCAAAATAACACGCAGGGAGCTTTTCTTCTCCATTTACTTCAGTAATGAGTAAATCAAAAATTCAAGCATTCTTGAGAATATATTTCCTTGATTTAATTTTGGAATATGGCACAAATCTGTGCACTTGTTGATGCCTTATTATCGTAGAATGTTTAAACACGAGTTAAAATTTATCCATGATTTTGTTTCAATCTTCTGCAGTAAATACTTTTAATACCGTGAATTACAACTAAAGAGCAAATTATAAAATGTACATCAGAGAAAAGGGGGGATGGCATTAGAGAGAGGGGCGTCATTTTCCATTTTTGCCCGAGGTGGCCGCCCCTGGTTAGATGAAACATCGGGAAAAAAAGACAGCCTCATTGACTGATGTAATAACAGTAAGGATAGGTCTCACAAAGTTTGTCCTTGTAATTTACAGTGACATATTCAACACAATACCCTTTTAATTCTATTTTAATTGTATAAGTATACTTTACATCCCCAAACATAAAATATTTTGCAATTTACGAAAAAATAAACCTATTGTTATAAATGAGACTTTACAAAGACAAAATTTACTAATATTTACAAATGGTGAAGTCCCTGTATTTTGAACCAACTATAGAACCAGTTTTAACTACAATCCAAGTTTTGCTTTCACGAAGCAAAATAAATAATAATCAAATTCCTGTAAATATAAATCCAGTATTTATAGGGCACACGTTTGCTTTCTTAGGATTGTGTACGATATTATTGCATGTTTAGCATCCATCATAGTATATATAAAACAAGTAATATAAAAAAAAATTCCTAATCAATTCCTACTTAGATCAACTAAGAAAATTTTTATATTAGCTACTTTTTATTAAATAGTTACAATTCATATAAAAATGTATATACATAGGACATAATCACAACATTATATATAAGTGGTAATTTATTTGTATTAATTATCATTAATAATACTTTTAAAACTCGTGAAAAAATTTTCAAGTTTTAAATTTAAAAAAGGTCCTTCAAAAATTTCAAAAAGGGCTGTATTTGTAATTTTTTAAGTAATTGGTTTTAATCAATTAATTTTTATTAATTATAATTAAATTATTGTATTGTCATCCAAAATATAATCATGTATATATATAATTTCAGCTCAATAAGGCGCTTTAAAATGTATTTTATTAACGATTGAAAATTCCACCAAGATAAATAAAAAAATATATAGAGTGTGAGCTAATAGTAAGAATTGAAAAAAGAAGAAAGTCTCGGAAGAAGAAAAAATCTCTTAATTTTTTTGCAGAAAGAATTTGTTGTTAGTAATTGGGTAAGCTTTCTTACAATATGATTAAAACCCCTTAAGCAAAAATACATTTTTAATGAAATATGTTTTTCATTACAAGATATATATGAGTGTGCCTTTTTTTTTCATGAATTTTTAAATTTCATTTTTTTAATTATTGCTTGCATTTAGCATCCACTGCTCTTAAGAAATTTGAAGTTAAATAAATAAATAACCAATAATTCGTTGGCAATTATCATTGAAGCATAAATAAATGTTTATTTTTTGTTTCGAATCAGCCGATGTAACTGAAAAGCATTTTTAATTTTAGTAACAAAAAAAAAAAAAAAGCCGAGATACCTTTTATCATCAGTCATTAGCGATGCTTCATTAGCAGATCCGCTAGACTGCTTCAACTACTTTCTCGCCACCACTCCATGATACCGAAAATTTTTTCTTATCCTTTTATGAGGTTCCTTATCTTGAACTTATTTCACCCAGCCTTTTAAGAGTTTTCCTATAGCAATATTTTTTTTTAAATCTACATTTTTAACGGGAGATATTTTTTAGTTAATTGTTTGTGCGTGATTAACCGCAACATATTAAAACTGTCCGGCCTGATATCATATTGAAATTGAAGGGAATTTTTTTTCTTACAAAGAGATTTTTAAAAAAGGCGCTTCTGTGCTTTGAGTTCATTACATTTTTCGAAGCACGTAAGCGATGTTTGTCAGAAATTTTTCAGTTGTATTTTATATTAGTGTATTTATGGTATACAAATGCTTTCCAAAGAAAAACAAATGTATTTATAAACACACTTATCACTGAAATACTCGCAAAAGTTGCATGACGTGCATTTTGAATTTGCATCCATTGCAAAGAAGTTCATTAGCTTATTATATTTAAATATTAATTAATCTTTTTTTTTGTTACTTATTGCCTAAATGTGGAATCTAGGGATCAGGATGCAAAGCGCACTTGAAATAATTTTTTTAATTAACAGTTTTAAAAATGCTAAGTTGAGACAGAAAACAAATGTGCTCCTTAAATCACTATTTAAAAATTTGTCTTAAAGCATTTAGAAATATATTGCATCTAAAAATTATAAAATGTATTTGTTATAAAATTTTTCAAAATCGAATTTATAGAATTAATTTCTTGGAAATAAATAAAAGTGTAATTAATCATAAAAGCTCCATCTGTTAGTATTATTTTTACTAATATTCTTATTTTATGTAATCATTGATTTTATTTAAAGCAGAGTTTTAAATATTATACACACATTTTAGTCAATACACTTCTTTAATCCCCTTTATTTTGGAAATTTCTCACCACAATGCCATTAACACTTTTTTTTTTTATTTCATTGCTACTTTTTATTTTCACGCCGAAATAATTTTATTTCATTTTTATCCATTATTATAAGATTAAATCATATCCTGTTGTATGTAGTAATGGAATACTGCTGATAAAATCAATTATAACTAAACATTTATTTCATTGTCAATTGAATATTTATGAACCACAATGCTATTACTTTGTATCTTTGTGAAGCTCAATAGTATATGTGAAATAAATTTCCGTCCTTTTCGTCTTTTGTTTTTCACCTATCGGTTGTGGATGAGAGAGATTTACGTTATCAACTAACATGTTAAGCATTACGGGTTATATTAACCACTTTTTATAAGCATTAATTTTCAAATATATATAATTTTTTCAAAATGCGATTTTACGGAGCATTACTGGAATAAAACCCAAAAAAATTCTGGCTGTGTAATGTACTTCTCACAACATACCGTCTGCAATGGGTTTATTACACTTTTTCAATATTAATAATTTCACTCATTTATTTTATATTTTTCTCTATCCTGACATTGAAATAGAACTCATGAGCAGTAATTATTTATACCTTCAAGAAAATATGACTATTGGAAGTATCTAAACATGTTTTCGGATTTATAAGATTAATATTTGCAAAACAATTAAAACGAACTTTTATGTGTTGTTGTGTCTTTTATCCCACTTGAATGACATAAACATGTAGATCAATTTCTTGAAACCTAGCATTTTAAAACACTCATGAACTGTAGCAGGACTTCAGATCAGCTGGCTTTTTATGGGGTTTCAGGGGTGTTAAATTTCCCAAGAGGTCTGAAAATATAAACAATTTTCAAACAGGTATAATTTTTTTAAAATTTAAGTTAAATGATTCGAATCTTACACAATATTTTTAAAAAACTAGGGCTTCAGAAAAGTATAAAAAGTTTAAAATATAACAATAATTTTAAAAATCACACACATAAGCATATGAAAATTCTATAATAAATATTAAGCATTTTTTGAGTTGCGCACGATTTTTTTCTAAAATAGTAGCCTCTGATGTATAAAACTTTATAGAATTATAAAATGCACCATACTCTTTAAACCCTACCGAATTTTAGTATTATATATCTTTTGTATTTCAAAATATTTGTAAAATATTGCAATTTTTTCAATATTTTTTAAAAAAATATATCTTTTTATTTATTGAAATATGTAAGTTATTATTCTATTTATATAAAAATAGCTACAGTGTAATAAGAATACAATTAACTTTATAAATTAACTTATAGCTAGTATAATTAAAGCTACTATTTTAGAAAATAGCATGCATGACGTAAAAATTAATGAAAACTTCTTATAGAAAAGTTTCTTATATTCATATGCTTGTAATTTTTAAAATTTTGATTATATTTTAAGTATTTTATCTTTTCTGAAGCCCCGTTTCTTTCATAAATAATGTATAAGAGATTCGATTTATTTAATTTAAATTTAAAAGAGTTATACCTGTTTGAAAATTGTTTATATTTTCAGACCTCTAGAGCAGTGTTTCTCAAACTGTGGGGCACTCCCCTTGAGGGGCGTGACAACTCTACAAGGGGCGCGAGCATATTGAAAAGTCAAAAACAAAGGATTATTTAAAAAAATTATTAATTTACTGAAAGTAATAAGCAAAATACATTCTGACGTAATAAAAAACAAAATACGAATGTACACTGATAAATTATATTTATAAATGTATCGGTGCTACACAATGTTTCTTATAATTAATTTAACAATACTAAGTTAAGAACAAGTTTAATAATTACCATTGACCCCATTGGACTTTGTCAGAATATAAAATCATATACAAAAATCAACACTTATCGGTTAATACTTTGTACAGTTTATAATAAAAAAAATCCTTTGACTGCCGATTGAAAGTTACGTGATTCGCTCCCCAATGTCAACCGTTTTCTACGCAGGCGCGCGTATGTGATGTATTGAGTGTGAGTATGTGTGTGTGGGGAGGAATAAAGAAGCAAATAATCTGAAATAAGAGACAATCCTTCTCAAACATTGACAAGGTCCTTTTATTGTATTCCAAAGCCTTCGGAATAATTTTATGGACAGCAGTGCACAGAAAAGGTCTTACTTTGGAAAGACGTATATATACGTCCAAGGAATTGACGCTTTAGCTGACGGAGACGTTTATATACTCCGGTGGCACTTAAGAGGTTAAAATCGTATCGTAGTGTTATCATCAAAGTATATTATTGAATTCAATACATTGTTATTGTTTGAGGGGGCGCGACTAAAATTATAATTGAATATTGGGTCGCGAATATTGAAACCTTAAGAAGCACTGCTCTAGAGAAATTTAGCACCCCTGAGACCTCTTATGGCAACCAGTACTAGCTGATATGCGTGCAGGAGCCGATTGGGTCATATTGCAATCCGGACAAGGAGGGTGAATTTCACGACTAGCCACATGCTTCTGAGCTTGAGAGTGTCCACTGCGAAGCCTAGCAAGAATTGTTTCATCTTGCCTACTGTTTGTTCCAAACAAAGCAGAACTCGGACATTTTCCCTTCATATTACTTATATAGGGGGATATCTTGTGTGTCCCAGATAAAAAATTTCTAAAAAAGTAAGGCAGCCCCACCTTATGGCTACCCTTTGGAACCAGACCTTCTGCAATCTCATTCCCGCTGACATTCCTGTGCGATGGTACCCACTGAAAAAAATGTCTTAACATTGACACTCAAGCAATTTAAAAGCTGGACAATACTCGCTGTCGTTCTACCGCAATGCCTCCACCATTTAGATAATCCCGAAGGTACCCTAAAGATCTTTTCCTTTTCCCAAGGTGTTTACTATCTTTGATAAACACGGGTGTCACGACCCCGGGGTCCCCCAG
Source organism: Trichonephila inaurata madagascariensis (assembly GCA_019973955.1). Classification (NCBI taxonomy): domain Eukaryota; kingdom Metazoa; phylum Arthropoda; class Arachnida; order Araneae; family Nephilidae; genus Trichonephila; species Trichonephila inaurata. The sequence continues at coordinate 155,917 of BMAV01020948.1, read as the reverse complement.
TGATCCTTCTGTATTTTCGACCCTCCATCTTGTCATCCAATTTCTCCTTTTCTTCTTTTCCCGTCCAGGCCATAGACCTATGGATGTTTGGCGCAGTGTAGCCATAACTGCTGTTTAGCCATAAAACACCAAACTCATCATCATCACCACCTTTTAGACAGATGCTGAATAGAGCTTCGGTTATCACTTAATATCCAAATATTTGTATTGCATAATATATGTTATTATAATTCTACTATGATTACAATAGTATAACGTTAAATAAACTCTTTCAAATGCTCGTTTTTGTACGAATAAATTATTTTAAATGAAAATTATTTTAAGTGCTTATATAATTGGTGACTGAAAGAATTTTCACATACACAAGAAAATATTTCGGGAAAATTTAAGTGATAATGTCAATAATTTCTAGAAAAAATTAAGTTCTAAGATGGGCTACATACCATCGCATTTATTATTTATAATATAGATAATCACAGATATAAATATGCTATGAACTTAAGTAGTGTGTGAAAGTGTACCATTTTTTTTATTAAATTTTAATGCGTCTTCAGTAATGATTCTTTTAAATAAGAGTTTATATATTGACGCTGTTAATATTCTTACTAAAATTCGCAAAATTTAGAATTCTTGTTTTTTACTACAAACACTTTCGTTTTGAATTGTCATTTTATTCATAATCTGCTTAAGTGAAATATTATATTTTTTAAAATGTTCACAAACACATTTCATTTAAAATTAATTAATATGGAGCATTTCAAAATTTTGACTTCGTTTCTGTAGCAAAAAATTCTTTTCAAATGAGAGGTGGAATGTTTAAAAGGTAAATATAGAGATATTTTTGTAAATTTTATCGCAAAATATCGAAAATACGACATTAAATTCTTATTCAAAGTTGAGGATGAATTAAATCTGATTTTAGATTGATCAGATTTTATATTAGGAAAAAAATTAAAGGCAATTTGAAAGAACAAGAATGAAGTTTTAATATTAATTTATATTTAGAACAAAAAACATTTAATTAAACCTTTTCAATTGTATTAAATAAGTTCTAATGAAGTATTCTGATGATTCAAAATACAAAATAAAATAAATGATGTGGATGTTCACATAATAAATATTTTTTAACTTTTTATCTATCGACAATACTTATAAGTACCACTCACTTTAAAATTACATAGAATAACCATTTTTAAGAATACTCTGACGATACTTAGAAGGAATATTATTTAAAATCCCCTCTTCCAAGATATAGGGCAGCACGGGTTCTATGTGATTTGAGTATTCTAAAACCTTTGTCTCTCTTGACTAAACGTGGATGAACTTAACGTTCCCACATGTACATAAACAATAGTTGATAAAAAGTTGAAATTTCTCTCAGCTGTAAAAAATAAAATATCCCATGTCAAAGGTAATATTAAGTGCCTTGATATATATATATATATATATATACATATCAAATGTTTTTTATTCTATCAATGCAAAAATAATATTTTAATAATCTTAGTTATTTTATCGTGTATATAAATTATGGATTTCATCGCAAGATTGATAAATCTTACTGAAAATAAGGAAAAGTGAAAAAAATACAATTTAGTTGAATCATACTTTAAAAAAGTTCAATGATTACAAGCTTGAGATTTATCAGAAGAATATAACCACATGAAAAATGACAAAAAATGAATTATTGTCCTCCACAATCGCTTCTATCATGTTATCCTCCCGTAGTCTCTATTTAGCTTTCCAGCTGAACGAATCTCAAAACACAGTGAGTGAGTCGATCTTTGAGATATCGTAAGGTTTTTCTGGTTCATCGCAGATCTGTTTCTTCTCGTTTATCTTGCGGTTGTTAGACGAAGAGAAGGAACCGTTTATTGAATCGACCGATAGCAAACGGAAAATGACCTGTCAATTCACTTAGGGGCGTAAGAGGTCAGGCAGAATTGAGTTTAATCTTTAGACCCCTCCTCATCTCACGGAATGATGGATTGTTGTTATATGCTTTACACAAGAGCTATTCTTAGCCATATCTTGTTATACTGGGAGGGTTCCCGAACAAAAGGCAACCCAAAATAAACAGAATTTAGCGCTCCGCGTAAAAGTGTAAGTGTTTCTTCCAAGGTAAAATAAACATAAAATTTTCATAAACTGAAAGAAAGTAAAATATACGATATGACATTGTTTAATTACGTATTTAAAAACTGCCAAATTTTGTCATTGTAAATAGTGGTAGTTGGTTAAGGAAATAGATAGAATATTTTCTCTCCCTCTCTCTATACTATTAGTTATTCAATTCAACCACCAAATTAAAAGTTTATTTTATCGCAATTAATACATCATTACGCGAGTTTAAAATTTACTCTCAGTAAAATATACGTAAAGGCTATCATTACAAACTTTATTAAAAAATTTATAAAATTTTGAAACGCATCCCATTGAAAAAAAAACTTTTAGAAAGAATTCTAAAACGTTCATGTACAGAAGATTGTAAACATCGTTTTCTTTAAACTACTTATCTAATAATCAAAATGCATATTTTATTTTTAAAATTGTATTTGTTCTTAAAGTAAGGTGACTAATTATGTTTTTTTTATTGTTTGATAAAATTAATTTGAATTTAGAGAAATACATAAAGATAGTGTCAGATTAATTATTTATTTACGTTTGTATTTGATATAACGCTGTTGATGTTACTATACAGGGTGTTACTGAATTCGACCAACAAATGCAAAAGCGTGATTATAGGTAGTATGAGGACGACAAACTACCATAGATCATGGGGTGGCAAACCTCGTTTAGTCGGAGTAATTCATAAAAACAGTTATGTAAGGTGTGTCGTCGAATGGAATGAAAAGCGGCAATAAGAAATAGGAAACACATTTATTAGAAGTAAAGCAATTTTACAAACCATTACATCACAGCCTGAAGTCAGAAATGCAACGGCATGTGATTGTCATGGAAATTTTTCGAAGTTGAGGCCACGTAGATGATAGAACAGTCGACACCGACAGACGAACAATTTTCAGACGCGTTCAAACGAATCCGGAGTGCTGACGTTGTCAGCTGAAGCCATGGTGATCCATGTCCTGAGATCATCCACTGTAGCCACTGGTGTCTCATACACAAGCAATTTTTTTGTGGCCCCAGAAAAAATCCAAGGAACTGATGTCCAGTAAATGTGGGGCAAGGAACAGGTCCACCACGTGCAATCTATCTACCGAGAAGTGATACTTAGAGTCGGTTACGCACCGTATTCGAAAAATGTGCTGGTGCACCATCGCGCATGAACCACAAATTCTGCTGCGCAATGGCCGGCACTCCCTGCATAAACTGCAGAAATAGTGATACATTTACATCCGTTACATTGGCGTACCTAATCACTGTATTCGTTAGGCCATGCTCCTTGTCTGACGCATCATTAACTCGATGGCTACTGTCATTGAAATTTTCACCGACTAAGCGTGGTTTACGACCTCATGTTCTTTGGTAATTTTTCGTCCGCATGCTGCCTAATATTACTGCTCAGAGTTTTGTCGGTCGAATTCGGCAACAGCCTGTATATTTCATGCCTAGTGGCTGTAATAAATAGTGGCTTCGGTAGCTGAGTGGTCATCTTCGAGACTTCGTCGTTGATGTTCATGAGCCTTGTTGAGACTGAAGATAGCCTTATAGTACGGTTGCTTCTCGGTAAATCCCTCAAAATTCTTCATGTGGGAGTGTCGTGATTCTAGCACACATGCCATTCTCGTCACTTGATAGAGGTTCAGATTTACTTGTTCCATCGCTAGTAGTTCTCGTGTTGCTTCGATATGGAACGTTTCTAAAAATTCCATCCGTCCATATATGTAAGACAAATGAAAAATCTATCGTTTAAATATTAACTACATATAAACAGCCTAAATGGACGTGGTCAACATAGTGAAGTGATTAAGTATGCATGTGTGTTCGTAACATTCGAGTCGAATCATAGGTCCATGGGGGTCTAGAATCCATTGAAGCTATTGCGATGTTATTTACATCTAGTAAATAATGAAAATATAATTCTCATACTACAGTTTTATAAATGGTCATACAATCATACTGATTGCTTCTTCTTTTAAAGCACTACAGCCGGTTACCAGCCAAGGCTGTCTCAGTTAGTTTATACTATCTTGATTAAATCGATTTTGCTTTGTTACATCGGCTATCTCCTAAGTAATTCATCCTCATTAGATTTTAATTTAAGGATTACATACATTCTGTAATAAAATTGTGTCAGACATTTAGGAGGAAAATAATAAGAAACGTTAATTAACCCCTCCAGGACCGTGCTGTTCTTCCTCTTAAGACTAACTCCATTTTAAAAATTCATATAAAATCATTACTGTAATAAAATGCAACGAAATTTATAAGTTACCACCATTCCAAATTCCACAGGTTCCAAATTCAAATAACGTGGGCCTCATAAAAGAGGAAAACGCAATCTCACATGTGAAATCGCGTTCCATGAAATGATCACATAAATGTGATCATGGTCATGAACGAGTTAAATTAATTATTAACCGCATTAAGAACAAATTATAACTTACTTCAAAGTCATTAAAAATAATACTAAATCAGGTAAGAATTTTGAAAGTTATTTAGTCTGAGTGAGTATATTAATTTAGTATATTACGTCACACTATACAGCAACACTAGGTCTATTGGCGACCAGTCAAGCAAATTTGAACCTCGGTCAAGTAACGAGTACGACACCTGAGCTGGCACCTTTTATCCTAACTATCACAACATGTGAACGGGAGGACATTGAACTTTTGACACATTTAGCTCCACGAAACGGGCGGTTTATAGTAGCATCAAGGCTTGATATGCCAGCCACGAGTCCCTGACTATACCCATTAGGTTACCATGGTCACAAAAGGGATTAAGTAAGGTTTTCACAAACTGTGGGGTGCGCTCCTCTAGAAGAGTGTGATATATCTATGAAGGGGGTGCAAGCATATTGAAAAGTTGAAAATAAAGCAATTAAAAAAACAACTCATGTTTGTAAAAAATGCAACACCATGGAGTAATCATGAGAATTAAATGAAATTTAACGCACAAACGACGTGTATTAGTACAAATAAAGGACGAAATTTTCGAAGCAAAAAAACATATCAAGTGTCCGAAATCAGTTTTTTTGGGTTAGCCACCACGGCGGAAAAAGGGGTTTCATAAGTGGCATGGAATAAAAACAGATTTTGAAGGGGGAAGAGAATCCCATATTGTTTGTTGTTCAGAAAAAGTTCGTCTTTTGAACCCGCAGGACGGGATCACGAGCGAAATGCTAAAACCAACCAAAATCCCACAGTGTTGAAAAAAAGGGACATATCCGGCGAATAAGCAGACCAAAGGTGAGGCATGTGTTGGGGGTGAACATAAGTCTCAAAAAAAACCCCTTTTGGGAACAGGTGGGAATGCCCCACCCCGTTGAATGATAGCTCCAGGGAGTTTTAAAAAGGAAAGGGGAAAACAAATCAGGCTGAAAACCATTTCACGGACGTAACTATTGTTTATTGAGATTACCCTCCCCTGTACCCCGGATTGCTCATGATAGGAAATCGTAACCCAAAAACCAAAACCCCGGGAGTGTTAGCCACTATGTCGCCCCGATAACGCATTTTTTGGACGGCAGCGTTCACCGGCATAGCGCCCCAATTCAAAATGGGACATCATGGTCTCACAAATTGAATTGGGATTCATCTGAAAAGACAAGATCCCAAACCGTTTGCCAGGCTTTTGTGTTCATGAACCCATTGTGAGGAAGGTCGATGGCTTGCCATGGGGGGGGATCCCCGTAGGAAGGCCCCCCTTGCATGCAATCTACGGTGCGTGAGGAGTGAGTGAGTAATATTAACGTCGAAACTGTTCACCCCCGAGGGTTTTCACGGACCACGTAATTTTGAACCATGTTCGTAGGGGGAAACCGACCCGAGCTGGCCCCCCTCCCCCAACAAACCCACCCACACCAACGGAGGACGTTTCACCCTCGACAGTTTTAAGCATCGCTCCCCCACACGAGGGTTTTTAGTGGAGGGCCCCGAACTCATGACATGCCTGCCATGGCCCGGGATCCCTTTAACCACGGGGCCCTGCAGCCCCGCAATCTACGGTGCAGCAGACGTCGAAGAATGAATTGATGAACCCAATTAGTAACCCAGAAGTAGACGAACGTGCCCAACTGCCTGGGGATAAACCCGTACCTTTTGGCGGAGCAGATGTCGATCGTCGTGCGCGGGACATCACCTTCCGTCGCCCCCCCGCCATTTTTTCGAGTTGTTCTGAGCTCGCCCGGGCCACCGTTTCGAAACTGATCACTGTGGAACTGTTCCGCTGCACACGAGCCCCAGGTGATAGAAAAAAACGTCCTTCTGAAGACCGATAATTTTCTCCCGTTCAAACTCCCATGTTATAGTTGTTGTCCGGGAAATTGGGGGGAATATTCCCTTTCTTCATCGTGGAGGGACACCCTTTGGCTTTACTAAACGTTCGCCACCAACAAATAATCATTAACGTTTTTTTAACGTCCCGCTGTCCTCTTTTATGGGGCTTCCCCATCAAATTCAGAGGGGAAACTGCCACGCCACGCATGTGCGGTGGTTTTGAAACTTTACCATTTTTCGTAACATCTTATAATATATATTTTCAAAAAATTTATTAAATTTTTTATGATTCTTTCATGGTGTTGCACCCTTTTTCAAACCGTGTATTAATTTACCTAAAGAAAGCAAATCGAAAACATTCCCCGGGAATATAAAAAATTTAAAAGCACATTTACAATGATATAATGAGTTTATAAAAAGTATCAGTATTGTTTCAAAAGTTTTTTTAATTAACTTATCTATTTTAAAAAATTTAAAAAATCTTTTAATTACTAGTGCCAAAAAAGGGGTCAATTTAAAAATTTTAAAACTTATCTTGAAAAAATTTTTATGTTTTGTAATTAAAATCGTAACGTAACCCTTTTGCGTAAAACACTTTTTTTTTGCATTCAATACATTATTATATGGTGGAGGGGGGCGCAATGTGTGTGGGAATATTATGATTGAAATTTGGGTCGCAAATACTGAAAAATTTGAGAAGCACTGGCTTAAGGGTACCCTGCTTTTTAAAAAAGACTATTTATGTTTATAAAATACATTATCAATATTTTTATATTATATTTTTTTTAACCCCATTTTTTATTATACATTTTAAATATTATGAACAATTTGAGATATAAATTTTTTTCCTTACAAAACAGGTCCCCCCTTAAAAAAATTTTAAACGCCAAAAAAACAACAAGTAATGAATTAAATTTGATGGGTTGCATAAATGACTCAATGAGGAGTAATTTTATCACAGAAGTGATTCATCCGTTTCATGTTCTAAATTGGTAACTCAAAAAAAAAGGGTAAAATGTCTTTTTTCTTGCATAGGCTTTAAAATGGAGGTTTTCCTTTTCCAAAAGACTTTAATTATCTTTTTTGGCTACCCTATTAGCACTTTTAATTCAGGATGTCTGTGGGACACCGAAGTGTTTAACTAATCAATTAGTGCGCCGCGTTCATTGAAAAGGGGTTTAGAAGTTCTGGTCATAACGTGTATTGGGGTTTTGGGGGAGCCTTTTTGCAAATTACTCTTGAGTAATTTGTAGTTAAATTGCTTTCGCTCGCCACAGTGAATCTAATCCTCCTAAGTATCTGAAATGTCAAGATTTTTCTGCAGATAATTCTTCCAATGAGAACTTTTAAAAACCCAAAATAGACATGATTTTGTTCTTTAGTGGAGATATTTTGGAATTCATCCATTTTCGCTCTTCTCGACTTTTGTACTTAGATTTTATAAAGAATTTTAGATGTTCGTCTGTGTGTTGCTCAAATTTTTAAAGATTTTATTTTGTAAATTTGTTCGACTTTGACATCTCTGATAGATATTTCGAATGCTGAGTAATGTTTTACTTTTTATTTTAAGGATTAGGGAAAACTAATAAATTTTTGAATTATAACACAGTGTTTTAATGTTGTAACTAATTATATGTTATACTAAACATTCTTCATCGCAATTAAAACAAACTCACATACACATATGCAAAGATATTGTTAGTCCTTTTTTCAAAAAAAAAATCGATTCGTTTATTTAAGATTGTAAGAGATTAAAAAAAAAAAACGATTCACAAATGCATGGAACAAAAATAAAATTATTTCGCTGTTATTAATTCAAAAAAATTTTTTTTTCTATTCTGAAAGGTAACTTTTTTAAAAAATGAAATTCGAATATTTTGCTCAGAACTTCTTCTAGTGAAGTCATTCTGACCACGGTAACACTTCTTTTAAAAACAAAAATTTATCATTCGTCTTTTTTTTTTTTATTTTCCCACCCTCTCTTTCTTTTCTTTTCCCGTACTTAAAAAATAATTTTTTGTAAAGACGTTCATCACATTTTCTAAAAATGCGATTTTTATATAAAGAACGTATTAAAACCCTATTAACCTAGGTTTTTGTTAACGAAAATGCGGGAACAACCCGTCAATTTTATCTATTAACCCCCTTTTTGAAACGGAACTCCGTCTTCAGCCAGGGAAAAATTTTTCTTTGATCCTGAGATAACGCTTGGTGTGATTTTTGGAGTGGGCTCCCTTTGGGACCCTTCCCTTTGGGACTCCCCCAGTGAGAGGATCACGTGGTAGTTTGGAAAAATTTTTTTTAATTCACGAAAAAGACCATTTTTTTTTATCATCCCCGTCTTTTACACGGATATTGGGTATATTTTTTCATGTTTTCATTATTTTTAATTGTTTTAAAATTAAAAAAATTTTTAATCAGTTTTTATAAAAGTTTTTGGGAATTTTGTGATCAAAATATATTGCTGTGCGTTTTTAACCCCACACATCTTATTTGACCCTTTTTCCCCCATTTCCGGGAGTTTAAAAGGGAAATTTTTTAAAAAGTCCTTAAGGGAAAATTTTTCAAAAAAATTTACCCGCCCAGATGGATTTTCCCAAGAGCGGAAAAAATTGATGTTCCCCCAGAGGGTTAACTATTTATTTTTTCCCCGATAGGCATTAAGGGAAAAGGCCCCTTTTTTCATTTACAAAGACCAATTTTTGCAGGGTCCCAAACCGACAAATTTTTTTTTCTGGGGTTTTGGCCCTTGCCAAGTATTTTTGACAAAACCAAGAGAAATTTAGAAAAAACAAAAACCAAAAAATTCCCAAAATTAAAGGGGGCAAAAACCACAAAGATTTCCCCAAGCTACGCCCAATGGCCCGTCATCAACACACATTTTTCTTTATGTCACAAAAAAAACAACCATTGAATTTTAAAGTTATTATGATAAAAGTACGCAAAATGACTGATACACATTATATTTGGTGGTTACAAACTCTGTACGTCAGTGTTTTATAGCAGTTTGAACAGATTTGAGGTAACAGCTTAAGTGAAGATCTCATTTTTAGCCACTGGTTCAAAATCACGAGATGATTAACAAACAACCTAGAGTTTTTTCATAGCTCGATGCCAATAAACAGTCAATTGCTGCTAAAAATAAGTATTATTCTGATCGCAATTTTTCATTTTTATGAGTTCCCAGTGCAGGAGCAATATCTTTATTTTCTGTTAGGCAAAGGTTGATTTTTCAACACCTGCAGAGCATGCCCTCGTTAAATACATAACAGGACAAATTGATTAATCTGTGTTAAGTATCTGATCGTTCTGAATTCTTAATGACTGTCTTCTCTCTGGTCTAGACAGTTCATTATCAACTGATAGAAGCCTAAGTAACGGAAGCGTGGACTCATTTACATTTAAAGTCAAACTTAAAGCTATCATTAAATTAAGCAATAAATATTCATGGTGTTTATCACTCATAATACTTAAAATCAAAATTTTGTTGTGGGAATCATGATGCAGTGTAGATACACTCTGTTCTCTTACATAACAGTTTCAGATTGAATTCACAACTGAAATAAATTAATTATGTATTCAAATATTCAGATTAAAAATTAAAAAGAAGAGAAGTTCAAAATGAAAATATTACTTTCAATTAATTTTTTTATTTCAAGTATGTTTTTGTATTCCATAATTAGCTTCATAGAGCTAGTAGGTTGACAAAATTTGTTTGTACAAATATAGTGTTTAAGTCTAGTGTTTTTTTTTCTTTTGTAATATTACCGGGACAAAAGATTGGAATAAGTTTCGGTTTGTACGTCAAGAGATTGAAGAGATTTAACTTGAATTTCAATGTGTGTGTGTGTTTTCTTATATTTCTCTCAACGCAGTAAGATTGTTAACAGATTTTAAATGGTTCAAATTTCAATAATATATTCATATGAGTGTTAATAGCCAGTTCCTTTCTGCCAAATCTTTGTTGAGTTGAAGAATGATGGTTTTCGTTTGTAAGGGTGAATCCAGAAACTGCTTGTTAAAGAGGGTATGCGTAAATACGATTTCAGAAGCCGCCCATCCAGTATAGTGGTTCGCGACGCTCACTGCTTTGCCGTAGAATCTTTGATCGAATCCCGGGGAAGGAATGGATGTTTACAAATGTTTAATGGATTTGCGCCATGGGGGCTCTCTAAATAGCTTTCGAGCCGAAAGTCATCCCTTTCTTAAAGTTGATGGAAAGGGATGAGAGGTTGGAGGCCCCTGACCACCCCCAGGGTGTTCTCCCTCAAAATTAGGGTGGGACCGAGCTGAATCGTACTATCACCTGTATGGTGCTCAAGGCCAACGACAGGCGTACATCTTATTTCTTGCCATGATGGATTTCGTGGGGTTGGATCTGATGCAATCGAGATCAGGTGGCATAAGAAACAACAACAACAGATAGCGTTATATTTGTCCCATAATTATTTTGTCTATGTTATTTATTTTTTTATTCTGTGATTTAGTAGTTATACATTTAGGTTACTACAGGAACAAATGCGGTGTAATTTTGTTCACATGTATCAGTACGTGGTCAGTTTTAACTCAGGGTAAAAATAAACATTTTTGATACATATTTTACCTTTTTATTTTTACAAAAGGATGAAATTGGATGATGCTCACAAAGAGATATGGATATTTTATGGTGCTAATTATGTGTGAATTAATAAAACGCACATACACCAGAAATGGATTAAAAGATTTCTTGGAGATTTTTTATCTAAAATTGACCTAGAGTCTCGTAAAGATGATGAGCAAAAAAAAACTGTAATTGTGAATCGAATCACAGTATAACTGAGTGAGTGAAAGTTTTATTTACGCTGCTCTATAAAGCAACATTAAGACTAGTGATGACAAACCTCGTCAAGTCAATTTTAACCTCGGTCAAATGCTGAGGGCGACACACATATGAGTGTTACAATCCAGCAAATTACCACATCTTATTCAACGGGATGACTTTGAAACTCGACAAATTTAACATCCATTAACCTCTACACGGTGGGTCTTTATTGGAACTAGGCTTCAACTCATGCCTCGTCGTTCACAATAACTGAGAGAGAGATTGCAAAAAGGTGAAGCGCACACAACTGAAAATCCTTAGAGTAGATAAGAAGTTTGCTTTTTAGTTTCCGCATGTAAATCGAAATAAATGCGTTTAACACAACAAAAAATATTTGCGATATGTGTTTTAAATATATTTTAATCGAACCCTTTTTAAATGAATTGTCTGTTATGATGAAAAATGGACTGTCTACAATAACATTAATAAAAAAAAAGAACAAGGTCCAGTAAGATGGATTGTGAAGTCAGGTGGCATTCCACTTATACCCCGGAACTTGCACCATCTGATTATCTTTTATTTCGACGTTTTCAAAAAATTTTAATAAAATAGTATTTTTATCAACAATAATGACCTCCAATTGCACTCGGTTGAGTTTTTTTGCTGAAAAAGCCCAGTAGTTCTATGACCGCAAAATCATTAAGTAACCGAACAGAAAGATGGCAATGAAGCACCGAACACAATACTGATTACATTTCATATTTCTTTGTATAAAAAATGCACTTTTTTTCAGACAGAAAACAGAAATTAACCTCCTCACCAACCAAACACTAACAATTAAATGAAATAAATTATTATTTCGTTTTTTTCAAGAAATGCATTAAATATAACCATAATTCTCGTACTTTTTAAGATCTGATTTTTCATATCACCAGCATTAGCGCTTTGGGTAGATTCGAGTACGCTTATTTTAATTAAAGAATATTTTAGATCAAGGTCAATAAAGGTTAATTTTTCTTATCACAGATGATTAGCATATTTTATTAGCATTTCAACCCTTTTGCCCTTACTTTCTCTCTTCACCTTTAGATCATGCCCATTTTTTCTCACAATCTCCTACAGATTTTCATGCATTTAATTTGGGGTAACTTTTTGAATAATTTTTTAATCCTGTCTTTTTCAGAAAGATGAAATCTCTTTTTTTTCAAAACAAATGAGTTATATATTTTTTTCTTTATTTTTTTCATCCATTTTTTTAAAGAATTTTTTTTTCCATTTAAATATTATATCATTTTTTAAGTACTTGCTGACGTATCTTTACCTTGAGATTAATTTTGCCTTGTTTTTAAAGCTGCTTATTTTTATAGATTATTTTCCCAGTTTTCTTTCATTCGTAAAAAAAAAAATGGATTTTCTTACATTCATTTTTTTTTTTTCATTGTTTGTTGAAGATTAACCATCATCGCAACTAGATCGTTTGTTATCATAGTAAGAAGTTATCTATTTATCTTCTAATTTTTCAAAATGTTCAAGTAAGCTTCTTTTCTTTTTTTGTTATATGTTGCGAAGGATAATATGGCCTTCTAAATAATATTTAAATATTTTTCAAAAGAAATTTGAAGAAATCATGCACGATTAAAGTCTTATATAAAAAGCGTAAGAAACAATAAAAAATTGTTTTAATTTAATATTTGAATAACATAAAAATAACGACGAATTTAAAAATGTTTTAAATTTTCAAGGGATAGTTTTGTTCCTTTTTTTTGTGCTAACAATTTGAATTTTATCTTATCTGAAGTACGGTTTCTCGCAAATTGCTTTAAAAAATTATAAACTACATTATAATTATAATTATAAAATTATTTAAGAATGGTATCAAATGCATCACATTTCCTTTAGCTACAGCCATGACTAAGTCTTAAAATATAAAATAATTTAGTTATTTATTTTCCCCCACAAAGATAAAAAAAAGTTGCTGATGTTTTGAAGAGTCGCATTATATTAACGTCGAGTCTATGTATAATTGGCAATAAATAAACTTCGCTTTAGTAGTTTGTTTACTTAGCATATATTACTCTATAAATTGGATAAAGAGTGGAACTTGACCAAATCACAATTTGAATAATTTCTCATATTTTAATTATATTTTTAATGGGATTGCTTTTTAACATTTTGATTAATAAATTTCTCAGTGGCGCAACGGTTCATAAGAGCCAAAGCCTACTGTGTCTATCACAGTTTGTGTGACCTTAGTCTCTGGGCTGCATGAGCAAATGTTTTGGTCAAGTGGTTAGTCTGACGCAAAAACCGCAGTGTTGAGCTTCCAAGCAAGCTTGGTACTATTTATCAGCCCACTGAAAGAATAACAGGCTGAATCGACCTTGCCTAGCCCGGGATTCAAGCCCCAGACCTTTGGTGTGAAAGCGCGAAACACTACCACTCAGCCACTGGGCTTCCAAATAATAAATATGATACATAATATATAATCGTACTATAAACGTACAACTTCATCATGGTAAGTGTACTAAAAATTTCGGCATGAAACTAATATAGCTATATTCCGCTGGTTAGATGTTGTTAAAAACAGAATTATATAACAAATTAAGAATATTTTTGATCAAAGATAAGAATGTCATATTTTTATTTAGTTTCCTTATAACTCAGGCTTCTTTGCATTTAATGAAGAGTTTAAGTATAATAGCTCTTTTTACACCATAAAACGGTCTTTTGTAAATTTAATACTCGAACAATTTTCATTCGTAGTGTCAGTTTTTTAGTAGTTTAGTTAGTGTATATGTTTTGTACAGTAATGCACGTATAATAAAGGGATGGAAGTAGATATTTGAAGTAAAGAGGTTTATGAGGTAAAGAGAATGATAAAAATAAAAGGGAATTCTTCAAAAGTTTTTATTTAGGGCTTACAAATGGAAATGTTTTAACTATAGAAGTTCATTTTATGATTGTAAGCAAGAACACATACCAAGTGAAATTTTTTTAGCTAAGGATTTTATATGTAAATGTACTTTTCTCTTAAACAAATTAACCTGTTCTTATATATCAGGCTTCATTTTTCATGAATATTTCTTGTTAAACCAATTGATAAAAAAACCGTTAATATTTTTGTTTGTTTGAATTTCAAGAGTTCGTTATTGGAGTTGAAATAAAAGGGAATCTAAACGAGACTGGGCAGATATCATTTGACAGAAAGCACATTTAATTTCTTTAGCAACACAACTTTAGCTACTTTTTTGTTCACTAGTCATTAGCGATGCTTCATTAACAAAGGTTGTTTTGCTGTAATTATTTTCTCGCAAACTCTCGATGATATCGAGTTTTTTCTTATCCTTTCTCCCGCGTTCTTATCCGGAGATTAATTTCATCTAACTCCTACTAAATATTTTCTCTTTCATATCTGTATTTTTTCTTTAAAATATTTTCTTGAATGTAAGATAGTTTTTTAAAGGTTTGTTATATTTGTGTTTAACTTTAGTATATTAAAAGTGCACAGACTGTTACCTTTTTTGTAAATATGTTCATTTATTAAAAGGATTACTGTAATAGTATACACGTGTACTTGAATTATATCATATCTTTCGCAGACTACAAAAAATTTCTTTAAGAAATTTTTTTATGCATATAATTTAAAAACAGAGTATATTATTATAAATTTTTTCAGGTAATTATATATTTACTTTAATGTACTGAAATATTTCTCTCTACCTCGACATATTAATCCTAAAGCAGACGGCATTAAATTTTTACAAAAGGTTTTTAAATAGTAGCGAAGTTTTTTAGATGTCATATTTTACTTTTTAAAAGGTTCAAAGCTTACAAAAATTAAAAATATTTTTATTTTCTGTGCATGTTTAGCTAATGAATTTAGGTACTAAAAGATCCAATTATGTATATTTTAATACAAGTATTTTACTGAATACATTAAGTTAATAACTTTAAAAACTAAATAATTCAAAGGATTATATTTATGAATAAAGTAAATCTATTTTTTTTTATCTGGGAGAAAATTATATTTATCAAAAGACGTGAAAGTGAACTACTTATAAACAAAATGTGCGGTTTCAAAGGGGAAAAAAATGGATTATCAGAAACGGACTAAAGTTTACTTGACATTTCCATAAACTTTAACATTTGCAACAAATGATTAATGAGAGTTAAGAGTTTAATAACATCGCACTATAAAGCACTACGAAGGGTCTTGTAGACGGACTACGTAATTTTGAACCTTTATCAAAAGACGAAGACAACACCTTAACTGGCACAACTCTCCAAACTACCACACTATGACAATGACACAGCGTTGATCTCAATATATTTAATGTGCATCCTTCCCCGCAACATGGCGGATCTTCAGTCGTACCTAGACTTGAACTCGTGACACGCTGGCCACGAGTTCATCTTTATAACCACTCGGTTACCACAGTCACATTACATGATTAATACATGTTGTAACGGGTATATTAGCCTACCTACTATTATCCTCTTGGGATCAAAACTGTTTCTTTAAATATTATTCCATTGCAAACTTTCTCCCGAAGAAGATGACGTAAATTATGCAAATCAAGAATTATATGTAAGCATTAACAATCAGAGTCGAGAGAGAGAGAGAGAGGTTTGGAGCTAATTGACAGAAGTTATTGATTAACGTAAAGTAATAGACAGCTAGTAGAAGGTGATTCGTAGGTTATCTGCTTAATGTTTGAGATAGACGATTTGGTCAATTAGAGAGTTAAATTGGATTAGTGTTAGCTCTAAGTATATAGATTAACTTAGAACGTAATGATTATTTGGAGTGTGTTTTGTTAAGACGTTCGAAGAGTAAGTGATTCGATTTATAATTAAATATTCAATTACCTCGTCTATCTCGCTTTTGTTCCAATATTTATCTAAAGGTGCATTTCCTAACTTGGGTTGCTGAGATTTGTTAGGTTCTTAGGGATTGTTAATAAATTGTATTGGTTTCGACTATGGCTAATCTTCCTTATAACTCTCGTGCACTAATGGTTGGCACAGCCCATCCATCACAAGCTTTATAATAATAAATATAAAATGCTCATTTAGATTTCATTTATCCCCCATCCGTCCCAAATGAATGTATGTTTATTTAATTTAATTTTAATATGGACTCTATCTCTCTCTCTCTTTAATAGGGATTATATGGAATCTTTTATTAAGTTTCTCACTTAAATATTTTTCAAGTCCTTTTTCAACTTTTAAGAGACGCTAGTGTGAGAGAAAAAAGTTTACAAAGGCGGGACTTTCGACTGTTTTATTTATTTATTTATTTTTGTCAATTACTATGCTTTCCCAATGCCAAAAATAAAATGATAAATTGCTTTTACCCTGCTGAGCGCAGGAAGCTCTTTATGTATCAGGAAAATAATTATATACGTCCTTTCCTGAAAACAAAAGAAGTTCTGTTAAATTATTGATGTTTATGGGTTTTAACAAACCGTATAGCGTTCAAAAAGATAGGTAGTTTAAAGAAACTCATTGGTTGATTTTTGCACCACGCCCATCTATAAATAAGCAATTTATTCTAGTTGAAATATAAACCATCTGTTATCTCATTCCAATTATGGGTTATTTTGCATACGAGGCGGGTTCGGAAATTAAGTACCGTTTCGTTCTACAGCAACCGCAGCGGTAGTATTGGAGTGCAATGCTTGCGCATTCACATACAATAACGCAATTACTGTCACATTGTGTTGTCAGGGAGCTTTCAAAATCTTAAAAAGGACTGCCGATCCAGCTGACTGTTAAGTATGTTCCCTAACCCATTTTTTTGAACACAAGGAATGTTAAACAAGTCGGAATTCAACGTCAATTCACAGAAAATTATGGTGACAATGTAATGAATAATGGAATGATGAGAAAGTAGATTTGACGATGGGCGCACAAAGTTTGTGAAGAAGCATAAAGTGGACGGTTTTCTGTGGTCAATGATGGTTTGGTTGAAAACATTGTTATGTGTTTCTGCAAACTTCACTGGCGACATCTTTCTTTGAAAAGAGTACAGACAAGTTGGTTTCCCGATATGATAATGGTCTGAATAATGCTGGTAACTACACTAACAGAAAAAAAAATTCCAATAAAAAGAAAGACTTGTGTTAGGTAACCGAAATTTGGTAGGCGTGTTTATGCATCTGAAAGATGACATCGATTAAAATTTCGCGCTTCGAGCCTTAACGTGGTGCTAGTCGCGTCACTCAGAACTAAACTACTCAGAAATTAAATGCAAGCTGTTAAGTTCGTGGGCGTTATTTGTCTGTGAAATATGACGTATTGAATTGATGCTAGCCAAGAATGCCTTTAAGACGAAGAAGTTGTTATCAACAGCTTACCGAGTTTGAACGAGGTCGTGTAATAAGGCTACGAGACAGTGGATTTTTTTCCGTGATATTGCAGAAAGACTTGTCTGGAATGTATCCACTGACATGATATTTGGGAGCAGAGGTCAAAGGATGGTACTGTCTCAAAAGGACCGGGTTCTGGGTGACCACGTGACACTACTGAGAGTGAAGAACGCCTTCTTCAGCGTAAGTCTATGGCGCATGGTATTGCATCTGAGGCAGAATGTGTGTTGACACCAGAAAGACACACAATGAACTACTAGAAATCGGTTACTTCAAGGACAGCTCCATACTGGGCATCCTGTTGCGTGTATTTCACTGACTCCAAGCCATGCCTGAAAAATTTTTCGATGCCTGCGGTGTCATGACAGAGCTCATTGGAAAACGGAATTGAGCTTTGTTGTGTTTTCTGATGATAGCAGTTCTGCATTGGTGCCACTGAGGATCGTGTGTTGGTCAGAAGAGAGGCGAGGGAAACGACTGCAATCAAACTGTCTATGCCTTAAACACACTTGGAGTCATGGTCAAGATAGCAACTTCCTATAACAGCATAGAATCACTCTTGTAGTTATCCCAAATACACTGCCTGCAAATTTGTATGTTCAGTCTGGTAATTCAATTTAGAGTACTTGCATTCATAAACAGCATTCAAAGGGAGTTTTTCAACAACATAAAGCTCATCCTCCACCACAGTTGTAAATCAATGTGCTTTACAGAGTGTTGGCATGCTATCCTGGCAAAATCACCAGTTCTGTCGCCTATTGAGCACTTATGGGATATCATTGGGAGTGACAACTCCATCATCATCCACAGCCAGCAATGACCGTCCCAGTATTAAACAACAAGTACAATAATCATACCATAAAGTAACTTTCGGCACTTGTAAACACAATGCCCGCATGCTTGCAGAGTTTCATTCAAATTCTGGAGGTTTCACCCACTAATAATCTTATAGCATTTCAAATTTGAAATGCATTTTCTTGAGCTTAAATTATCCAGTGATCTTGAAAATTTAATCAATTAAACATGTTAACTAGACGCATTGTCAAAATATGATTACTCAACAATAATTTTGTCTTAGTGTTGGGATTTTTTTCGTCAGTGTATATGGAAAAATAGTTTACGGCATGCTCTTTCATCCAAAATTAAATTTTGTTTAGAAAAAAAAATTTTTATGCGAAATTTTCCAAAATGAAACTTAGTTTCCGGACACGCTTTGTACATTTTTGGTATTAAAATTTGTAGTAAAGATCGAATGTTTCAAATCGAAAGAAGAATACTAGTAAATAAATGTAGAAAATAAAAGATACATGATTTCTTAATAAAAATTCATTTTGGTAAATTAAACGTTTTAAATGTGTGATTGATGAGCATCAGGAAATTCAGATTCAGCTGTTTGCTTTCTTTCTTAATCAAACTATTTCACTCAAAAAGATTTTTAAGAAAATATTATACTGGAAACTTCCTGAGATTTTATTTATTTCATTGTTTACTTTTTAATATTTCATTCACTGATTAAACGGGAGTTTTGTAATATTCAGCTTATAGTTCTATTTTCTTTCATTATTCTCTTTAAATAATGTTTATTTCAAGAGAAATTTGCCTTCGGCTACTGGGGAAACAATATTCTATTTGATTTTTTAATACATTCAATCCACGATACCCAGAGGGAAATAATTTAACATGAAATCAAACATTATTGAAAAAATCTACATGAATACGTTTTTAGAATAAACATGGAGTGAAAGGAAATTTACTCTATTGTAAAGTAGTTTCAGAGGAATTTATTAAGAGAAAAAATATGTCAAAAGTTTATGTTTGGTTGAATCATTTAATTACGTTGTTGTTGTTTGTCTTGAGCTAAAACAACATATTATATGTTTCGTGTATGTTATTTATTTTTTAGTCTGTTAACAAATGAGGAATAAGATCTATGAAATAGAAAAGATGCAGATAGTAAGTATTTTTTGAATGATCCACGCAATACTTTTAATTGAATATTTATGAGTATAGTAAAAATTTTATCTCACTTTTCAATTTAAATGGTAACAAATAGCCTTAAGTTAAAATAGCAGGCTAGTCGTAAAATGAAATCAAATCCCTTTAAAAACAAAACAAAAATTAATTAAATGCTTATTATAATTTTTTATTTATATTTTATCATTTGTTATATTAGTTTGAAGGCATAGTTTGCATTTATTATAGTAGAAAAAATTTACAATGTTTAAGTAAAGAAATTAATATATAATTAAAAATTTCAATCCTGCTTCTTGCATAATTGACTTAGAGAAGAGCCTCGCTCACTATATTTCGAAGAATTTTTTGTAATTTCTAGTATTTTCTTACGTTTTCCTATTGCATTTAATTTCGTGAGCATTCCCTTTCCTTAAGTTAACTCATGTTATTGATGTGGAAATATTACAAAAACATATATCACATAAATTTACAAGAACTTCTTCATGCAGATACAATTGAAAAGTAAGAAGCAATTGAGTGAGTGAGTTGAATGTTTATTATCGTCACACTATAAAGTGACACATGTGCTATTGGCGACGAACCTCCGAATTTTTAACCCGGTACTTCTCGCGCAGGGCGTTTCATATGCACCGTGTAACTTTTTAAAAAGCTCCTTTTAAACCTTTTTTTTAAAATGGATAGTTTCTCGTGCAGCTGACTTTATGTTCATATCCTTTGATGGGCCTTAGCTTGTAGGCGAGTTCTAAATATATATTTTTGGATATCGCATCTTCGGGTATGTCATACCCTGAGTGTGAATCACCGCTACAGTTCTGATTGCATGAGCACGTTTTAAATCTTCCTTGTGTTATGGCTTATTATTGCAGTCATGGTGAAGAAATGTGATATTCCAGTAATTTAATAGATAGAGTACAACAGTATTTTGTGATGAAGAAATTTTCTTCGCGGTTATGATGAGAAAGAATCAAATGATGAAGAGTATAACAGCAAGTATGATTCCTCTACTGAAATCGATCCAGATTTACAAGAGGGAGACACAGTTGAAAATAAATGTTTTATATGTGAGAACCAAAAACATTTGAGAAGAACGTAATTTTAAAGGAGACAACTGGTACACATCTTATACACTTTCAGATGAACTTTTGAAAAAAAAACTATATTGCTGGAACAAAAAGAGAAAATAAAAAGAAATTACAAAATTTTTTAATTTAAAAAATAGATACGTTTACTTCTAAATGTTTAGTTTTCAAAAGATATGGATTAAAAAAAAATATTAAGATCCAGTGAAAACAACGCATTCACTCACGACGAGAATAAAGGAGTGTATATAAACAATATACTGAATCCCCTTATAAAAATAACAGAAGAACCAAATTTTTACGTGTGAAAAATGTAATTTACATATTATATTTCCTACTTTCCTTCCTTTTAAACTTTTGTATACAAATTATACGGTAAAAACAGAATGTAAACAACATTGGGTATGAGGTACCCTGCGCGAGAACTAAAGCTCGATTTTTTCGCGTGAGTGATGCCGAAATAACCATGGAAAAGCGGCGATTACGACATTCGAGCTGGCACCACCTTTTCGAAATTCCACACCACGAATAGCTTTTCTACACGGTGCTTCTTCAATGGAACTAGGGTCGAACTCATGGCATGCTATGTCCATGACTACTATGCTACCATGCCTTCAGAATGTAATTTGAGTAGTGACAATCGCTTAAAAATGTCAACTTACTAATCAAACTATCTTACTTTCACTAATCAATTTATTATAAAAAAATCTGTGAGGTTTTTATTAAATATTATTGAAAAAGAAAGTTTACTTACATAATTTAATTTCATATTATGTAAAAATAGTCTTTCTTCGTCCATATAAACAATAAATATTCAAAATTTATTTTTGGTTATAAGGTAAATATAAAGTTTAGTTCGAGTTTCAACTCCAGATAGATTTCATTCGTTTAAACAAAGCCACAACACAAAAAGAAAGAAAATAATTTTTAAAAAAATACAAGTAGTTCACTTTGAAACACTATTCTCAACTAAACCCCAGGAAAATAAATCCAGAAATAAAATGTCAAAAAAATGAGTTATTATGATACAGTTTATCCTCCAGTAGCCTCTATTTATCTTTCCGATTGAACGCACTTCAATCACGGAGACCAGTCTTTTGTTTCATATATCGAAAGGGTTTCTCATTCATTGCTGACCTGTCCCTTCTCTTTTCGATAATCTTGCGGTCGCTGTATAAAATGAAGAACCTGGATCGACCGATAGCAAGTGGGAAAGGACCTGTCAATTCTGCAGGGGACGGAAGAGGTCAAGCAGAATTGAGTTTTGTTTTCCCTTCCAAGGAATGATTGATTGTTGTTATATGTTTTATTAGAGTTGTGTGTTTTTAATGTTGATTCTTGTTAAGCTTTTCTTCGTATAATCTTAATGAACTTCGAAAAACGATTAAAAAATTTCTCAAGTTTTTGACCCCAGATAGATATTGTGTTCCCTGTTTCCTTTGTTTCATACAAAACAGAAATTTTATTATTTATTTTCGAGTTGATTCAATTTTTCTTGGAAGTAATGCGGTCAGTAATTCATTTTGTGTAATGTATGATTTTAAGTTGTGCATATTAAAATGAAATCTTTGATATTTATGTTATGTTCGTTATGTTTCGAAATTCTATAGAGAGAGAGATGCAATAAATGAGAATTATACACATCAGGAATTAATAAAATATATAAAACTAAGATAACTCTTCAGAAAACTTCAGTTTTTAGTTACTTCTTCAGTGTCAAAATGGAATTGCTGCCGGAAATATCGATTGTGATTCCAGGAAAATTACTCCTTCAAAATAATGAATTAATAGAAGCGAACTTGCAAACAAATTAGTTTATAAAATGTTTCCCAAATTAAAAAAAAATGACGGCAAATTTATATATATGTATATATATATATACTAATCGTTGACTTCCTATTTCGCTGTTACACTATATACATGTTTTTAAGTTATTGATATATAAATCCAATCATTAAGGTTTGAATTGTATAGAAAAACATTTGTATAGATCTAACCTCTTGATTTTAAAAGGATAGGACTTAAGCGGAAGTATTTTTGCAAAACCCGTTCTCTGAGGATCACTACACAACAAAAATAACATGCTCACTAAATTTCAAGTCTGTAAGTCTAGTATTTCAAAAACGGAATTTATTTATTCATAACACCCTGCAAACTCGTCCTTCATGGTTCTTTACTCAACAAAACAAATTTGATTGCTGAAATTTTAGTCTGATGTCCTAACAGTTCAATTTTTTTAAAATTATAATGACCCCGTAACTCCCCCCCCTCTCTTGTGAGAAGTTGATTTTGGCAATACCCGTTCCCTTCGGCTCACTTCTCATTAAAATAAAGATACTTGCTCAAGTTCAAGTATGTAAATCTAATAGTTCAAAAACGGGAATTAATATCTATAATGCCTCCAAACCCCTCGCAACTCTCTTAGTAGTCGATTTCCACAAAACTATTTCCTCCTTGAATTCTTCTCTACAAAAGGAACATGCCTGTCTAATTTCAAGTCTGTATATATATATAGGAATACTAGTTTCAGAAATCCCGTTATGAGTGAATCACTCCTTTATCATATATATATGTACATATGTGTGTGTTTTGAATTTGCTTCCTTTAAGTAAATTAACACTTATTTTAAATCTTTTGTTATCGACTTTTCAATATGCCCCACAAAGGGATATCACGCCCTTCCCCCCAGTATGAGAAACGTTTCTCTAATTGCCTCGGACTTTCCTAAATTTGAAAGGCGATCGACCACGTAGCGATAAGTATTACTAAATCAAAGTGATTTAATTTCAAAATAAACACATTTGATCAAATGAACGCGGATGGAGTGACATAAAAAAAAAGAAAGGTTCGAGATAAAATAAAGTAAGAAAAAGCCTCGATTGTAAATTGACTTTCTAACTCATCTGTTTCCAAGTATTTTATGTTGTAAATTCGCACATTGTTGCAACTCACTGTTTCAAGCATGTAACTCAAAAGAAACGCATAAAATGTCTTCCGTTTGAAACGGCTTTAAAATAAAGCCCACAAACTCTCACTTCTGCTTGATTAGAGACTTAATTACCATACTTGAATAACTCATTAGCACTTTTAATTAAGAGGATAGCATCTGTCTGACACCGAAGTGTTTAACTAATCAATTATGCGATTCACGTGCATCGAAAGCGGAAGTCTAGAAATTCAAGCTCGTAACGCGCGTTGTGGTTTGGCCTCTTCCCTCGTGAATTGTTTTCAGGTAACTTTTGGTTGTGCTGCCTTCGGTAATTCTTGGGATTCTAAGTATTTGAACTTTGAAGAATTTTGCTTATTTTGTTTCTTTAGATTATGATGGGTGGCATTTAAGTGATCTCCAGAAAGTGTTTTGTAACGACATTTCATAAATTCATAATATATTAATTCGTCATAGTTCCGCTAATCCTTTGTACTACTGCGGATAAGAATTTATTTTTTATTTATCTTTTGACCATTTAGACCATACTTTTTCTATTGATTGTATTAATATTTTTCAAACAACATTTTTTGCTTTTGTTTTCCTATTCAACATATATAAACAACATATATACAACAACAAATATATTTTTTTTTTAATAAAAAAGTATTATAATGAATTATACATATGAGTTGAAAACATTTACATTCAGAGGAGCTAATTTCTAATAAGATTCTTGAACCTAATGAGTGAACGTAAACACACAATTGCTACTGCTGACGAATCTTTTTAAGTTTCAACCCAGTGAAGAGAGATAATGACATTTAAGCTATCACCCCACTCTCCTACTTCCACACCACATCAATTTGAAGAATTTGTGCCTCGGCAGTTTTAACGTACATCAATCCCTCTCAGAAGCACGAGAGCACGAACTCATGACACGCTGGCAATGAGTTCATGACCATGACCATTAGGCTACCTCGGCCCCCCGATTCTTGTATGCTTTAAAATAAAAATTACTGCGTATGTAAAAAAAAATTGGAGATTTTATTTGTATGGCTTTGAAACGAGTTATAAATTATAAATACCTAATTTAAACACTTAATAATTTGCGAAATATTCATGGTTTTGTTGGCTTTTAACATTACATTGTAAATTATGTTTTGATTGGGTCTTCAGTGGTTAGTGCAATGTCTTTCGAACCGTAAATTCGATTTGTGTGTGGCAATTAAAATTCTCTCGTGTATAGGATATAATACACTTTAAATCTGTGTAAGCTCAAAGTCCTCACTTTGATGTGGGGCGGAAATTCGGAGCGAAGGTTACCAGCTCTGAGGTCATTTTTGTTAGTTGATTGGGAATCAAAACTACTAGATCCATCGCCGAAAATCTTCACGCTGCTTTAAAATGCAAAGTTAAAAAACAAATAAATGAATCAACCCATGAATTAATTTATTATGAAGAAACTTGAGTAGTGGAACGTAGAAACTTTTTCGTTAGTTCTTGATAACTATATTTATCTAACTCGGTGCTTCTCAAACTTTCAGTATTTGCAACCCAATATTCAATCATAATTTTGATTGAGCCCTCCCCCCCATTCAATAACACTATACTTTTACAACTCAACTTTAACCTCTTAAGGGCCATTGACGTATATAAACGTCTTGCTCAACCAAAGCATTAATTGCCCCGGACGTATATCCGGACGTTTCTGTGCGCTGCTATCCATAACATTATTCCGAAGGCTTTGGAATGCAATAAAATGACCTTGACATTATTTGCAAAGGATTTACTTATTTTATAAGATTTGGTTTTTATTCCTTTTCTCCCCTCCCCTTCCCAATACATCCCATACGCATGCTTAGATGGAAAACGGTGGCAATGGGGAGTGATTTGAGTGACTTTTATTCGGCAGTTAAGGGATTAATTGTAAACCGTAGAAATTATCAAGATAAATATTAATTTTTGGATATGATTTGAGTGACTTTTATTCGGCAGTTAAGGGATTAATTGTAAACCGTAGAAATTATCAAGATAAATATTAATTTTTGGATATGATATTTTATATGACAAGCTCATGGAGTCACTGGTAATTTTTAAAATTGTTCTTAACTTAGCATTGTTAAATTAATTATAAATTATATTGTGCAGTATTGATACATTTACAAGCGTATTATATCAGTTTAAATATGTATTTTATTTTTTAATATGTCAGAATGTAGTTTGTTTACTTTCCATAAATTAATAATTTTCTTAGATAATATTTTGTTTTCGACTTTTCAATATGCTCTCTCCCCCCTCGTAGAGTTATCACGCCACGCCAGGGGGGCACGCCACACAGTTTGAGAAACGCTGATCCAACTTAAGTTCTAATGTTCTCTAGAACTATATTTTATCGCGATAAAGGGGTAAGTTAGTCCCTTTATTTCAGTCTTCAAAGCTGAATGGGATAAGAAAAAGAAAAAAAAAAAAGGAAAAATAATAAGAATCAAATAAAGTTAGAAATAAGACAAGGGAAAAAAATAGATATTTGAAGTAAGAAAATATTTTACACAAATTCCTTTCTTTTTTTTCTTTTCATGAAAAATCCACGTTAGAATAATAATAATTAAAAACTAGTTAGAGGAACCCCCATCCGCTTTGTCGCCACTGCCAAGTAATGAGCGTGGAGAGCAAATATAAAAGAGTCATTCATACCGAAAGGCAACACTGGAAATGCACTTCCCAAGTTTTTGTCACTCTTTGTCGAAATAAAAATAGGAAAATGACTTCATTAACCGAGTTTGTCCGAAAGAACGAGCAAATGAATGTGCGTTATCTGGTTGACTATTGTGTGGTGGTCTTCAAAGTATCTTTTTCACCTTGCCCCATTCATTCCTACGGAACAAAATAAATTCTTTCGGGTAGTCTAGACAGTTTTATTTTCGTGTTTTGTTTTGAAGAGGATATCACAGTTCTTAAGATCTCCAAGAAATGGTTATGAATTATTTTGATCAGCATCAAGAAGAAATTTAAGTTTAAGTGTCTGATGCTTTATGATGGAAATAAAAGAATATTACTCAAAGTCAATAATTGACAGATGGAAGATATTATGCTGAAGAAGATAAATGTTAGCTGTCAATACAAATAAGAGATTTATATATACAGTCGGAACTCTATATAACGAAGTCGCTAAATCCCGAAATACAGTTCGTTATATGGAAAACTCGTTGGATAGAGGTTCATTTTTCAATTTTCTTTATAAACCACATAAAACGAAAATCAAACTCATACACATCATATATTAAAAAGTAATTATTCACACCTATTTGTAAATTAATATGTATTTATTTTATATATCCTACCTATCAAAGAGAAAATAAAGATAGACAAACTGCAAAGAAAGTTTCTTGATGCACTTATCCCCTTCCTGAAGAATTATTATTTTTTTTAGGCTCAGGCACTAACGTTTTGACATTTTCGAGCCACAAGAAATGAAGTTAACACTACGACTGATCAACACTACAAATGAATGACAACGATTTCAAGGGCACAGGGACACGAGACAACTCCACTGAGTGTCAAAGGTAATATCGAGACCTGGAAAATGGGGGTTAAAGTGAGTACTTCTTGGATGAAACGCCTAGAATTATATTGCTCTCGCCGAGTTAGGCACCTAATAAAACCAGTTCAAGATTTATGACCTCCATAAAATGAGTTAAAAGAGAGGAAACACTTGAAATATCCAGAAAAAATTTTGAAAATAGGAAGAGAAAAAGTTTGTTTTATAGGAAATGGACTTCGCTATTTGGAGGTTATTTTATGAAGAAAATCGGGAAATGGTTCCAGGAAAATATAGAAAAATTCGCAATATAGAGAGACGAAAAAATTAGAGAATGCAATTTACACTAAAACAAAAGCTTAATATTGTCTAACTAAGGAAAGTACTAGTTTAAATTCCTTCATCAGTTGAAGCTGAGAGAGCATTTTCTGCTGCCAGATTGTTTGTAGCAAAGATTAAAACTAGTCTGAGTGATAAAAGTATAAACTGCTAATGCTTTCTGAAACCCTATTTTAAAAATGAATAATCAATTTACTATACATATATTTTTGTATTTTTTAGCCCATTATACAAATAAATATTAATTTTAAAATTTATATGCATCCTTATTTTACATAATTATTATTGAATTTATTTAAAAATAACTTGTTTTTACTTTATTTATTTATTTTTTTTTGTTGAAATTTTGATGAATTTCCGGGAATCCCAGGAAATTAGAAATCCTACTGGTGATGTCAACTGATGCGACTACGATCTGTGCTACGATATCCTCCACAGTAACCACCGACATCTCATACACAAGAGATTTCAAGTGGTCTCAGAAGACGTCCAAGGAATAGAGGTCTGGGACACATAGAGGAAAAAAATAGGTCTTCTGTGTCCATTCCATCTCTCGGGATATATAGCATAAAGATGAATCGAAAAATGCGCTGGTGCACCAGTGTGAGTGAACCACTCATTCTTGTGTGCAGAGGCCACTACTCCCTGTAGCCACTCAAGGAGTAGCGACAAGTTTGGATACATGTACGTCTCTTCAAACTTGCCACGGAGCTCCAAATCCCCTCATTCTTTCCGCCACTCCCTTAGTCTGGCTCATTTTCCTAATGACGACTACTATGATCGCTATTTTCATCGAAGAAATTTGGTTTGCGAACCCACGTTCTACGTCGATTTGCCATCTTCATATTGTCTACTATCAGCCCTCCGAATTTGTCTGTCGAATTCGGAAACACCCCGTGTATAAGTATTATGACTATATGATGCTAATTGCTCTTATAATGATGAAATTGTAAGAAAGATTTTAAGAGTTCGAAAAAGATAATATCTGCATGCAGTTAAATTTAAATTTTATTTGTTACAAATTACTGTATTTTAGCTGCTTAGTTTTTGCTTTAGATGCACATTTTAAAATTAAAAGGTTGCAAATTATTCAGTACAAATATCATTTGAAAGAATAAACTACTCAGAAATATTTTTATGGACATCTAATTCTTCAAAATTATTTGTTTGTATTTCTGGAAATTATATAGTTTGTTGCATGAATTAAATTTTATTCATTGCATGCAAAACTTATATGGGTTTTGCATTCATTGATGAAAGTATTGCTACATCAATGTATGTTTAAGCTAATATTATTTTTTTCAAAAAATAAAAAACAAGTAATATAAAAAAGTTAAGCCAATTCCTACTTTGAATGGATGAATAGAAATAAATTCAATAACGATTGAAAATTGGAGATTTGGATATATATATATATATATATATATATATATATATTACTAAATATTATACAGGGAGTGAGTGAACTAATAGTAGGAGCATGATTTGTCTAAATTGTTGTAATAATACACACCCGGTTTGGCTGAAAAACAGATTTTCGACGCCAATTTTTGTATTTGTTTTAACAGTTACATAGGTACAACAATAGAAACGAATCTAAGTTTTCGTCAAAACCCAATAGTTAATCAAATTACATTGAATTGATTAATTAAAATGTGAAAAAAAAAACTGTATTAACATCAAGTGACATCCAATACAAGTTTTTTAAAAAAAAAATCTTTGAACTTGATTGGATGAATAGAAAGTATTTTATTAACGATTGAAAATTTGAACAAGATAAATATAAAATAAATAAATATATAGAAAGATTAAGCTAACAGAAGAAATTGAAAAAAAAGATTACTTTTAAGATAATAATTACTATAAACATATGCTGTGTTAATTGGATGAAAATTGAATAAAATTTTTATAGTTAAATATTGTTGAGGAAAGCTTGGACTGCATTTGCTTCTCTGTCAGAATAGTGTGCTCTGAAAGATGACTTGTATGCTAAGAAAGAATAATCTGTAATAACGCTAAAGAAATAGATGATTTGGCGACAAATTTGATCTCCAAATGTCGTCAAGTCACTAGATTTAGCCACAAAGCTAAATACTTCGAAAAAAATCTAGAAGAGAGTATAATGATTATTCAACGACACATAATACACTAATCTTCTAAAATATTTTCACTGTCTATACAAGAACGATGTAGAGAAGAAACATTGCTGTCAGGCACTTCATAGCGACTGTGCATTTCATTTGCTTTATACGATATTGTGACAACGAATGTTCTCATCCACGGCCACATCGAACACGTTTGGTTGACTAAACGGACTTTATCCCGATTAAAAATAAATTTAAAAACATATATAATATGACAAAAACTATAATCCAGTAATTTTTTCTAATTGAATGAGTCTCAATCCCAAAGACTTGATTTTTGTTTAAGATATCGGAAGTGTGTTTGTTCTTTATTTCCTTAGATGTTCTATACATTGGTACTTTAGGAGAAAGGAAAAAGAATACTGGATCGACACTAGCAAATATTAAGCAAGAGATGACCGGTTTATTAGAGGAGCATCATGTCAGGCGAAATAAGGTTTCATTTTTGTGTCCCTGTAGGAATGATGGATTGCTTTTGTGTGTTTTATTAGTTATTTTTTTCGCTCTAACTTTGGTTTAACAGTTGAGAATGTGTGACGTACAATAAAGATTAAAAACATTTTTTTTTTTTGTAATTTAATAACAAAACCTGTATCTTTACAATTACGCTTTAAGTAAACATATTATTTTCTTTAGTCGATACAGAGTAAATTATAGATAGTTTTCGCCCTAAATGCTTAGATAAGAATTTAATTTTGGAGTTTTCCAATAAAAAAAAAGCATTAAATATATAATACCATACTCTGTGATAGCAGTTGTGATAGTGTACAATAATTGTTTTTGTGGACATTACTTACTCGTATTTACAAGTATCAATTTCTCGACGGTATCGAATTAAAATGTAGAAAGCCTATGGACTCAACCCCTTATTATATGTAGTACTTATAAAATTTTTACATCTCATCTTATGTCCATATTTTTCAAACTGATAATACTTATATGACCAAGCCATTAAATATATTTGATTTAAAAATCTTGGTATTATATGATGCATCCAATAAAATATATTTGTTAATACTAAAAGATCCTTAAGGTGTCTGTTTGGCTTGGGTGCTCTCGGTAAAATTAAATCCTAGTACAGGCTCAGGTGTCTCCCTCTGAGAAAAAAACTGGGCGTCAAAATTACTTGCGGCGATTAGTATCCGCCTATATGGCGTTGCACTAAAATGAGATACTAGCTTCCATGGAATATACAAGATCTGCAATGGTAAAACACCAATCCGCAGCCCAATAGAAAAAAAAAATTTTTTTAATACACTTGCAATATTTTGAATACGAAACATCTTCACATAAACTGTTTTTAATTAATCTCCTTTACAAAAAGTCGTACACCTCTATGATCTTGAAAAAATGAGACAATAGCGAAAAGAAAGAAAATTTAAAATAACAAAAAATATATATATTTTAAAAATTGCGTTCAAGGAAATCAAATTATTATTTAAATAAGCATAGTTTTTTGAATAATGCTTGAAATCATTTATATTGAAATACAGGGTAGAAATATTTCATTTGCGAGTATAAAAGTATTACCTCGAAGAACATAATATTCCGACAAAAAATACGATCAACCGAAAAAAATACATATAAAATAAATAAAACTTTAAGCATGAGAATAATTGAATCGATTGACAAAATTACAAATAACTTTTGGATAAAAATGATTTATTTATTTGATATTCTGAATTCATTGTTATTCTGAAAGAGGATGTACTTTTTTTTCTGGTATCGGCTCACGCAGAGTATTTTTTTAAAACTCTTTATAAGAGTCTTAATTATCTGGATATCTCATTAGCACTTTTAATTAACCATACAGCATTTGTCAGATAATTAAAGACAAAATAGTTTAGTTAATCTGTTTGGTAAGCCGCGTCCACGGATGTCGCATTTTAGAAATTCAGGCTCATGATATACATTATGGTTAGTATTTCTTATGGAGTTTTAATACTTTCAGTAATTTTTGGTTTCATAAGTATTACTAGCAACTTTTCTTTGTTTTTCATAGTTTTGAAATCTGAGCATTTTGCAGGTGGTGTGATTGAATAAAATCTTTTTAAAATCTCATAATCTGATAATCCGCTGTGTCTATAAAAAGTTGAGTGATGTGGGGCAAATGGATTTAAGATTATTTATCACATATTTCGCTACCGAGAGTTATCAAAGATTTGAAATGTGTTTCGTCTGTTTAATGTGTTCGTGTGTCTTAATTCGGCATTGACTTCATTTAAGTATTGTTTTGAAACCTGAGATCTTATTTGAATGAGTGATGCGGAAGTATAGACTTTTTAAATGTACATCGTTGAATTACATGTGATGGGGAACATTTTGAACTAAAATTTATTTTTATTAATACAATTTGTGGTTGCTTGCAATATTATAGGTTTGGAAACATGTTAAGATACCACGAAAACTTTGTAATTTTTTAATGTTTAAAAACTGTATACTAAAGCCCATAATTTTAGCATAATAAAAGCATTTTTTTTTTAATTTAAAAATCGTACAAATCATACATTATCTTTTCAGATAAATCAGAAAGGCTGATATGTTCTATTGAAGTTGAAAAGAAATTATACATATTTAAAATTATACAAATGTACGTGGGTTTTGTATGCGAAAATTGAAGAAACTTTTTTCTATTTAAGCGTAGAGGGAGTGAATGTTGATTCATATGGACTGTGTGAATGTAACATCGGAGAACGGTCTTGTGTAAAAAGTGTTACAAAGCACCAGCATTCCTTACTTGTTCAAAAGTCTTATAAAATATAATATTTTCACATAAAAGCTTGGGATATTTAAAATTGAAAAAGACAAATAGGAGAATTCTGTATGTACAAATCTCGGAAATACTTAAGAATGCATACACACATATGCAATATTCCAACAAAAGCTAATAGAAATAAAATACAATTCATTAATTGGAGTTCGTAATAGTTATTTGAAAATATAATGCTTCACTCTGTAAATATAAGCAAGACATATTTAAATTCATGTTACATAAACAACCAATAATTTGAAAATCAAGAGGAGGTACTGTGAAAAAAGCAGTAATACATAAATAATTACTTAAAAAACAGATATCCTCAACTTGCAATCCTGTGTTTAAGTAAAATCTAATTCCGTAGCAAAAAATATTTATAATATAGTTTTAGAAATGAATACAGTTTGGATACCGAAATAACTTTTGAACTCGGAACATTTGAAGTGACTAACTGAAGTTATTTAAATTACATGAATCATAAACTATTAAACATTTTGCCTAGTATGATTACGTAAAAAAATTGAATAATATCAAGCAAGTAATTTAAATTTTAAAACTAAAAGAACATAGAATTAAAATAGCATTGAATGCTTCCATAATTATTTTTCACATAAGAAATTCCAAAATGCTCTTTTTCATTCATACCATACCATGCAATAAAACACAAGAAATTGCAAATACATTAAGAAAAAAAAAGTAAAATAATGTATGAAAGAAAATGCATGAAGGAAATTAGTGTACTTTAAATAGAAAAGAATTTTCCTGCATTAAATTGTAGTCCTCGTTAGAAGAGGAAAATGCGCGTTAGAATAATAATTAAAACCAGATACAGAAATTTCTTCCCCTCCGTTGCTGCTACCAGGTAATAACTGTGAAGAGCAAATATAAAATAGCCATTCATACCGTAAAGCAACTCTCGAAACGCACTTATTTATCCAAGTTTTTTTCACTGTTTGTTGGGAAAAAGGGGGCTTTATTTAGCTAAAATTCTCTAAATGAACGAGCTAATGGCTGTGCGAAATCTGGCCGACTATTGTGTCTTAGTCTTCAGTGTTTCTTTTTTGCTATGGTCGAAACACTAACATTAGTTTTGGAAGTCTAGACAGTTTATTTTCTTTCAGGAAAATAGTAGAATATACTGCAAATATTCCATAGATACGGAAAGTTTCAGTAGAACTGTATTGAAGTTACTGATGTTTCATAAAAATAGAGGAAATTTGCCGAATATAGTTAGATAGATAGTTAGGTATACACACGTTTGACTAAGATAAAATCGTAACTTAGGGAAAAAACGCGATTCAACATATAATTGAACAATATAATAGCTTTAAATAATTTTCATTTTATTTCTGTTTTCTTACATTTCATTTCAATTCAACTAAGCCTTCTATTTATTAGACTTTTTACAAGATAAGTGTAAAAAATGTCATCAAGAAAAATGTATAGTAGTTACTCCAAGAATTTTTTTGCAAACATTTAAAGAATGAAAATGGACTGCTGGAAGAAAAAAAATTGAAATCCCTGTATGACAAGCTTTACCGATAATCCTGAGTATATAAAATCACTGCTGAATGGTATATCTCTTTTACTGCAATAAATATATATTCATACTAAATTTCACTAAAGCTCTGTCCATTACATTTTCAGAAATTCGATATAATTAGGGAATTCTCTTAATTTTGCACGTGAGTACAAGCACGAACGCACTTCGATGACAATTTTTTCCTAGCAAAACTTTATGCTTTTTAAGTTTTTAAAATTGAAATCCCTGTATGACCAGCTTTACTGATAATCATGAGTATATAAAATCACTGATGAATGGTATATCTCTTTTACTGCAATAAATATATATTCATACTAAATTTCA
>BMAV01020948.1:100572-111703 GCA_019973955.1 Trichonephila inaurata madagascariensis | reverse complement strand
TCTCTTGAATGTACATTTCATAATTCACGCGTTAATAGTAATTCACGCTATTAAGTATTTACGGCAGTGGATTAAAACAAAATCATAGATATATTTTTAAATCACAGCGAGCATTCGACGATAATAAAGCATCAACAAGTACACAGACGAGGGCAAATTGATAGCTAGTTACGAATGGGTTAGGGATCCATTTCAAAATACTTCAGAAGGGCTCTCAACTGCCGAAAGCATGCATTTTTAGTTTTTTAAACCATCAGTTATTAATTGATGATATAATCACAAAGACGTAATTTTTTAGAATCTGGAATACCCATTGGCATCCTATTAATGCGGCGATACGGCCTGGATTGCAATATGTAGAATCAGCCAACTGAAAGAAATCTGGAAGAGCTAAGTTTGAAATATTTCATTGGAAAGAAGGTGTTAAGTCGATGATATTTTTCAATAAAAAGAGTTCAATATTCTCTCTGAAACTTCCATCAGTATTAGACACAAAAATACACTTTTTAAATGGAAGTGTTTTTGAGAAATTAGTAATTCCGGTTGGACCTCTGAACCAATTCTCTGTTGTTTTGGTAAAATGAAGTGATGAACGATGTTTCATTCCACAGATCCGACAAGAGAATTTAGAAAAATAAACTTTATGACTGAGTTTAGCCACTAAAACAAGATTAAAACAGTGCTTCTCAAACTTTCCGTATAATTATCATAGCGCCCCCCCCCCTCGGACAACAGCAATGTGTTGAATGCTGTAATAATGTACTTCGACGCTAAATCTACAATGCGACTTTAATATTATAAACTGCACATATTATCAATATATGTATTATATTTTGAAAAAGACCAACACGTGGAACTCACTAGTAAATACTAAACTTGATTTTAATTTAGTATTGATAAATCAGTTATTAAATATTTTTTACCGCACTAATACATTTATAAGTATCTTATATCAGTGTAAATATGTATTTTATTTTTTATCGTGCCAAAATGTATTTTGTTTTGCGTGTTTTCGTTAAATTAATAATTATTTTAAATATTTTATTTTTTGACACTTCGACATGCTCGTGCCCCCACGTAGGGTTATCAAGGGGAAAGCACCCCATTGTTTGATAAACGCTGGATTAGAACATATATATTTTTTTTTCACATGCATGATTTTTTTTTATTATTATTTCCATTTTCAGAATAACTAAACAATTGTTTATATTATGGTAAGAAATTGCTAACACAAATATGTTCTCTTTTATAGGGTTATAACTTAATATTTTTCTCGCCAAATCTGGAAAGCGTTATTCCAGATGATTCTTATCAGGACAGTGGAACAAAATTATGAAATTATTGTATTGTCATAGGTCCTTGACAAGCGTGCAAAGTTTCGAATATAATCTGACCTTTTAAAGCTGTCAAAAATCGATTTCAAAGATTCCGTTACATACATGTGGAACTTATAATAGAGTGTTAAAAAAGACAGTGAACACTTTGTCCTTATGTGAAGAATTTCAATTTGGGATACTTCATCATACTTTCTCACAGTTTACAAATAAATTTCCGAATATTTGAATTGTTTGCAATTCTTATTTATTGTACATATGTTTATTGTTTTGAGAAAAAAATAACTATTTTAAATCAACGTGTATCGTCTGTGTTGAATTCCAAACATAAAGTCTGTTTTTCTAAATTATCTTATTGGATCTGTAGAATGAGGCATTCATTACTTCATTTAAGAAATTCAGTAGATTCTCTACTGCAAATGACCTTGAACTCTGGAAGTGAGGATTCTCTTCTAGTACAAAATCTATTTCGAAAGATTTTATATTTCGGTATATTTTAATACTGAAAGAATATATGAAATAAATTGCACAACAAATCAGGGAGAATATCAACAGCTGACATTAACCAACATATCGTCTTCATACGTAAAATTTCCGTCAACATCAAGACAAAACGTATCTTGTCGGAATATTACTTCCTGAAATATGAACTTACAATTTATATAAATAATTTCAGATCTTCTTATGAAATGTAACGGTATATACTCTATCTTTTTGAATGATTTTTGAAACTTTAATCTTAGAGATAGAAAAAAAATTATAAATATTGCATACGTAGCAGATATTAAGATGTGTTGGAAAGCTAAAATCACATTTTTTTGGAAAATTTTAGATTTTTACATTTTTAAATTGTATAGATTTTAACCTTTCTAAAAATACCTTTTTTTAACCTCTAGGGTAATTAGAAGCCCTTAAAACCTATTTTTAAATAATCATTGAAATTGAGCCACGCCCATTTGAATGGTGAAAAATGTAAACAAAGTACTTCGTTTTTGCTTAAAAGTTGAACATCTGATATAAACCAAAACACGCATTCTTTATTGTTAATTCAGCCATTTTTCCCCATAGCCGATTAGAAGTCCATTGTATACATTAAAATCAATTTATCTCAAAAGGAAATTTTGATGTTCAATGTACCTTTTCTGCGAAACTACTGTCCACTGATATGTGAATTTTTTTATGGTATACTTACAATGATATCTAATATATACTGAAATGAGCTCTTTGTGAAAAACTCAAAAATTTATTTCTCACAAATTTTTTATGTGAAAAATGGGTCAAATTTCGAATGTTAGATAAAAAAATTATTAAAAAGTTTAAGATTAGCTAAAAGCTCATTTCAGTATAATGAGAAAGGTATACTTAAATTGTATGAAAAATTTCAAGGATGCACATATAACAGATTTTGAGAAAAGGTATATCGAAAACAGCCAATTTAACATTGTCATTATATTTATAGAGAGAGAGAGAGGTTTCCAACTCCCCTTGAGATACAAGTGGACCCAAACCGGCATTTCTTCAATCTGCGAAAATATGCGATGAAACTTTCTGGGCACCTTATTGTAATACATACACATTTAAAAACTCTTCCTAATATTAATCTCCCTTTCTGTAAGTGCTAAATAATTTCTGGAAGATTATTTTAATATAAAGAGAGCGAATTGGCTTTCTTAATTTACTCTTTTCTTCTCGACGAGAATGGAGAGGAAAAAAAAATAGCACTCTGAGAGATAATGATAACATAAAAATAAAAATAAACTGGAAAAAAGAAGTGTTGAAGGTGAAGAGAAGAATGAGAATCAAGAAATAAGAAGAAACTTCTCCGAATTAAAGTATTCTTCTTCCCGAAAAAACACAAAAAAGTGAGCAGGAATAATAATAATTAGAATGCCTGGAATGTCTTCCCCACTTTGCTGCTACTGCCAAGTAATGGCTAGAGAGTATTGGCATAAAAGGACTCATTCATGCCGAAGACTCGTCTTAGAATCCACTCGTCAAGTTTTTGCAACTTCTCTTCGCATAAAAAAAACACGGGGGGGGGATGTGTTCATTAACCGAAGTTGCTCAAATGAACGAGTAAATGACTGCTGCAAATCGGTGGAGTATTGTGGACAGTCTTTAATAAATCTTTTCCGCCGTGACCATTCCTTTGGAACAAAAGCATTCTTTTTGAAAATCAAGAAAAATTTTCTTCGTGTCCTGTTTAGAAGAGGATTTTGGAGGATGTTGGATGATTAGAGTATGCAGCTCTTATGGTTTCCAGCTGTTCAGTAGTGTTTTATAAGGCAAAAGAAATCCTAAACTTTGAATTTTTAACAAGCAAGTGGATCAAGAACAACCGAGATTTTTTTAACCCATTAAGTGGTCATTTCTTTTGTCCAAAATATTCCAAAAAAGGGCATATTTTTAAATTGCTTGCAACTAAAAATAATACTTAACATAACATGAAAATGGACACATTTTATTTTAATTTTCAATTTTAAGTTTTTTATACTATTTTTTTTGAATTTATAATTGTGGAAAACCAAAAAATTCCTAAATGTTTGCTTTCTGCATACTGTGAAGAATGTTTCATACATCTTAAAATAATTTCGCTCATACTTATGAAAAAAAAATCATTTTCGTACCTCTTTTTCATACGATTGAGAATTTTGTGCGTGTGCATACGTCGCAGGAAAATGATGAAATTAGGGCTTTCAGCAAGTCCCTATGGGAGATGATCAATTCACGCAAGATGTTAACATAACGTCTCTTTGAGGTCATTTCCTTGATGTAAATAAGTGATTTGATAAAATCCCTGAACTGTTTTAGTGAAATGATACAATGAATAAGTCAGCATTTGTAGAGCTCTGTTTTCGCTTGTTACAACTCCCTTGTACCTCCACCCCCCTCTCCTCATCCGTGCCAGGCAGCGTCGGGCTTCTGACGTGACAAACCAAAAGAAAATGACCTAAATATCATTTTTTTAGTTTTATGTAGTTATATTCTTTGCATTATTGTCTTTCGATTGATATATCTTTTGTTTGCCTGAAAACTAAAAAATGGATCAAACTTAAATTAAAAAATGTAAACAAACACATTAGGGAATTCGAGCACTCCCTCTTTATAGATAAATTTTTTTTTTTCATAATAAAAAAAAAAGCTTTTTTTAAAAAAGGGAAATAATAACTGAAAAAAGGTGTTACAAATAAAACAGGATATTTCTGAAGTACTACATTAATGTATAATTTAAAAAAAGAAATGTTTAAAATTCTACCACAGATATCTTTTTTTTTAAAAAAAAATACCAGCTTTATTATCTAATTATTTTGTTAATTAATTTCAGATAAATAATTTGCAATTCAATGATTATTGTTGTATTAATTTCTTTACTTTGAATAATTAACCATATTTTCTAAATAAAAACATTTTAACTCTTGATAATATTATTTTATCATTTCACTGAAACAGGTTAGGGATTTGATCAAATCACTTACTTTCATTAGGGAAATCCTCTTAAAGAGTTCTTATTTTAACATCTTGTGTGCGTGAATTGGTCATCTCTCTCAGGAATTTGATGAAATCCCTAATTTAATCATTTTTCTGAGATACACATACGTATATGCATACACAATTTGAAGTATCAAGCACCAATTTTTACATTGCAATGGGAGCAGATATAGCATCTGCTCTTTAGGATTATATTTCCATTTTGGTTTCTTCTCAAGCAATAAATTACACACGTACCTTTACCAATCCTTGTTATGTTTTGAATAATTTCAAGAATCTAAATTCCTGGCCTCTATGAAAAGTTCATGAGGCTTATGACAAAGAAAATCTCGAATGAGAAGTACAGTCGAACGAACGTCTCCATATAACGAAACTCTACGATTATATTGCGAATTTTTCTATGTCGCGAATTTTTTCTTGGAACCAAGAACATTTCACGATTTTCTTCGTAAAATAACCTCCCAATAGCTAAGTGGATTTTCTATAAACGAACTTTTTTTTCTTGGGATTCTTTTTTTTTTCTTCCTATTTTTAAATTATTTTTGGACTTTTCAAGTTATTTCTTATAACACATTTTATGGTGGTTATAAAGGGAGTTTTAGTGCATTGCAAATATGTGAGGCATATAATTCAAACCAAAAAACTGAAAAAAAAAAACTAACAGATTTTACGAGTAATTAAATTTAAAGACGCATCTGTAGTTATAAAACAATGTACGTTTAAAATTATATATATATATATATATATATATACAAACACACTTATATGCTTTAAATTAGAAAATTTCCTTAAAATTCATTAATTTTAATTTAAATTTATATTCTTAATGCTGAAAATGTAGTATATTCCTCGACATTCTCTTTCTTGTTTTCCTTGCACAGTTTTTCTTTCTTTTTTTTTGATGGGTAAGATATATAAAATACATAAATATTAATTTACAAATGGTTTAAATAATTACTTTCTTTAATATATAGTGTTTATGAATTTAAAATTTGTTTTATGTGGTTTATGAATTATAATAAAAAATGAACATCTACATAAGGAAATTTCCATGTAACGAACTTTTTCGGGATTTAGCGACTTCGTTATATAGAGGTCCGACTGTATTTCAGTACCCTGGGACAACTGTATCTCCTAAAAACACTAGAACAAATGAACAGATATCAATGATAGAAATAAAAAAATATCATTGCCCGTAGAGGGCAAACTAGTTATGGCCAGCTTTCGGTTGCCTGTAAGGTGTACGGACAAAGCAGTTAAGTGGTTAATACCGGCTATAGTGACTCTGATAATTAAATACATATTATTTCCTTCATTTTCCAAAATAATAGCTATTAAAGCTTTCTTAAATCAAAATGTCATATATTTTGAATGGCCAGTTCGGCACGGTGCAACGTGTTTAAAAAAATGAACTGAAGAAAAGGAAATTCGGCGCAATATCGTCGACCAAGAACTCTTCTAAACAGTGTTAAAATTCGATTAACTTCTTTTACGACATGGCCGAATTCTTTTTTTTTTTTTTCATATATTGGAATTTTAGTATAGTGGAAAAAGGGGTTGAGAGTATATAGGGAATGATAGGTAAAAAATAAAAATTGCTGTAAATTTTAAATGTAATACTTCAGAAAAGATATTTTTTTTTTAAAAAAAGATAATTTAGATTTCTTTTGCCCTCGTTCATGCATGCATGCTTTTTTAAAGCGTTTTAAAGTTTGTTTATTACATAGATGATAAATGTATCTATAAAATGTTGAGATAAATATACCAGATTATGTTTATATTAAGATTAATTTAATTTAATTTCATAACCAGTTACATGTACTTTTTCTTTTACTTTCATATTTACTTCGTCATACATATATTGGCTTAGTATTAATTCAAATTGCAAAAATTTGTGTAATTTTTTCAATATTGCAATAAGTGACATTCTACATTTAAAGAAATTCTTATTGTAACATAATATACTTTTCTTTTTCAGATGACATAACACATTAGTTTTCCTTCGTCTAACTGAAAAAATAATTCAAAATTTCGTTTCGTCTTTCCTACCGCAAAACAGATATCTCTGTCTTTTTTAAGGCAACATTTCAATACTAAAAATTATTTTTTTAAACCAAATTGCTACAAAACCAACTCGAACAAACGGTTTAAAAATAAATCCTAAAGAAAGAATAACATAACATTGGATTTATAATGAGCTATTACAATATAGTTGACAGGTTGTTTTCTCGATCAAGTAGGACGATCGACAGCCTATTTCTATATTTTCCATGAAATTAATCTTATCAAAATGAGAAGGAAAAAACGAGACACTTTTTCGATGCCTAAACCAGTGCTACTGTCATCCAGATTCACTGACGGGAAAACAAAAGGCAAGCTACTGGAAAGAGCATTGAGACGTAATAACTCATTTTTCTGATGTTTTTCGGAAGTATTTATTTCTGCAGAAACTTATTCGATTGCAATATCTTCATTTTAATTCAGCAATAAACGATTATGTTTTTTTTTTTTTTTCCTAATTGTGCTCGAGTTGTAATTTTTGAATTTTTTTTTTTTAAAAAAACTTGTGTTTGGGTTAAAAGTATTAAAAATTATTTAGCCACATTATATAAAGCTTTCAATATTTATCGCGGATGGCATTTTTCATGTAAAATCGATGTTGATCCATTTTTCTGCTATATAAACACTATTTGTTTGGGGAGGGGAGGGAGAATTGTACTAAAATAAGTGCGTTTTATCTTCCTTAGATCATATTACAAACTCATAGTAGTGCAATGGTTGCCACTGAATTTACGACTAATTAAATAAAATGTAAGATTTAACTGAATCAATTATGAGTTGAATGCTTATCATGCGGCCACGGTAGCTTAGTGGTCAAGGTTAGGAATTCGTGGTCAGCGTGTCATGAGTTCGTGTCTTGTACTGCTGAAAACCCACCATGTTGAATGTAGATGAGGCTGCAGTGCGTTACAGATGTCGAGGCTCAAACGTTCTTCCGTTAGTGTGGTGTTGAAGTAAGGAGAAAGGGGTTCCACCTCAGGTGTCATCCTAGTTAGTCACTTGGCCGTGGTTCAAAATCCCGTGGTCCGTCGCTAAAAGCCCTTGAATAGCTGAATAATGTCGTGCTAATATTCATTCATCCACTCACTCACTGAACGCTATCATATATTTAGTGATTGTGTCCTACCAATAACACGGAAAGTAAGTTTGAACTAACTTTTTTTAAAGAAATCAAATTGTAATGCAGGTAGCGTCATATTATTACTTCAATTGATTAATTGTTATTAACGACGAATTTCAAAGCCACTTTAGGACATTTGCTGACTGACCTCACAAATTTAAACTATAGCGAAGAGTCGAGAATTGCACCTGAGCTAACAACCTACTCTGCAAACGGCACCCAAACCACGCCAGCGTGAATACCTTGTTAAAACCATCATATTTCTATGCGGTGGGACTTTTAGGCAGTGTTATTCGATCCCACCATTCGATGGAAATAGTTATGGCCATGAATTCGTGACTAGATTACTTCATTACCACAATCCCATCGTATTATTACCACGGATCCCAGTAAAAATTTATCCAGTTTTCATTTTATAGAGATATACTCAACTTTTTACAGAGTAGATACGTTCCTTAGAAAACCGCGCAAACAAATCGCGTAAAGAAATACATTCGACACATGATAAATTAGGGGATATGATGCACAATTTAAAAAAAGAGGGTGTAAAATAAAAAAAACTCTAAAAATTTTCCCAATAAACCCTGCAAAAAAAGCA
Organism: Trichonephila inaurata madagascariensis; assembly: GCA_019973955.1. Taxonomy (NCBI): domain Eukaryota; kingdom Metazoa; phylum Arthropoda; class Arachnida; order Araneae; family Nephilidae; genus Trichonephila; species Trichonephila inaurata. The sequence goes on along the minus strand of BMAV01020948.1, from coordinate 103,101 downwards.
AGAAAGAAATTTCACGTTGGATATTTGTAAAACCAAACAATTCCTTTGTATTACAAAAAAATAATAAAATTAAATTAAATAATATATATATATATATATATATATATATATACAAACAAAGTAAAATTAGTTGTGCAGTGAAATTTCGGTCTCTCTCTCTCTCTCTATATATATATATATATATATATAAATGCAAAATTAAATTAGGAATAAAACCACTAACAAATATTCATCGTTACTTGAAAACAAGCACGTAAGTTTATTATGAAGTGGATCAGAAACTCTATTGTCTGTAGATATGTCAGATATGTCTAGCTTAACTTCCATTTTAGATTTAAATGAAAAATTTTGCTTGTTATTAACAATTATGTTGTAATTTTAATGCACCCTCTATGGCAGCATCATGAGCAAAAAAATGCTGTTCCATACCTATGGCAAATTTCAAGCCTCGTGATCAAGCTGTTAATAGCTGAACTTCAAATACGACTCCATTATTTCCCACTTCTTTATTATCATAAACGGTCATAAATCCATTCAAATAGTCCTTATCATAAAAAATGCCCCTTCCCCCTTTTTTTTTTAAAAAAATTCATGCTGGAACAAAAAAGTTGTGTAAAAAATTAAATGTCGAGGATGACAAATGAGTGGGAAACCACTAACTTCCACGTCACATCAACGGGTGAATGTTTGAGCTCTCAATATATTTAACATGCATCGATCTCCTACACGGCGTGTCTTCAGCAGTACTAGGCTTGAACTCATGGCATGCCAGCCACAAGTCCATTAACTTGACCACTAGGCTTTCGTGGCCATTAAAAAAGTGAGAAATTAAAGTGTAATGGAAAAATGCACCTAAAAATGTGTCTCCTGCATTAAAAGAATATGCGGAAAATGAACAAGGATAAATGAATATCACTGTATTTATTGCAAATGAGGTATGTACAAAACTTCGTACATAAAAACGATAAATACTGTTGAAAAAACTAGCATTCTCACAAAATTTGTGATTTTATTATATTAATATTTATAGATATATTATTGTTTTATTCCATTTTATAAGGATTAAGTAATTCGTTTGTTTTAGTTTTTTAAGATATAAAGGTTCATAATATATGATGATTACATGAAATAATATTAACAAGTTTTAAAACTAAACCCTACTGAAGAGTACTCCAGAAATTATTTAGTTATTTTAATTATTTTATATATTTTATATCCCGATGTTGAAACGACACTGGAGTACGTTTAAGGGTAATAGAAATCTCGAATGCGCGCACGTATTATAGCGTTAAAAGTAACAATAACTTCTATACATGTTTACCAAGTAGATGCGGTAAGCGAGTGTGGGTATGGTAGCGAAACCGTGGTCTGGATAATTTCTGTAGTGTTTAGAATTCGAGTCCTGATATCACTCTACAGGGGTGATCTCTTGTATACCTACTACCCTAGTATAGCGGTGATGTAACATAAACTACGTCTCAAGTTAAGGAAAACAGGAAAATGAAGTCCCAGTTCAAGTGTCATACACGTTACTTGATTAAGGTGTGACGTCTCTCGCGTCCTTCTTCTAACATAACTCCTAAGTTCTTTGACGGCCACGATTAATGGCAAAACCTTTCCAACCCAATACCAAGAAGACAAACGGATCAAATATGTAAAAGAGATATACTTTAAAAGGATAGAAGCTTTGATGAGAAGAGCGGCAAGTTTAGAGATAACTTAGTGTGGAATCATTCGGATCAAGAGTTAGTTGTCCTATAGCTCTGGAAGAAGGATACGTTCATATAAATTAAATTATAAAGAAGTCTGAATCTTCTCATCTAAAATTAAGTTATAGGTATTTCCTCAATCGATGAAGGAAGGTGACTCTGCAAAAGGTAATATTTTGTATAGGAAGTTAGATTAGTAAGTTAATTTATTATAATTAAGATAAGTGATCTAGTTGCGCGATCTGACTTGAATATAAGGTTTAATTGGGTGTTAACTCTCACTTTAAGAAAGTTGTTAATTAGAATTAAGTAATTTAAGTTATTCTTAATAAAAGTTGTGTTAAGAATCCAAAATGTCTCATCATTTAGATAATCCCACACCTCTAGCTTACGCGGATCCTAATAGACATAGTCATCACAGGATGGCAATGTCTCAAAGGTTAAAAATAAGGAGAACCATAACCAATATCCTCATTGTTACCTATTTCCCAGGTTATTAACATTTGAATCACGAAAAAATTCAATTAGTCCAAGCGTATCATATTTTATATTAATAACACTATATGTAATATGTAGCCATTATTTCTGTTCCTTTCAAAATGTGGTTGCGGACATTTTCCCAGGAGTTAGAATAACTTTTTATTGTGGCTCCATAAAAGTAGATACTTATTGCCGTAAAGAAATTTTGAAGCCCAGTTTCCTCTCCAGAGAGAGGCACCTGAGCTCTGACGATGCGAGCAAAACCGTATTTGGAATTTAATATTACCGCTAAAACCTAAGCTAAACAGGCACTATAGGGATATTTAAAATGACGTATAAC
>BMAV01020948.1:43208-95983 GCA_019973955.1 Trichonephila inaurata madagascariensis | reverse complement strand
ATCTTTAAGCAGTTGTCTATTTCTGGACCCACGGTAAATCCTTCCTTTGATTACACAAAGACGAATTAATTTAGTTTTTCAAATATTAAATCCAGAAATTATCTAATCCATTGTTTTCATAAATGTTAGATCAATAAAAGTTTGCTGTGGAAAGAGGTGGCACGTAAATATTTTTCTTCAGGTCCAGATGATTGTGAACCATATTTTTCTGACAAGGAGTAAAAATTTCTCTTTGAGACCAGTTCTGCAAAACGTACTGATTGTCTTGGGCTCGGCTATGCCATTTTCACTAGAATCGGCGTTATTTTTAAATAGTTTTTGCACATCTGTAAAAAGAGCAATGGTTTTCAAGTAAATACAAAGTTTCCAATTATTATCATGAAATCTTATTTTATCAAGGAATCAGTTGATATTTCCAAAGGTCTCCTTCATATCAACACAGTATGATATCGAGACTGATGGCTAATTATTCTTGCTGGACAACAGGATAACTTTAAAGAGTCTAGAAACAGTTCTCATTTGCGTGGATCTCATTATATCATTAGTTATACTAACAATTAATAAATCGTTTTAACTACAGATTAAAAGTTACGAAATTCGCTCTCCAATGTCAATATTTTGCCTTAAGCGTGCGTATGTGGTTTATTGGAGGAAAAAGAAAATATACAAATAAGCAAATTTTTCTCTGAAGTAAGTAAATACTTCACAAACACTGGAAACGTAGTTTTATTGTATTCCAAGGTCTTCGGAATGGTTTTCCTGATAGCAAAGCAAGAAAAACAATCATATTTCGGAAAGATGTATATATTCATCCGGGAAACTAAACGGACTGGTAGATCAGGACGGATATATACGCCGGTGGCAGTTAAGGGTTTAAAATAAGAGCAAATACTAAGCATTCATAATCCAAAGTAAATAATCAAAGGATAAATACTCTGGCTCTATATAGAGAGATTTTTACGTGCTTTCGAAGAGAATTGTGCTGAAATTGAGGCTCAAGAATACGAGACATACTCTTAGACATCTTCAAATACCATATGAAATTATTCATTTCTGGTTGAGTAACGATATATATATATCGATGAACTAAATTATCTAGATATAATCCTCATTATCAATAGTAAAAGTTGATGGCCCAGACTGGAGCTAAATGTTTTCCAAATCCATTTCTGTAAAATATCAATTTGAGGGCCATTGGGATTGTCAAAGATTCGGTGTGAGTGAGTGAATAATAATGTCACACTGTTCAGTACCTCAATGGCTTTTGGCAAAGGACTTCGTCATTTTGAAACATGGTCAATTGACGAGGATGACACCTGATCTGGCACCCGCTCTCCTAATTTCCACACAACATCAACGAGAGGACGTTTGAGCTTCGACAGATTTAACGTGCATCACCTCAATACATGGCGGGTCTTCAGTGGTAACAGGCTGGGACACATGGCATGCAGGCCACGAATCCTTGACCATTGGGCTACCCCGGCCACTAAATTCTTGGTGAAGAACAAGTCTTACAGCTGAAGGGATATTGGTATACTGAACTATACACCTTTTTTGCTAGAGAACTTGACGTTGGAAGTTATTCAAGGTGGAAATATGTGAGATGACAACGATGGATGGATACACAAAATTAATTGACTTTCTTTACTTTTGAGCCATTTTATCCAGCTAATATAACAAAGAGTGCATCACTGCTTTGGAGTCCAAACCTTAATCTGATCGCTAAGTAATGATCTCTAAATAATGATTAGGTGTTAAAAGGAGTTTTCTCTATACATCCCTCATTGCCATTGCGAAGTCAATTAACTGCAATCATAGAAGAAATTATTGATATTTTAATCACGCTATTCTCAAAAACCATGCAAATACAATCGTAAATCAGTATGCTCGGTATTAATAACAACTTACACTCATATACTCTAAACCATTTTTAAAAAAAAAAATCAGAGGAAAAAAAATGTATTGTTTAAAAATAAAAAATCCAATCAACTTTTACTGCAGGAATATATATATATATATGCATCACTACAGTAATAAGAACAAAGAACTTTAAAATGTATCAAAGCTGGAGATTTATTGCGCAAAACACGAAGCATGGAAGTTACTTAGAGTAGAAACTCTGAATAGAGAATTTTATAAAATTTATCTTGCTGGCATGAAGTCCTCTTCCCTTTTACACGTTGTAGGCCACAATTGTTGCTACATATTTTTATTACCACGGACTTTCGGGTAAAGAAAAAGGCGAGAAGAGATGAATGATTGGATTTGTTGAAAATAAGTGAAAAATTTGCACAGAAAAAAAAAGAACCGATCATATTTATAGATTTTTTTAAAATTACGATGATAAATGTTCCTCCATCCTATAAATGTTTATGTTTTGAAACGCCTACACCCCTCTGCAGCTCCTTAGAAGCAATTTAATAGTCAGCACTCTCCCTTAAATCATGACTAAAAATAGCATATACTGATTAAAATCAGAAAGAGGGAGTTTTAAGAAAACGGCGGATGATGAAACAAAAATTGGTGTAATATTCGGACACGTTGGGTGAATTTACTCAAGAATTTATACATATATGTGGTCATTTCATGCAAGTAAGTGTAATTTATTTTTTCACACAATTTTGTTGGTATGTCAAAAGATTTGCCTATTTTTTATTATTAGTAGAGTAATGTTAATGTACGTTTACTATTTAAATTTGTAAGCAATAGCAGCAGTTTTTTGTAAAAAAATCTCCTATAAACTCTGTGTGTAAATGGGAGTTATATTAACGTCACACTGTAAAGGTGTGACGGATATATACGTGTTCCTTTAATTAATCCTCTTGGGAAATCTTCGGGCTATCAATTCGCGTTATTCCCAACCAACCCTTCGGAAGAAGAGAATCGTGATATTTAAATCAACTTACTACACATAGTCGAAGTTTTCTATCTTGAATAGAGAGTAGGAGAGGAGATATACTCGAATAAGGTGAGATTGCTACTGAATGTATCGCATTTGGATTATTCATTAGGAGGAAGCCTTAAAGTGACGATTGTTCACTGATATTGAATCGATGTTACATCCTTCATTAAGGTAAGGATCAAGTTTGAAAGTCTCCTAATCGTTAGTGTTTTACCGTCGTTGTTCCACTTTCGAGGTTATCCTTGAGACATTCTCTTACTATTATTAGTTGAAATTGTGCGATTTCATTGTGTGATAAATAAATAGATTAATTGGATCCTGCCGAATGTTTCTTCCCTACCTCCTACATATCTAGGTTCCCGAAAGAGAGGTGCGAGCCTCTCACAAAGAAACACGAGGACTGTTTTCAGTGCACCTTGTTATTTTTGAGCTTCGTTTAAGTGACAAGGACGGCACCAGCACCAGTACCCCTTCTCCAAACTATCATGTCAACGGGAGGACTTTGAACTCGACAAATTTAACGAGCATCAGCCCTTTCAACACGACGGGTCTTCAGTGGATACGCTGGCCACGAGTTCATGATCCTGGAAACTTTGTACAAAGATTAATTAAAGTAATAAAGTGTTAAAGACAGTAGTAAAATTATAGTCAAGTATAGACAGTCAATTTAAACAGTCCTTTTGGAATTTGTACAATATAATTAAAAGTATACCCAAGTTTATTAAATTTAATAATTAGATTTTTAAGTATCGAGTTAAGCAATGCTGTTACACTTAATGTTAGAGAAACAACACAAGTGTAGGAAAATAAAGAGTAAGAAAAATGTATATATGATTATTACCTTACAAGGGACATGACATATGAACGTTAATTATAGAATAACTAGAATGACACACGTTGCTGGAGTTCTGTGCAATGCCATTATACTCAAAGTAACTCTAAAATAAACACAGTTCAAAAGAAAATGACATGAAAAATTTTCAGCTAATACTTAAAACCCAGATTTTTTTTAAAAAGTGTTAACTTAATACAGTTCAATGATATACTTTTAAATCAAAACTATTTGCATTTGTTGTCAAAAATATTTTAAATGAATATGCACTTTTCTTATTTCTTGAAGGTCTTGCATGTTTCCATAACCAGCATTAAACTTCATATGAAATATTAGATGGTACATATTTATTGCAACGGTTTTTATAAAACCTCCTAAATGCTTTGGAAAAAATAGTTTACTTTTTGTATTTTATTATTTTTTTAAAATAGAGCAATGTAAATACGAAGAATAATGATAAAAAACTATACTCTGCTGGCCACACAAAATGCAACACCCTGAAGGAAGCACGCAAACCATGTGAAATTTACACCATATGTTGATGGCATAGAATATGGAAATTATTGGCATTACAGTTCAGGAGCCCTTCACGGGTGACTGCAGCGCAACCCGCAAGTGCTACATAAGGGGAAAACAGATTGGCGGTTTGAAGTATGGGAATTGTTTTTTCGAGGGTGTTTTTAGGTAAGATGTTTTCTGCGTGTTTGCCTTTGCCTCGTCAGAGTCATCGAGCATATTTTGACCAAGTTTTTAAATTCGACCGAGGAAGAATAATAGCCTATAGATATTGGGGATTATTCTTCAGAGAAATTGGTAAACGTGTTGGAAGAAACCAAGAGATTGTGATACGTATCTGTCATCACTGGATGCAGGAGGAAACACACACGATGAACTGACAGGTCGATCACACCGGACTCCTTGCACCACTGATCGTGATGACTGGCGGTTAATGTGCATAGCATTGATGGACGCAGCCACATCACAAACCACAGAACAGCAAATTTAGTCTGTTACGCATCATTCGGTGTCCGCTCGTACCATTCTACGCCGTTTGTAGCAGAATGGAATGTCTGCAAAACATCCATTGCTTCGTTTACCCTTGACTGGAAACCACAGGCGTTTGCGCCGCCAATGCTGCAATGAATGTAGAACATGAACAACTAAATGGAATGGCATTGTGTTTACTGACGAATCCCGCATCTGCATACAACATCACGATGGTCGGATTCGAATCCGGAGACACTGAAGTAAGAGACTGTTAAACAATTGTGTTATGCATTGCTTCAATAGTCCTGTACCTAGTATCCTGGTTTAAGGTAGTATTGGATTTCACTGCCACACACCTCTAGTACGCACTGCCGGTACATTGAACAGGCAGCGCTACGTCTCTGAGGTGTTGGAGGACGTGGTCCTCCTATACCTTCAGCGCTTGCCATCAGCCATATTCCACAGAGATAATACGAGACCACACATGGCACGCAATGTTCGAGAGTTCTTCTTTACCAATCAAACTGCATTGCTTCTTTTTGGCCTGCATGTCCGCCTATCCTATCGCTAAGCGAAACCTTGTGGTCCACACTTACACAACGACTGATCCAGGATACATCACCAGCTGAAACACCAAATAAACGTTGGCAATATGTGGAAGCCGCATGGACTGCTGTACCAGAAAGATACATCCAAAGCCTCTTTGATTCAATGCTCAGGCGTATGGTAGTGGTTATAATCAACAATGGCAGCTACACTAACTACTGATTTTGCCATCATCCACACGTTCCAAAAAACTGTAAGTGTAATCGTTTGATCTTTGTACACCATGTTATCTGCCAAATAAATTTCGCTGTGATATCTGTGTTCCTTCTTGGGGTTGCCTTTTGTGGGGCCAGCAGTTTATTACCCCCCCCCCTTCTCCTTTCCGAAATAAAAAGCTTTTTAAGAGACATGTAGTCAGTGTGACACAAGTGTAAGCAAATTTGTTTTGAAAACTCATCTTTATTAATAGTATAACAGATCCTGAACAAAGAAAAAACAAACTATTACAATATTTTCTTCTCAGTCAGATTTAATAATTTAGTTAACTTTTCCTTTAAAAACTATTTCATACATTGAGAATGATTTCTTATTGTAAATTTTAATTTGTGAGAAATCAAATTAAACAGCTGTCAAGCCCTTTCACAAAGTTGAATTTTTCATTTCTTATATGATACGTCAACTTCAATAATTTGAAAAACTACTATATTTCATGTGTTGGGGTGGGAGGCAAGTGATGATTGTACTTTTAGAATTACAATGTCTGTCTGTTTTTTGTCAAACTAACATGCTTCATTTGAATTTTAAACTTGTTCAGAACATTTCTATCCTCTTATTATTAGCCGTTAAAATAACTTCACTTAAACAAAACAAAGGGACAAAATATGCATTAACTTTTTTATTGTATAGAATTAAAATAGTAACAGAATACAAGAGAAGTACGATTACTTTAATAAAATAAATTAAAAAGTAATACACCTATCAAAAATAATATATATACAACACTACATTATTTGCATTGCATTAAAGAAACAATTAATTCTTAATGAACTCAGGAAAGGAGCGGAAACTATTTTCTCAGTAATTTGCGTCTTTGTAAGAGATGCAGAATTTATTATTTTTTTGTGCATGAAATTTTTTTCTTCAGCTATTAATTTCATGCGGCATTATTCTTCTGTTTTTACATTTTTTTTTTCAGAAGAAAAAACGCTTATGAGAAAAAATAGACCAAGTTATTAAAGAAGTGCCGGTATGTTCCACGAAGATTTTAGAAAACAGCATTTAAACATTGAAAATGCCTCTCCATTTCAGGTATAATTATTATGCAAGAAAAGAAAAGTCTATGTATAACGTGTCTAAAATCATAATTATGTTAAACAAACCTTAAATAACGTAAAAATACAGTTTTTTTAAGGAAATAAGTATTTTTGAGAACCTTTTTCGGAATGTATAATTATTTAAGCGTACAACATGGTTGAAAGTAATGGGCGCATTTCAAAGGCCTATATTTTTTGGAATCCTCATAATCTAATATAAGTAAACTGCAAGTACATTTCTAAAGTATGATTTGCGTAAATATTAAAATTAGCTTTCTTTAATTTATTTCTCCAAAACATTTGCCTTCCACGATAGTCGTGCTGTTAAGCTTACAAATACTTGGTCAACAATGCTTCTGTTGAATCGTAAGTTCTACTACTATTGCTACTAAAGTACCATCGTGTAGAGCTGGAGTTTCAAACTCAAAGACTAACTTGGGCCAAACAAACAAGGTTTAACTCTTTGGGTGGACAGTAAAAGAAAAGAATATTTATAGAAAAGTAGGTTTATTTTGATTAATACAATATTATATATATATATATAAAACAAATCATTTCTCTGCTAATATACTTCTAATTTCGTGAGAATTTTTGTTTTATTTTTTTTGTACATTATTGTGTACCTATATATTGGCCGAGACGCAAAAATGTTCGTTGCGAGCCGCGAGTTTGACACCCTTACTCCAAACTTTGGAGCAAGGGTGACAAACTCAAAGGCTAACTTTTGGCCAAATAAACAAGGTATAACTTTAGGTGGGCCGCCAAAGTAGTCAATATTCATAGAAACATAAGTTTATTTCAAATACTACATTACTACAAATACACATATATAAAAGAACAAGACAAATGTAATGTTTACGTTCTGACACTTGACATCTCCTCTCAGATATCTTTCCTATTTCGGAAGAAATAATGATATTTATTATGCAGTATTGTAAGCCGATATACTAGCCGGGGTGCAAATATGTTCGCTGTGGGCCACGAGTTTGACATCCATGATGTAGAGCAGGGGTTTCCAACCCACGGCCCGGGGGCTGCATGTGGCCCACCTTGAATAATTTTGCGGCCCACGAGATTCTTTATAAGCTTACAAAATTCAACCATTTTGTACAATATTTTTTTGTTTAAAGAGGGTGTTTATTTTTTACAAAAAAAAAAAAAAAAAAAAACAACTGTTATTATTTAATCACGTTACTTCTATTTCTGCGAATCTCTTCTTTTTTTATAAATTGAAATTTATCAAACATAAATCATGCTCAAACTTCATGCACGAAAATCTGTAACATGAATTACGATATGCAAATACACATACATTAAGATCGATTTGTAAAAACTAAGTGAAAGTCGAGAAACAGTATCTCACGAATTAAATAAATTAAACATTATTTAATCATTGCATTATTATTATTATATTATATATGTTTGTATACACGAAAAACAATGAAAACAACAATAATATATCAGTCTTTTTTAAATTTTCACTCCAACCAATGTTTGTAATGGATCCAAATCTAATATAAAGATATATATTTTTATATGCTGCCCGCGGGATTGTAAAGTTCTTCCGAAGTGATCCGCGAGGTCATTTGGGTTGGCCACCCCTGATGTCGTGGAACTGATGCAAGGTGGAATCTGTGGAGTCACGAAGTCTTCACACTGACGTGATAGGGAAGTTTAGAGAGACTGTTGCCTGTGAAAATTGTAATGTCAAGCTGTATGTTAATAAAGCGTGGGAGATAGATTAGTTGACGACGGGAGACGCATTAGTTGGTTCGCATACTAAAGTAGGAAACACTCTTGACTCATTCACTGACTTGTGCACTTTTCCTTTTACCTCAGTTACTTAAACTGCTTTGTCGTTTGTGTGAGTAGTTAAGCATGTTTTAATTGTAAATATAAACAAAAGTATAAAAGTAAATTAATTTATTAAATAATTACGGTTAGTATAAATATGTATATACATGGGATAAAATCACACTATTAAGCCACAAAATAGAAAGCGATTTTCCTTGCAATTTTCCATTTTCCTTTCTATATATGAACTGTTATTTTTGTTAGTTACTATTTATTTATTAACTAAATTTAATTATTCCAATAAAATAGAAAAGTAAAAAGGAATCACATTCTCAGAAATTAGGCCATCCCAGATAGGATTCGAATCCACGACCTTTAAGGTTTAGAAGTCCAACTTACCATCCATAGCGCTACAGGGACACAGCGAGCGATTTTACTTTTTATATATGCTGATGGACTATTATTTCTGCTTGTCATAATTTATTCATTAATTAAATTTAAATAATGAATTAATGTTTGAATAAAGTGTATTAACATCAAGTGTCATGCACGGCAATCTTAAAAAATGCATTTGAACTTAAATGGATGAATAAAAAACTGTTTTATTAACGATTGAAAATTTGAACAGTAAATATATATATGGGGTGAGTGTGAGCTAATAGTAGAAATTAAAAAAAAAAAATTTAATTAAAGATGAATCAGCGTTATTCGAATTGCACGGCTGATATTTATTGCAACTAATTTGGATACATAAGCTCTTCCATGAGAAAACAGAAAATGTAGGATATTGTAACGAATGAACTAATGGTAATGAAAAATGCTAAGCAAGATGGATTTTTCAAAAGTCGTTTCATGTGTCACCCTTATCCGTGACAGAAGTTCAAATTTATGAGATATGTCACAAATCTCTTTCGCCACTATCTCCGAGTTGTGATAAAATACAACGTTAGTAAAAATCCTCAAATCAACTATAAGAAATCGGGCAATATGCAGATGACTGGATAAAAACTACTTAGCTTAAACTTAAAAATATAATGATTAAAAATAAAGTTACTTTATTTATATTGAAAAGCTTGCATGTTTTTGCTCATTGTGATTTAAATGAATAAAACTTTTATCCCCAGATATGTGACATCCAGTCATGCAAACATTCACATAGTTTTTTAAATGAAATGTATAATTCTGTGCTATTTTTTGATTAATGAATTTAACTAAACATTAATTTTCTGTATTAAGACCATATTTGTATCTTAGACATTGATGACATGGCGTGAATACCCGTAATAACTCCACACAATTTTCTTTTAAGAAGAGAAGTTTTAAAGCAATCTCTTTCGAAGACTCTATTCAATTTTTGATTTAAGCTTCGCGTTTACAGTTTTACGTGTACTTTCTAATTTGTGTTTTCTCGTTGCTTGCCGACATTTTACGCAAAAACAAAAAAAAATGAAAATTTCCATCAAAAATTTATTTTTTAAGTGAATAAATACCTAAAACTCAAAATAGGTTTTCTGGAAATCAGAAAAGATATTTAACTTTGAAATATTTTTCTACTTGAAAATTTCTGATTGTAAATTCCATTATAGTACTACATTAATCGAAAACTTCGTTAAAATATTCTATACTTACAAAAATTGACTTATTTATTCACAATAATGATTACTGAACTTTAAAAAGGAATAACTTTTGATGAAAATGTGATGTTTTTCTGAAGAATTTATATTAAAGAACATTTTTACTGTGAAATTATAGGAAATTAAATGAGGATTCTAAATGTATGGAAAAAGTGATTGAAATAGCAATGAGTAATGTTTTAAGATGCGTTACATTATATGTTTTTGTGAATTAAAAAAACGCCGTAGGGTCGATATTACAATGTTTACCTTTCAAACATCGTATTGTAGAACTGATATTATAGCATTTTTCCTTTTGTAGAAATACAAATATTCGAACTTTCTCTTTGAATTTTTGTATAAATACATCATTAATCATCCTTATCTCAAATATTACTCATGTGATTACTGAATGCAATATTACATTGACAATCATTTTATGACTCTTTATTAAAAGGAAACATAATTTGTTTCTATGTGAATGTTATATCCCTGATTTATTTAATATAACTCCTAATCTGTGCTCCATATTGTATAGATCGTTTTCTATAAGGAAAGCTTAGATAGGAACTGAAATAAAACATCTCATATTCGACTTGTAAAATTATTACAGAATTGAATGCTGAGAATATGAACGTTTCATAATTAATAAAATTTCTAATAGTATGGGTATTACACAAAAATAAAAGTAACAAAAAGAAAAATTATATTATAAATGAGAAGTGACAGAGATAATATAGGTCAATGTAAGTTACAGATATAAATTATTTCTAAAGAATGCATTTTATTGAAAATGAAAACCCATTAATTAGGTTCTTACATAAATTGTATAGCTATATATAAATGTGTATACAAGAAATTTTCCAAAATATTTCCAAATATAAGCTGATTGGTAAATTTTTGCTCTAAAAGTTTACCTAAAATTCAAAAACTGTCTATTAGCCGAATTTGAAGGGGAAAAAAATCTGTAATTTCCAAATGCGTTGCCCACATGATAATATGGATAAAATATTTTCGAAAAAAGCTACTGTAAAAAGTAAAGCCCCAACGCCAATAGCTTTATTTCTAGAAATGCTATTTCAAGCTAAAATTTTAATTAAAAAAAATCATTTATGTTATCTATTACACCATGGGTTCTATTCTTATTTTCAGAACCATTTTTTGTTTGAAAAATGAACGAAATGAGATATTCGTGTAATGCAAGGGATTGTTGGTCTATTTTTAATGGCTTGGAAGAAAACTCACCGCTTGATGAGCAAATGCATTCAGACATCCGAATGAGTTTATGTAACATTTATGAACTATTCAGATTTATGCAATTTTTCTTTTCCGTTTTAGACTTAAAATTCACTTCAAAGTACGACAACAAATTAAAATTGCTTCCGAAAGACTAACTCAAAAAATATTTATTTAAAAAAAAAAAATAATTTTTAAAATATTTTTTAAATTTTTTAAATTTTTTTTTTTTTTTTTTGATTAGTGGATTTTATACAAGTAATATAAAAAAAATGAGTCAATTCCTACTTTGAATGGATGAATAGGAAAATATTTTATTAACAATTAAAAATTTGAACAAGATATGTATATACAGAGAGAGAGAGAGAACTAAAATAACTAATTGAAAAAAGAGCATGATTTATCTGCATCGTTGTATTAATGCACACCCGATTTGGCTAATCGGTTTCCGACGCCAACTTTTGTCATTGTTTCAACAGTTACATTGTTACACATCTAAGTTGGCGTCAAATACCAGTAATTAATTAAATTAAATTAAATTATTAGAGAAAGCAATGTTAACATCAAGTGTGTCATCTACTGCAAATTAAAAAAAATATTTGAACTTCATTGGATGAATAGAAAGTATTTTATTAACGATTGAAAATTTGAACAAGATATATATATATATATATATATACAGAGAGAGAGAGAGAGAGAGAGAGAGAGAGAGGGAGAGAGAGTGAGCTAATAGTAGAAAATGAAAAAAGCCTACGCTATTACATTATCTTTAAAAAAAAGTTGCTAAAGTTGTTGTTTGTATACATGGAAATACCCGTTATATAAATATATGCTACAAATTTAATTATTACTGCCTAGAAATTAATATACACTGGTGCAAAATAATTTATAAGAAACCAAATTGCTATTAATGCTTCTCTTTGATCTTTATTAATTTTTGTTTTAAATTTCCAAAGTTCCTAAAGAAAAAAAAATATTGATTAAGTAATTTGATTAGATTAACCTAGATTTCTCACTCCCATCAGAGCTGTCGTGAGACAAGATATATTACACTCACGCTAACAACATAGTAATTATCCTAATTTAGTTCAAAAGTTTATCTTAAACTTTCTTTTCCTCCGAAAAAAGAAGCATTTTTTATTTAGTTTTACAAGATTCCGGATTCCCGTTGAAATTTTACAATGGATATTTTAAATCACTTGAGCCATTGGATAAATGTATGCTTATTAATAGTAATTCTCAGAGTCATTTTACCTATATTTACATTGAAATAATGATGGAAGTTTTTAATGTATTTAGATTGCTTGAACATTTAAGAATTACTGCTGTTCTATTTTTACATAAAATGTTCAGACTTTTGTAAAGCGTTAAAAAAAGTTTGTAGGAGAAGAATGAATGAAGTTTTTATATTATTAAAGCTATTAAGAATAAGATGCAAAGAAATATTCGGAAATTTTAAGTATGTTACTGCAATTAAACAATTAAAGCAAATGATTGTCTTGTGCGCGCAAACAAAAGAGTTACAATAAAAGCGTATATTTAAAAATGTTAATGTTTTTATTCAGAAATAAGCATATTTATACAATAAATTATTTTTCAAAATAATTTTATATTATTAGTAAATATGAAGAAAGTCACTGTGTCATAAATAAAATTGTCGCTAAAATATTAGCAATTAAATGTTGCACACCAATTACAAACGACAGAATAACTCTTTTTATTTCTTTGGGATCATATAAGTCATCTAATAAAATTTTATCTTTAATTTCTTTTCTAAAATAACTTCTTTTATTACATAAGTTTTTTGATTTTTCCTTTTTATTATAGGATAGAAATGACATTGGTTGTCGATTTTTTAGTACTCTAATGCATTTGCACTGAAAATTTTGAATAAGAAAACTATATTCCATTTACAATTTAAAGCAGCAATAATTAGAAAGCTTAATTTACCTTAAGGCCTATAACTTAACACGTTTCCCTTTAACTAAATTTGCTAACATCATTTCTTCTACATACAATATACATCTAATTGTATATATTTAGATAAAAATTATTATAGCATTCTGCTTAACTAACACATTAGTTTCTGTATATATTCTTTATGTACACTGTATGTTTATTTACTATTTGCGCGTGCATTTCAACGTTTATGCAAAACACACAGAGTGAAGTTTCTCGTCTTATTTCACTATTCATGAAAATGAGTTTATATAGGTATCAGGAAAAAGAAAAAAAAATATTTTATCATTAGATGTGAAAATGGCTCCTATTTTCTTAGCAACAGTCATATAACTTAATAGAACTTTTTCTCACCTAACAAAGTTTGGGAATACCAAAAAGGTGCATTGTTTTGCTGTTTCGGAATATTTAAAACTTTTATTTTGAACATTCTTTTACAAATCTTCGTATAATGGCATCGCATTTTAACCTTCATCTCAGAAAGGCTTCTCATTATGGATATCGTTTGCAAACAGCTGACACACAACTAAACTCTACCGACTACAATGGCTTAACTGCTACCATGCACCATTACTTTCTCATTTGTTACAATCCTCTAGGCCATAACGTGGAGGAATATATTTTCTTAACTAATTCTGCTTTGTAAAGTTCTTTTTATAGGCATTTTTTTATTTCATAAATAAAGTACCTGTCCCTTCTTCAGCAGAATTTAAATGTGGTGATTTAATATTAATAAAAACAACTTTGGGAAAACATTTATCATCTGGAGAAAGGAGTACCAAGAATATTTTCAGTGGCTCTAAAAATTAAAATTTTCGCAAACATAATCTTAGATGTTTTGAAGTATTTTTTTTTAAATCCCAGAAGGAGTAAATAGACGTTATACATTTAACATGTTTACCTTTTTTACAACCTTACTTTTTAGTTAAAAAAATTGCATTTTAGATGGAGATAGATCTTTTTGAAGTATATTCAGTTGCTAAAGTAAATTTGTATTTCTTTGAATGGGTTTACTAACCTCTTTTTTCAATTATTTTATTTCGCATCTATAATTCTATGAATTTTATACTTATTATTTTGTCCTCTCTGCTCTCACTTTTCTGCTGATCGCCTATTCAATAACACTTAGTTAAGTATTTAATAACACATAATTTTACATTTCACGTGCGTATTATTGTATCATGTAAATATACATACATATATCATCATTCTTTCTAAATGCATACTAATGTATTTTTGTATGTCAACCATTTTAAAGGAAGCTCAAACTCTTTTTCAATGCTGTAATTATTT
Organism: Trichonephila inaurata madagascariensis; assembly: GCA_019973955.1. NCBI lineage: Eukaryota > Metazoa > Arthropoda > Arachnida > Araneae > Nephilidae > Trichonephila > Trichonephila inaurata. Next base: position 81,508 of record BMAV01020948.1, on the reverse strand, counting down.
CAGTCCTTAATCATCTCGTATTTAAGGCATAACAGTATCCTAAAAATAATAAAAATATTGAAAAGTGTTTTTTTGCAGTTTCTTATGGCCTATATGGAACGCTTGCTTCAAAATTTTAGATCTAAAAACCAAGTAGTTCTTCAGATATTTAAAGTTTCCTTGTTTTAGATTTTAGTTTCTGATTCATTTTAAAGCCTATTTTTTTCATTTCTAAATTAAATTAATTAAGATAATTTTTGAACCAAATCCATTTTATCAGTATTAAATGTCTATTAATCTTAATTTTCATGAATAAGATAATTTCTGTTCGCTTATGTTTAAAAATTTTTGAGTTCTCCCTTAGTTACTTAATTAAGATTGATTTCAAGACCATGATTTTTTTACACATAATTTATGTAACTTACTTTGTTTTCATTAATTTTTTGCTGTTGAGAAAATGTCACGGCCAGGACATACGCAGGTTATTATGAAACATAATATTTGGAAGAGATGGAATATACGACTGAAAGTCCAGCCTTCAGCTGATACTACAATGTGATCAGAGAACAAATGTTCTGAGTGCAAATATTGTAGAAAGAACTGAATATTTCCATGATGTACCAAATTACATTATAGTACTTCATTACAGTATTTTAAAATCACTCTAATAAAACTTAAGCTTTCTAAGCTGTCCGTTGTAAATTTGAGAGAAAATTAGATATTATCGGCAAACTTGTTGACTTCTACCTTAATTTTGTATCATCATTATTTTATGCATAAATTATTTGTGTTTAAACCTTTTGTAAAAACATTAACTTAAGTTAAAGCTGAATAATCTGTCGTTGTAACATATGTCAACATAATGCAAAATCATATTTTGAATAAAAAAAATAGTCATATTCATCCAAAGTAGTGTTTTGATGTAGAACATAAGTTACAAAATAACATATTAATAAAATATTGCCTTACAGGCATTATTAGTTTTTGTTTTGTGCCTTTACATTAAATTTCTTTTTCTAAGACTTCCTATTTTGAAGATACAAGTGTTTTTTAAAATCAAAGGCTTTTTTTTTCTGTTCTAGATAAAATCTTGAAATTTTTTTGCGAATACTCTCAAAGATAATAAAGTGCACATGGATTTAGGTCTGAGAATTCTAGTTATTTTTCTTTTAAAATCTAAAATATTTAAAAAAATTATGTTTAATCCAGGTTTATCTATAAAACTGACTATTAAAATTCGACAAGGAAACAAACTTTCAATTCCGTACCAAATTTGCTTCCAAGAATCGAATAAATAGAAAATAATTTTAAAAATTTAAAGATTTCGTACTTAAGAATGCTTTAAAAAATTCAAAAATATTCAATTTCTTAAAATTGTGAAATAATGGCTTCTCTAACTGACTTTTTTATATTCAGAATCAGTTTTATAATACAATCAATTAAAAACATAAATTATTTTTACCGTCCCTCCTTTCAAAATAAATTTTTAAAAGGGTAATGTGCAGCCTTAAAGAATATTAAAAATTATCTATTTTTATACTTTTGTCGAATTGTAGGTTCCAATTCTGTGGCGCCACTAAACATTTGCGTAGTAGAATAGCTGATTCACTTCAAAATCTGCCCAGGACCAGTCTTCACTTTGGATTCGTGTATAAGTTTTGAGAGTGGAGTACTAGCTGAGGTCTGATTCGCCTGTTCTTAGTTTAACACTATAAGACAGGGCTTCTCAAATTTTCAATGCTCGCGACCCAATTTTCAATCATTTTCATTGCGCCCCTCCCCACCCCACAATAACATTGTATTTAATTCACTATAGTACTACACTTTTACACTAAAGCTACAGTACGACTTGAACGTCTCATGTGCCACCGACGTATATAAACGTCTCTCTCAGCCAAAGCATTAAATTTCTGGACTTATATATACGTCTTTCCGAAATACGATTCTATGCACTTCTATCCATAAAATTATTCCTAAGGCTTTGGAATGTAGTTAAAAGACCCTGAAAGTCTTTGCAAAGGATTTACTTATTTTAGAGAATTTTGCTTATTTATTCCTTTTCTCCTCTCCCCCTCTAAACAAAAAACATCAAAATACACGCGTCAACGTGGAAAAACGTGACATTGGAGACCGAACCGTGTACTTTTTAATAGGCAGTTTTAAGGAATTAATGATAAACCGTACAAATCATCAAGATAATTGTTGATACAAGCCCATCGGGTCACTGGTCATTATCAAAATTGTTCTTAACTTAGTATTGTTATATTAATAATAAAATACATTGAACAGTTCAGATACTTTTATAAGTGTATTATATCAGTTAATGTGTATTTTTTATTTTATTATGTCAGAAAGTATTTTGTTTGCTTACTTTCAGTAAATTAATAATGTTTTGAATAATCTTTAGTTTTCAACTTTTCAATATGCTAGCGCCCCTCTAAGGGGGCGCGCCCCACAGTTAGAGAAACACTGCTATAAGGTTCTTCGCTTATAGATGTCGTGTAATTTTTAAATACGACGTAAATAATTGTTCAGTATCCCTTAAAGAGGTCTTTTGTGTTTGCAAGAAAATATCAATAAAATTATCTGGTGAGTCTAATACTACTCCCATATATGTTAAACAAAAATTGTTTACTGGCTATGACATTTTTATATACAGATAAAAAGCCTTTTAACGAGGGTGTAACTTTTGTAACTTGTGTCTCATCATTCTTGATACTCTAAACAAGTGCTACATGCTGTGATTAATATTAAAAAGAAAGGGATGTTTTTGTTCTGCCATTATTTATTTATGCACAAGAGTTAGAGATGGGTATTCAAGTAGCTTGTTAGTAAAAAGTAAAAGAATCGAAATAAGCTATCTCATTAAAAGCTTTCTTTCTCTGTTTTACTTTAGTTTCAATACTTTTTTCAATACTCGGAATACTGCTGATATTCCGAGACCATATTTCTTACCAGTAGAAACTATTTGTTACTTTCTCAAATTGGCACCTTAAAATGCAAGCTTTCATTTCAATACACAATCTTGATATAGCTGTAAAAGTAAAAAACATTGAATTAAAGCAAATTTTCTCCTTACTTAAATGTAAATTTTTCCAGAAATTAAAAGTAATACCTACAAAAATACTTTTTTAAAACTTCTAATGTTGCGATTATATATATGTATAGGTTATGAAACAAACCTATGTAAACAAATCACTCCTAAGAGTAAATCACTAATAAGAGTAACGAATAGCTTCGTAGTGTAGAATAAAGAGGTTTAATATGAAAAAGAGAATTCTTTAAAAATTTTATAAAAGAAAAGGGAAAAGCAAATAAAGTCATATATAGAATACATTTTTATGATTAAACTATTAGAGCATCTGCTATGTAATTTGGGCATAAAAAGTGTTTTAGAACTTGAAGAAGATTCAAGTGAATTTTCTCGAAAAATATAGTCCCTAGATTCTAGATTAATTTATCTTTTGGTGTAATATGTATTACTTTTTTAATATTTTAAAACTAACTCATTTTGTGAATAATTATAAATCCTCATTTTTATTGTAATAATTCTTAAATTTTGATCTGCATGTTACTAAAGCCAAATAAAGTTCTCTTAAATTTTATATATGCAGAGATAACATCTGACACATATTGCATACGGATTAATTTTAAAACTATCAAAAAAATGAAGGCTGCAAGAGTAAAATTCTGTAACCATTCACTAAACAAATATAACTCTAGAGTAGAGAGTGCAAAAATATTGAAACATCCGTAATCTCTCAGCAACAAATTGCAGAGCACGCAAGACTGTTCTTCCTTTTAAAATATCGCAACAAATATTTTTCAATTTCAGCTGGAAAGTTCTAAATCTTTTTCGAAAACTTCAACGCAAGTTCAACAAGTTTGGGGTAAATGTTCTTCCATTTTTCTAGGAAATAGTGAAAATTAAATTCCTTTAGAAACTTTCTTATACATATGAGCAAATCATTTTCTAAAACGAAGACACTTTTCCGGAAGAGAGTAAAAGTCCGTAACTTTTCTTTGCGATAAAATCACTTCGTTTTCTTTGTAAAAGGCAAAAAAAAAAAAAAAAAAAATTATAAAAATTTAGAAAAAAAATTTTAAAAAAAGTGTTGAATTACCAGAAATGATATGCTATGCATACTGCATAGTTTACAGCGGAACGTGTTTTTTGAAGGACGATTATGTTGAAAATTTCAGACAAATAGCAAAATGTTTTACTGAACTTTTCTTCGTATTCATTGGTCGCTATAATAACACTTCACATGAAATGAAATTTTTATAAACATTTTTAAATATTTTTAATGAAAATAAGGAAGATAACAGTTTTAAAAAGTATTGATTTTTATACTGTAGGTCAGTGCTTCTCAAACGTTCAATATTTGTGACCCAATATTTAATCATTATTTTTATCGCGCCCCCTTCCATACAATAACAATGTATTGAATTCAATAATACTATACTTTGAATCTAATCCTACAGTATGACTTTAAACTCTTAAGTGCCACCGACGTATATAAATGTCTCGTTCAACAGTGTGTTAATTGTCCCGGACGTATATATACGTCTTTCTGAATTACGAATTTTTTTCTGTGTGCACTGTTATCCATAAAATTATTCCGAATGCTTTGGAATGCAATAAAATGAACTTGGCAGTGTTTGGAAAGATTTACTTATTTATATTCCTTTTCTTTCCCCTACTCCAATACAGCACATACGTGCATCCAAGTGTTAAACGGTGGCTTTGGGGAGTGAATTGCGCAATTTTTAATCAGGGTTTAAGGGATTAATTAGAAAACATACATATTATCAAGATAAGTGTTAATTTTTGTTTTTAATTTTATATATGACAAGCCTATGGGGATACTAGTAACTTTTAAACTTTTTCTTAACTTAATACTGTTAAAGTAATTATAAAATTCATTGCGCAGTACTGATATATTTATGTCTATTATATCAGTGTAAATGTGTATTTTATTTCTTATTTGTTTGCTTTCAGTAAATTAATAATTTTTTTAAATCGTATTTTGCTTTCGGGTTTTCAATATGCTCGCGGCCCCTTGTAGGGTTATCACACCCCCTAGGGGTGCGTCCCACAGTTTGAGAAACACTGCTTAAGGTTCAATATTTGAACATTTTGGTGAATGATATCCACCTAACACAAAATGTTTCAAACTATTTACAATCACAGGCATACTAAAAACATCTCTCTATATATATGAATAAAAATGTAGAAAACATCACAAAAATCATCAATGAATAAGTAATAAAAAACAAGTACATTAATAGCAATTAACATAATAAAAATATAAAAGGAAGGACTGAAATGCAATTCAACAAAAGAAATTAAAAAGGGAACACAGAGAGTCGAGGAGCAATTTCAGACGTAGGGCCGAAGAAGGGTTAAACTGGTTTGATGGTACCAATATTCTCCCTTTGTAATGGAGTAGGAAAAGCCAAATAAAATATGTATCAGATGTACAAATTGTAAAAGAGTGTATTAAATTAAAACTCACCAAAAAGTGCGTGAGAAAGCAACTTTAATTCTACACCCTTTAATAAAATTCATTAAAAGAACCAAAAAAGAATTCAATGATAAATAATTCCCTAAAATAGAATTTTCTCAAAATTCTACTCATTGCGCTTTCCAAGTAAGTTCTTTCAATATTCATATCATTCATAATATTCATTGATTACCATGACTACCCCATGAACTTCTAAAAAAGATTATTCCTCATCAACACATTAATCGTCTTATAACTTATGATTCCCAAACCACCACACAACACTAGAATCTCTAAGTCAATGTTTTAATGGTCTTTCTGTGAAAATTATATTATAACACTTTTACCGAAGCTCACAATTTTTCCACACATTCTTAAACATCTTTAAACTTTCTACATTTTTGACAATCAACCCAATTAACCTACCAAATTTGATTGAAATTGTGTTTGGCATCTCTTTTTGCATGCTGTTTTATATATAATTTAAATGTTTCAAGAATCTTTATTTACTTGGAAAAAGCTGTGAGTAGGATTTTTGGAAAATTAATTTTAGAAAATTCTTTTTCATGATTCTTTTTCTGGATTTTATGATGTTTGCGGAATTGAAGTTGGTTACCTTCTCACACATTTTTGTGAGTTTTAATTTTTAATGTACTCTTTTACAACATTTGGATTCCCTACATGTAAATATATATCCCTAATTCATTGGCATAATTCAGCGACAGCTTCAGAAATCATAATAGGTTCTAGTTTAGTCCTAAGACTTTTTTGTATCTACATTTGTTGTGTCTGGTGAATTCCAATTTCTTCCTGCTTTAGCACTGTAGGTTCAAGTACTTCTTCACTTTTATTTTATATTACTATCTCTCTCTCTCTCTCTCTCTCTCTCTCTCTATATATATATATATATATATATGACATGCTTCAAGTCAGAATCAGACTTAATTTCAAAAAAGAACTTTATTCAATGAATTCTCGACATCATCTGACGCTAGGAGGCAGATAGAAAAAAACTCCAAAGTGAAATCTAACTGTTTTACCACTTAAACCCAGACGTGAGGAGTACCTCTGATTTTATGAGTGTACTTGAAAGTTAATGCTGACGTATAGGGCTATTAAATATAATTATCTGGGATCAGAAATGTTTAGTGGTTAGACCATAAGTTTCGGAGAAATAATTGGGTGATTAATTTAATACTTGTAGATGTAATGAAAAATAAATGTTAGGTGTTATATAGGGAATTTAATTTTAAATGTAATTTAATTATCGTTTACATATACATAGGTTAATGTACTTATACACGTTTTTATCATGCACTCTGTAACAAAAATATTGACGCACCAAGAAGAAGTGGCCCGATTGTAATGAAATTTCGTATGCAAAGACATTTGTACTGAACATGCAAATGATTAAAATTTAGCGTCTAATGAATGAACAGAGGGAGCTACAGTGCATCGGAACTGCGCACACAGCAGGTGTCTATAAGAAGCAATTCTCAATCTGATAGTCAAAATTTCTTTTGCATTGCGATTTAAGATACTTTTGAACGACTGAAAAAATGCCTCACCACAGGATTCGAGCTCATTACGAGCAGCTATCAGAGTTTGAAAGAGGACGTATCATAGGATTGAAAGAGGCAGGTTGGGCAAATCGGAGAATCGCTCGTCATATGGGTCGAAACTATGCTGCCATTAGAAGGTTCTGGAAAGAATAAATGGACAGTGACAGATTTCAGTGGCATGATGGTAGCGGTCGACCTAGCGCCAAAGCAGATCAGGAGGACATATTTTTTGTCAGATCAGTAGTCATAATGACTGATTCATCATTGTCAACAATCAGACACACACTTTGCACATGTGTGTCCACCATGACCATTCGCAGACGGTTGATAGAGCACAATTTACGTTCGTACCGACCACTACGCCCCCTGCCACTGACACCTGCACACTGTCAAGAAAGGTTACAGTGGTGCTTGGCTCGATCAGGTTGGAATCATGCTGACTGGGGACGTATAGTGTTTAGTGACGAATCCCGCTTCCAACTGTGCCCTGACGATTATCGAAAATGTGTCTAGAGACGTCCAGGTTAGAGTGCCGATCCTGCTTTAGCTATTGTACGCTACACACGCCTTCATCCAGGAGTTATGTTCTGGGTTGCCATTTCTTTTTTTGGTGTGATGTATTAGTTTGGAGAGGGGGTATCAGCTCAGGTGGCGTCCACGTCACTTGACCATGGTTCAAAATGATGTGGTCTGTCGCCGAAAGCCCTCGTGTAGCTGAACAGTGCGACGTTAATATTCACTCACTCACACTCATTCCCGACATTTTTTTTTACAGCCGAACCTCCTTGGTCACCATTAGAAGGAAATTTACTGCAAAGCGCTACGTCGACAACATTCTGAGAACTGTTTTGCTATCCTTCCTTTTGCAGTACCCTGGCCTTTTTTTCGGCAAGATAATTCCAGACCTCATACGGCACGTATTTCTATGAACTGTCTTATAGCTTGTCAAACACTTCCTTGGCCAGCCTGATCACCAGGTCTCTCTCAAATTGAGCATGTATGGGATATGATGAGAAGGCGACTGCATCTACCAGTTAATTTTGATGACTTGACCCGAGAATTGGAGCAAATTCAATAAGAAATACCACATTTGAACTCAACTTAGAAGTTTAAAAAAGTTTAGAATGTATAATCATTTTGAAAAATATTTATTTTGATATTACCGTGGCAAGATATAATGACCTGACATAATTTTTACAATTTATTTTTCTAATTTTTATAAAAGATAAGGGGAGGGGGATCTTATGCAGATAACATTTATAAGGAAAACTCAGGCTGTTGTTTATGATAAAAGAAGGATTCGCTAATTTTAAAACTCCATATATTTGTAGATGTATTGCCAAAACTTTTGCAAATTTATTGTTACGAAAAGTTTCCATACTATGGTCGCTGCTGTCTTGAGTTGATATTTTGGCCTGATATATGATTTGCAGCCCAATAAAAAATACTCTTTCAGTAATGCTAAATGAAAAAGATTTACCATTGACTTTCGCGAAAAAATTAAGAGGTGGGTGACAGGAGTGGTTACTCAGTCTCCCAAATAGGAGACAAAAATAGATGTGTGAATATAAAGTCAAAAAACTAACTAAATTGTTATATTTATTTTCTAGTAACATTATAATCCAACCTTTACATGCATTCTCAGACTTCCTTTGAAGGTCATCATCTATTTTCTATGATACTTATAATTGCATTCTAATATTCATTTAATTTTTAAGTACCATTTTAATTATGTATTTCTGTGTGCAATATTGCTCTCATATTACTTTAAATAAAAATTGTATGGATAAAAATATGCATAAATAATTTAAAATTCCATAGGAGCACCAAAGAGATTATTTTTATTGCATTCCTTAGACACACGGGAAACAAACAAAAGAACATTCAAATTACTTTGTATAGAAACTTAAAGTGACTTGGTACCCCAAAAATGACCTCACTATCGTTTTTTTAATTGCATTATTGCATTTTAATGGCATTATTGCATTATTATATTTCCATTGATATATCACTTGCGCATGTCGGAAAGTTAGAAGTTGGAGGAAACTTCATTGAAAAATGTAAATTAACAAATTAAGCAATTCGACCACGCCCCCTTTTTTTATAAAAAAAAAAAAAAAACGTTTTGATAAAAATAATCTGTTTTAAAAATAGAAAAAATAACTATAAAAATATATAAAGCAAGATATTATCCAGGCATTATACAATAATGTAATTTTTTCTCTTTGTGAAATGTGCGCATGAAAATTTTTTGAATTAAAGCATTTTATATTAATAATTTCATTTCTTATACTTCATATGTTTTTCATGCAAATATAATACTTAAATATATGTGAAGAAACAAAATAAAATTTCTGTTATGACTGAAAAAAAAAATAGAACGTTAATCTTGAACTTTTTTTGTACAATTAATACTCACTAAAAATGGATCATTTATAAAAATGTATGGGTTGAAAAAATACGAAAATGCAATTATTTTAAAGAAAATGTATAACTAATGTCTTAAAGTGGCATTTTGAGTTTATTTAAGCTTACAATAGTTATTTTTTCAGAATACTTTAACTTCTTAACTATGTTTTCCTTAAAGTTATTATCCTTAAGAATATTAGGAAAAAATTCAGATCAAAAAGTTAATAATTACAGTAGAAGTAGGATTTTGAACTTTTCCAAATTTCCTTCAAAAAATTTTAAATTGTGTGAATAATATGTGAAAAATTTCATCTTGTATCATTTTTTTAAATATAAACATTATAAGAAATTCTAAAATATAATTTTTAAATACATAAATAAAGAAAATTGTTCAAAGGGTACCAAGTTTTCTTAACGAGAAAAAAAGTTTTTTCAAAGCTTATTTTAAATTTATTTTTAATCATCTTTCCATTTGGAAATAGAATAATAAATTTGGGAACTAACATTATTTTTATGTCTATACGTAATATTCAAGTAATCATCGCAAGTTTTTTTTAAAGAAAATAGAGTACCTTTTTAGTTAATCAATATCTTTTAAACACAGCTTAAGATAACTTTATACTGGTTTCCCATTTCTGTAAGAGAAGCGACTTCTAAATGGCACAAAATGGCATAAATTTCTTATGCATGAAGTTATTTTAAAATACTATCACAAGAAAATGAAATTTTACGCAGACGTAGTTACAGATATTACGTAAGAATATTTCATTTTCCTCACACATAATTTTCCGACAAAATATCGTTTTGGCTTCTCTTTCGGGGTTTGAAATATTAACGTTTCAAGAAAAACATTCTTCAGAAAATGAAATCAAAATCAGAGTGTGTTTACCTCATTTCTTTTTCAGAAGAAAAATTGGAAGGAAAATTTAAATGAAAATAGTTTTGAATACGCAGTGCGGAAAACTATTTTTACCACGCTCCCTCTTAAAAAGTGTGTAACTGAAAACAGTTAGATGAATAAATGAAGAAATTCAAAATAAAATGACTGTTTTTTTTTTCCAAATATCTGAACGTTCAATGATAGCACAAGATGTGGATTATAAGGATTTTTGTCTACAATTGAAGTGGTGTCAGTTGAACGGTTGGCTTTTTGTACGACTTTAACAAAATTGGCCATGTTAATCTGCAAAATATTATTACCAAATACATATGTATATGATTTCCGAATAATATTGCGACATTCTTATCTTATTTATGTAGATTATGCTTTGGACAAATATACAATAAATTTTATCCAATATATCGTTTCAAGAAGAGTAATTGGCTTTATAGTTATCCCGCGGTCAATCGTGCCTATTTTTCTACCGTCGTTACTCATGGGGTGTAGAGAGAACACCCCAAACTTTTAACACGTGCATTTAATTATGAAAATAAAATTAAATCATTATAATACATATTTATAAAGTACAAGATGTTTTTCGCACTGTACAAATAAAATTATTAAATTTATTGCATACAAATGAGACTAACATTAATTTAAACTAAACATAAAATTTTCATTTTAAAACATATAATTTTATGTTTTTTCATAATCCAGCAAAACGTCTATACCAGTGATAACTATACTTTATAATTAATGAGATAATGATAGTAGAAAGTAGAAAAATAATATTTTAATCATTTTCAAAAAATTCAGAGCAGACTGTATACATATGCTCAACTTCTCGCGGGAGTTCTCAGCCCCCCAGATAAACTTTTGAAGGTCATTACATTCCAATCATTCGAGAAAAAGGGATTGCATCAGGCCTGAAGGTTCAATGACCTAAAATGGGCAGCTATAGAAAAAATCGTGGTTCTGCGCATTCTTTTTAGAATCCTGGGAGGATTTTCTTGTTACTGGGGTGTACAGAACACTCCGCGCGGGTGATCGTGGGTTATTTAAAGAAAAACCAACTTATACATATATATATATATATAAACTTATACTTATAATACTGGCATGGCAGCAGAAATTCAATAGTCTTGGAAGATTTCGTATTGAACGGGCGTACATAGGTCTATATACCTGATAAAATCCAAAAGTTGAGTTTATTGCCGGGGGGGGGGGGTGGAATTTGTTCTAATTTCGTTTTACTGGTTAAACAACGCTTGCTAGTATGCAGGCAGTGTGCAGACGATTTTTTGGAAAGTATGAGTGTTCACAGGATGGATTGATAAAAGACTATATATACCCTACAGAACATATTTTGAGGTTTTCGGGTGGACAATCTCTCCTCTCCCCCTCCAAAATCACCTGGGAATTGAAAGCAATGATGCTGATGAACAGGTTCGACTGCCACTTAAATTCATTAGTGGTGCTTTTACCATTGAATTTATGTTTGGAAAACTGTATGACTGCAAGGAAGGGTACTAATATATCTCCCTCCCTGTCACTTTTTTTATCTTTTCAAATAATTTTCTGCTCTAATGAAACTTACACATGAATATGTGAGTGCAACATTCCTTTTTGTATAGTATACGAACATACATAATTTCCTCAAATTCTGTACAGTACCTCTGAAAAAAATACATGAAAATAATAAATTTGCGGTATTGATGCATAATACCGTCGATCAATTTCAACAAATCAAAAAACTTTGCCGATTTAAAAAAAAAAAATGTCTTCAAATGCTGTCAGAGTTATTATAATTGTGTTCATTCAGGAACAGGAACGGTTTTTCACTCTTTGTTGGATAATCTGGCTTTTGACGACGTCTTTTGATTTAATGAAATTAATTTACTGTATAATACGTAAGTACCAAAATTTCTTAATTGTTAGCATTAATTGTGTTTTATTTACAATGTCTTAATTGTTAGCATTAATTGTGTTTTACTTACAATGTCTTAATTGTTAATGTTCAAAAAAATCTATGTATATATATATATACATTTAAAGAAAAATATTTAATTGTTACGCTTAAGAATTTTGATTTTCCATTCTTATAGGTTTATATTTTCCGAAATTTTAAATATCAGAAACAAAAAGCTCTATTTTCTTAAATTGAAGACATCAAAACAATTGAATATATTTGAAGTTTTAATTTACGCACGAGAAGGTTTAATTACAATTAATTTTATTAAGATGGAAAATACCGAGAAAACCGTTATTCCCCTCTCTGATAGTTCGAACAAATATTCGTATTATTTTTGAATAATGATTTCATTTCCCTACAATCATTGAAATAAAAATTTCTGCTGACATAATCATTATTTATATAAATATACCTTTAAATTTACAAAACATAAATTTTGTAATGTTCCAAAAGAACTAAAATTGAAAGAAGAATCACACACAATAGTTGAATTTTTAAATTTTATTTCGAAATGAGCAGCTTTCATTCCTAATACTTTTTCTGCAATAAAACGTGTAAAATTAATGTGGTGAAGATACACACAATTATTACCAAGGCTATATTTCAAAGTTGGTTCCTTTCAAAGCATTTATAGTTTATTATAAATTCGAAAGAATTGTTCCAAGTAAACAATCACTAACAATGAAATTCATTGAAAGGAAAGCATGAAACGAGCTATTCATACTTATACATTTTTCATTGCATGAGATAATAAAATTGTTTTTGCACATGTCAAAATATTTCGTTTCCAGATTGTACGAATTAAAACAAAAGCTTCTATTATTTGTTGTTACTTTGTTACACAATTTTTCAAATTAGGTTTCACCTTTTTTTAATTCAGAAATTGCATCTTGGATAAATGCACTAAAAACAACTTCATTGTAAAATAAATTATAAACTTTGGAAGTAAAGAATTAAATGTTTATTTAAGAAATCGCTGCTTTTACATAGCATATAATGATAAATGTTGCATTCATTATTTTATTTTGATCATCAATATGGTATTTTAAATTGTACTTTCTGAAGAGAAAAATATTTCCTCCAATATTCTCGACGCAAATATCTAAAACTGAAATATTTGTTACAAAATAAAAGTAGCTAATTCGCATTACTAACTTAGTTATTTCTATGCGATGTGCCAAATTATTTTTGATAAGAAAGGAAAATTAATGAAACAGCTGTTTGAAATGTACATTTGCATTAAGATTGAACGATGTTCTGAAAATGACATGAATAACATTAAAAGAATGATGCGCTATATTATCAGCCATATTGGTGAATTTTTAGAGAATATATTTCTCAAAAACATTTCAATGGGTAACAGTTCGTAAATAGATTGAGCTTTTTCAACCTATTTTTCAAATAAGTTAGAACGTATCGTCGAATAACAATAATCATTTTTATTTAGGTATACATATTTCAGGGGAATGATTAAATTAGGGATTTTATCAAATACCTAAGGGTGATGATGAATTCACGCAAGGTGTTAAAATAAGAACTCTGTATTGTGATTACCCTAAGAAAAGTAAATAATTTGATCAAATCCTTAACCTTTTTCAATGAAATGATGAAATAATATTGTCAAGAGTTTAAAATTGTTCATGTAGCAAACAGATTGCATTATTAAAATTAGAGTAATTAATACACCAATAATCATTGAATTACAAATTATTTATTCGAAATTAATTAGCAAAATAATTAGATAATAAAGCTGGTATTTTTTTTTAACAAAATGGATATTTGTGGTAGAATTTCAAAAACTTATTTTAAAAAATTATACATTAATGTGTAGTACTTTAGAAATATCCTACTTTATTCGCAGCAACTTTTTTCAGTTATATTTCCCTTTTTAAGAGATAGCTTTTTTTTACTATCAAAAAGCTTTTGTTATCTATAAAGAGGGTGTGGCTGAATTCCCAAATTTGTTGGTTTACACTTTTCAATTTAAGTTGCATCCAGTTATTAATTTTCAGGCATACAAAAGTGATATATCAATCGGAAGATAATAATGCAAATAATATTACTAAATAAAACTAAAAATTGATATTTAAGTTTTTTTTTTTTTTGGTGCGACATGTCAGAAGCCTGGAACCACCTGACCCGGACGAGGAGAGGGGGAGGTAAAAGGGAGTGATAGCAAACGAGAATAGAGCTCTATAAATGCTGACTTGTTCATTTCATATATAATTTCACTAAATCATTTCATGGATTTGATCAAATCACTTACTTACATCAGGGAAATGACCTCAAAGAGACTTTATTTTAACATCTTGCGTGATTTGATCATCTCCCTTAGGTATTTGGTGAAATCCCTAATTTCATCATTTTCCTACGACTTATATATTGGCTTTCATTATTTTCTAATTTCAAAAATTGTTTATATTTTGTGATTCAAGTTATAATAATATGTTTATGTTTGTAATTTTTATAGCCCATTTTCATAAACAGATATTTATTTATATGGACTTTTAATCTCAGATACAAACATCTATAAACTTGCTTTAACAATTGGTCTGAAAACCCTATCGGTTTATAGTAGCAAAAATTCCCAAGTACATAATCTCGCCTTTATTTTTTGATTCATAATAAATTAGTTCATTTCCGATGCCTCTAGAAGTCAATTTTAACGCTTAAATAACACAGATTGGAAAATTTTAAAAAAAAATCCGTCTTATTTTAAAAGCTTAAGCAACTCCTTCCCCCTATTTGTTTTTGTACATTTAATTTCCTTTTCCCAGATTTCATAGTTGATATATAAGAATTTAATTATTCTTTATTCTAATTATTCGGTATATTTTTATAAAATTGTGGAAACTTTATGTTGTTTATAAACTGTTGGTTGCTCTTAAAACCCTTTTCCGTTCGATTTCAAATTTACACTTTTGCAGAAGATAACAGAACTAAAGTTTTATAAATGGGATAGTGGGAGAAATTTCCTTGTTGCCTTTTTCAATAGTAAAGAATAACTAGAAAATTATTATTCACTGAAAGAAAAGAAAACAAATTTTGTTCTTAAATTTTTACATGCTCAGTAATTATGACAGTGTAAAAAATTATTAAATTTCTGTTATGATTTTATCTTAATCGAACTGAATAACAATATTGGTGAATTATAAGTAATTCTAGATCACACATTAAGATAATATGTTTTGAGGACATGTTTTATTATTCACATCAAAACAGCTGGCATTTCTCTATATTTTATATTATATGATAAGAATAAATATTTCGTCCATTATATTTGACTAAAAAAAATTAAAACGTGAGAAGATTTTTAGGAAATGATTTTTGCTGCGAGATCATTTTAACAATTTTAGTTTTCCATTTCGTATGATTTACGATTCTTTCAAATTACGCGGTGATTTACTGCGTATAGTCCTCGACAAACATATTGAAAAAAATGGGTAAAACCAAGAAAAAGGAAGGTTTCGTATTGAAGGGCATTTGAAGGGCAGCAGTTCAAAATTTATGTGAATTGTGAAAAAACCCATTAAAATTCTTATACTGCTCTTAAACTATAAGCGTCGAGACGTCTGCTCAACATTTTGAAAAGTTCTCTAATAGTTTGAAAAAAGCTGAACGATTAAGGAAAAAGCATATTAATAGTCATTCCTAAATGCAGAGAGAATTATTCATCATATTGTTTGTCAAATAAAACCGAAAAATCCTAAAAATAGCAATTCAGTCTTTGGCAATAGAGATGTGCCATTTATTTATTTATTATCTTCGTCACAAATAATTTATGTAAACTGTTTCCGTAAGATTTCCGTTATATTTCAGTTTCGTCATCACTCTTTCAAAAAAAAAAAAAAAAAAAGGGATATTTTTTTTTTTTTTTAATTTGAGAAATACTTCGAATACAAATTCTAATAAATATACCATTCGATAGCAGAATGGTTCATTTTTCGCAGGTAAGAATTTTCTTTAGTTTTGAAGACACATAAATCTGTCCCTTAATTTATAATTATTTTTCAAATTTATTTTTTCGAAAATAGAGATTTAAATGTGAATTTGCTCTGAGGTTAATTTTTTCTCTCATGTCATTAAAAGGACTTTGGACAGCCAGATATATTAAAAAATGAAACTTTGAAACTTTATACTTACTTAATAATACATTTATTGACTTCCTTAATCACCTCTAAACCCAATATATATATATATATATATATAATAAAATAGAATAGAATACTAAGTAAGAAAGTTGTGTAACCTACAGGGTCAAAGAAGAAAGAAATTGGATTCCAGGAAGCATTACAATTGAATACACAGAAAGAGTTTTTGGACTAAAATGGAGACGTATTATGATTTCTAAAGCTGTCACTGAATTAGGCCAGCGAATAAGGGTTAAGCGTCTTTATGGTACCGCCTTCCCCGTACAGAAGAAATGTTCGACATAATAGAAAAAAAGAACAGAGTCATGTTGAAAAGTTAAGCCTATTTCTAACACTCGTGGATAATAAACCAGACAATATAATAAAATGAAATTGTGAAGACAGAACAAAGTTTCTATCATAGAGAAGAATATTAAGAAAAAAAATTCTAAAGAAAAAACTAGGATAAAAACTTACATGTAAAAATGCAAACAATAAAGAAATATGAATACAAAGCATCTTATGCAAAAATCGTGCATATATATATATATATATATATATATCTGTGTGTGAGTGTTAGATAGATTAACTTAATATTTATATAAAAAAATTACTTGTATCAAAATCATAATTACGAATACCTTAATTCGAAACGCGTCTTATTTTATTTTGCTTTAAAAAAAGATTAAAATATGTATGTTTTGACAGATTCATTCATGATTTCTCGTTAAGAAGATTTTAATAGAATTTTTTTACAAATTTATTCGTAAATCCTAAAAAAAACATTTTAATATCTTACACGTGCATTACTGAGCATTTGAAACTTTTTCCTACAACCACTTCCTTAATATCTAAATATAACTAATATTTTCCTTAAATGTAACATGCAAGTATAACATTTCTATTATAGTTCCTCTTTATTTCATTTGTTTTAATGTATCGAAAAATATAATTCTCTATGTTTGTAACTTAACACTAGAGCAGAGAGCGTGTTCTCTAATTTGATGTTGAAATTACCTTAATAAATGGTAATTTGATTTATTTATTCCAGAATATATTCGATTACTCCGATAATATTTCAATTAACAAAATGAAATGCATGAACAATGTGTGTGTCTGTGTGTTTGTATCCGTAGTTTATAAATTTATATTATGATTGTATTCAATATTCAGACAATTTTTTTATTAAATTTCGAAGCATCTACATTCTTAATCACACCTACTTTCTGTATGTAATAGAAGTTATATTTAAAAAGAAATATATTAAACTCCTTCATTATAAATCTTAGTTGAACTATATAAATGCTTATACATAGCAAAAGCGTTAAGTTAAAGGGAAAAAAAGAGAGCATGGAACAGGAAAATAATTTTTCAGTAATTTGTCAGTGTTAAAGATACTGAAACATTTTGAGCTTATTTTTATGATGCTACAAAATAAGATAAATATACGAATAATATATTTCATGAGATAGTAAAATATCATAATGTTAAAATATATTGGTGTTGCTATAATAATATTTATCGAAATACTACATATTCGAAATACATTTTTCATGCATATTTTGTGCTATTTTGACTCTAATGTATTCATGAATTCTTGCTTTTCTGGCAAAAGATCAAATGCGTGATTAATAATGCCGAATTATGTTCTCGAGTTTATTGGCAATTGTTTTTCAAATTGCTTTATTTCAACTTAATTGAGATGGCAGTTGTTGAATGCCTACTGCTGTACCATTATTCATTATTATGACCATTTAGTATTATTTTTAGTCTTTAAATACAAAATATACTGTTCGTTCCGTTTATTTCTTTCACCAGCTTAATTGGGTTTTCAGTAATATTTTTTTTTTTTTCTGTAATACCTAAATTATAAATTTCATGATTACATGTGATCGCTATATTTCAAATTCAGGGCACAAATAATGTTATTCATGCTTTTACTATAATTATCTTTTTTTCACAAAAAATTCGACTCTGAATACTTAAATTACTTAATTTTCAATGAATAACAAATTAAAGCATTTATTTTTGCAATCATATTTGATTCACACTACGAGGTTGTTTTTATTACTTTTAACTTAATTATTTCTCAATAAAAATTTGCGTCGTTTTCTGTGTTTTAAAAGTCTAATAGAATTTCCGAAATATTCGTACTGCCTGTGATATATAGATTTCCCAAGTAATAGTCTTTATTTGCAATGCATTGATTCTCGTTGAAATACCAATACTATGAAGAAAGGAAGGTACGAGCGTCAAACTCAAATAGAAGAAAGATGCTAGGATATGGCAAATGATTAGCATTCAAACGCGTTCTATAGAGGGAGAAACCGCATTTCAAACTCAGTGCAAAAGTAAAGTTACGCCATGGATTTCTCTATAGGAAGTCGCATTTAAATGTTGTTTATTTGCGTAATGATAATGTAGTGTTTCCTATTATAAAGGGAACGGTTATCATTACATGTAAGAAATCTACAGCATTACGATCATGGCCTAATCCAGACTGGCTTATCGTAGTGCAATATTGTTACTCGCATTGGTCTGAATCCAAAGCCTGTCTATGAATGTGAAATACATGAGTTCAGGAGATTTATAGTAAACACAAATGCAGGATCTCAACGGCTCACCACAATGAATGTCCGAGTGGACAGACGGGTTGTCATATCTGCCTTGTAGGGTCGTACAGCCACGTCATGGATCTTGAATGTGAAATATGCTTTGTGACAACTATTCCCACAGACAGTGTGACGACATTTTTTTTACCCAAGAAAAAGAGCCATGGGCCACAGTCTCCAGTGCATGACTTCGGAAGGATCACGAACTGTTTGCACCTTGATCATTACTAGGATTTTCCTTGACACTGCAGTATAGATAAGAGCAGGGAATTTGGTGCACCCAGCGTCAAAACTGGTTTCAGGAGTGAAAAAAGGGCTTCTTTTTAAGGTAGATCTATCTGTTTCTGAAGTCACTGAGAAGAATAAGCATGATCTGCTTCAATTTGATATAGTTGTTTGAGATGTGCAGTATGAGCATTAATAGTCCTCATGACATGAGAACGTCTTGTTCACGTCGTTGTTAATCCGAACTGTCAGTGTTACGTTTATCAGATATTAAATTCAGTGTCTGTTCTAACTTCGATGTTTTGGTTATGCCATATGTAATAATTTAATGCAAGTTAGTGTATGGTGACTATTGTGTTTTGACCTTACTGGACGCAAAAGACAATTAAGTGTTTCTCTGAGAAGTACGTTTTCCAGATCTTTCATATTGAAAACATATAGTCATGGGTTGTTGAGAGACTAGGCCAAACCTCTCTCCAGCCATAACGATTTATACGTGGCATAGAATTGAAGCAACATTGAAAGACTTGCCTTGTCCCCTTAGACCAGTTTGACTAGATGCCTACCTGGTTTAAAGCCATTTTAGCTGCTGCCAGAAGAAGTAGTTGTGTGTACTGATTTAGGATCTAGTATCCCACCACATTATTTACAAATTTATCATTATGTTCACCATACTATGATATACAAGTACAATAAGCAGAGTTTTGTGATTTGCTTTTCTACCTGATGTAATAACTTTAAAAAACAGGATTGAATATTCAGCCCTAGTGAGTTTCGAATTATCTTCTCAAATGAGCTTTGGAATACGCATAAACAAGTGAACTCTTTCATTCACTACCTTCGTATTTAAGTTCTTGCAATAAGTGGACTAAATTATTAATAAAACACGTATTGAATTCATTAAATATTTGAGTGAATTTCTTTTGAACCATTATAAACAAAAACATTTTTAAATATTTATTTTCCGCTTAAATTGCTTTTTTTATATATGCTAAACCTTTTATCTTATTATTTACAAGTTTATAAATAATTTTTCAAATCATTACATTTTTTATCAAAAGATCATTGGCAATGTATAATTTATCCCACTTATTCCATATCAAGGTAAAATTATGCTGATATATGAAAATAACTCATTTGCTACAATTTTATTTCCATACGTATGTAACAAGTAAGCTTTTACAAATGATATCAATTTTCTTTATAAGAAATAAAGAATCCTACGTTGGCCTGCTTTAGTAACTGCTTTGTATTTCATAAATTTTAAAATCCAACTATTATGGATTATATAAATCCTTAGAATTATTAAACCATAAATTATTCAATGCTAGTAAATTTTTAACCATAAGCATAAATTATGTAATACCGTTAATATATTTTCTTTGAAAAACTGTTCTTATTTCTAAATAACTTTTTGCGTGAATCATTTATGTGTAAAACAACTCAAGAAAGCATACCATTGGAAGTTCTGAAATAAATACATGCTTCAGTTATGAAAAGTTATTTGAGTTAAGATGAGCATGACTATTTATCATACAAAAGAAAACTCTCCTCATTAAATTTTAAAAAGATAACTAAATATTTTTGAGTTTTAAATTTAGGTAAAATTTTTATCCCAGTCACAGTATAACTTGCTCAGACAAAGAAAAATATTCTCATATTAGAATGGTTAGAATAGTTATGGATGTAGATATATATAATATATCTGTAATAATTTTATTTACTTCGTAATATTTTTACTTCATAATGTGATTAAAAAAAATGTTCTACCATGAATTTTTCTTTTGATTTCCAAATGATAAAGCCGTTACGAAAACTGTAAAAAGAGAAAGAAAATGTCATCATAAAGCTTATCAAATCATTTAATAACACAATTGGATGAGAGCAATGACCTTTTCAAATAGTATAGACGAACCAAATAATTTTTAAAAACCATAAAACTCTCTTAGTAAAAATCCAAATCTGTAATTGAATTTCTACTATCGGTCTACAACTCTTCTTTCTTAACCATTTTCCGTAGGTGTATCAAAAGCAAGATCTGAATTGTCCGTGCTGCAGTAAGACGAGAGAGGGAGTGAGGGGAGGGGGGTGATCACATTTCCCGTCGCTTTTACGGATTTCAAAGAAATTGGGAAATAAGTTCATGAAGTTTTTTTTTTTTTTTTTATAAAAATAGATATCTTTTTTTCCTCTAGAGATTGCGAATTTTGGAATCTTTGTGAAAAAATAAATTCATACTTTTTTTTTACAGAAAAACTCAGTTTGGAATAAAATAAAAATATTTTCATTTAAAATAAAAACCCATTTTTTGTTCGTCTCACGAAATAATTAAAATAGTAATGACTTTAAGAAAATAAAATTTTTATAAACTTAAAATATACTCGCTGTTTTTCGAAAATACACAGAAGCCTTTAAATTCGTTCTCACAGTGTTAATATATAAAAAAAGATATCTTCACGCTGTTTTAAATACATTAGAATACGCGTACTTTATTTTAACCCTTTATCTGCCGATTAAAAATTATGCTATTCGTACCACAAAGCCTCCTTATTTTACATTATGGCGCATATGCGATGTGTTAAGTGGAATAGAAAAGGCACAAAAAAGCAAATGTTTCTCTGAAATAAGTACATCCTTGGCAAATACTGCCAAGCTCATTTTATAACATTCCATATCCGTCGGAAAGGTTTTACTGATAGCTGCGAAAAGAAAAGAATCGTACTTCGGCAGGAAGTTTGTATACGTCCGGGGCACTCAAAGCATCAGTTGAGGGAGAAGGATATGTAAGCTGGCGGCAGTTAAGGGGTTAAGTATTAATCACATGATCACATATAATGATAATTGCAAGTTATTTGCGCTTTAATGAAATTTTATAGAAGAAAATTGCATAAAAAAAGCATTGCAATTATTAATGTTCGGTTAACTGTTATCGAGTTGGGAAGGAGCCTTAATGGATAAAACTAGATGGTGTAGAGTGTGGCTGATTTTTTTAAATTATGTAAGACTCCACATGTTGCTGTGGTGTGAAATTTTGGAGGTATTGTTCTCGCTATTTCATTGTGGATGAAAATGTGAAGGCTTCGTTTCATAACTCTTGTTTTGCTTCAAAGTACGGCATTAATAAACAATCTAACAATAATTTGGTATAATTTTCAGTATATATATTATATAGGGCAAGGGTGGGCTACTTCTAATTTTTTTAAGATGTTGCGGTCCACCCAGTGGCGTAGGTGGAGGGAGCTAATAAAAGGTCTGCAATATTTATAATAACTTAATAACAAATGTTGAATATGTACTTAATTACGTAACTAAAATAAAAAAAAGAGCTTCCACTTTTAAAACTACACATTTAAAGTATAACGCAAGATACAAACATAATAAAAATAGCCACAAATATAATAATATCAAATGATGTTTTTATTATCAAACAATTCAAAACACATTAAAAAATTAAACATTTTCATCTATAATTAATTCTCGCATTTACAGTCAGTAGAAGACTCAGTCTGTATATTGTCCGCCTATCTAGAATATTTTACTAACTGCTAATCTTCAGGCGATCCCTTCTCCCAAATATTTTGGTGGTCAACCAGTCGATCGCGATTGACTTTTAATACCCACCTCTAATGTAGGGTATCCAAAATAAACAAAGAAAGAATTTCGCACTTTTTGTCTTTTTTTTTTTTAAAAGAGAAGATTAAAATTTCTCTTTCATGAGAAGCAAACTAGATGGTGCAACGTTCCCGCTTTTCACCCTTCTC
The DNA here is from genome assembly GCA_019973955.1 of Trichonephila inaurata madagascariensis. Classification (NCBI taxonomy): domain Eukaryota; kingdom Metazoa; phylum Arthropoda; class Arachnida; order Araneae; family Nephilidae; genus Trichonephila; species Trichonephila inaurata. The sequence continues at coordinate 58,471 of BMAV01020948.1, read as the reverse complement.
GTTTCAAAAGAGCTTCAGCACAAGAACAAGCTTAATTTTCAGCATGGATTATCGAATTTAAATCTGCAACACATGTACAACGTGAATGGGGCACCACCCCACTGGAGTTTGGAAGTGAGAAAAAATTCCCCGCGGTCGACGGATTGAAATTTCAATTGCATGACCACCCAGATCTTTAGACATAACACCTTTGAAGTTCAGGGTTACCTGAAAAACATTTTTCACTAATCGTCAAGTCGTGACACTGATTAAATTAATAGTCTAATCACAGTGGTCATTCAGATTGCTGAAATTATAATGTTTCACAGAACGAGGCTAGTAATCTCATATTGACTAAATGTGTTGATCGGTATATTTATATGTTTAAAACATGTTTTCATTTTTTTTTTAAAATGCAAGAAAAATAATATTAATAATTCAAATATTATTATAATTTGATAAGAAGAGGTTTGCAGTTTTAGATACATGTTACAACTATGTAGTTGATTTGAAATTGATCAATGGATTAATGTAATGATACTAATATCTAAAATTAACTACCAGTCTTTGATATAACATATTAAATTTTATTTTACAACTAACAACTACCACACACATCATAACAACCTCACAACCTTTTTTTCTCAGATTCTTTCAAAAAACGCTCCTTTCCTGTTATACATTTAACTCTCCCGTATTATTGGGGATAAAATTGCTCAACACCATTATAGAAATAGCGACATCTATTTCCTAAGCAGATTAATTGCCGAAAAATCTGGCGTATAACACGAACTTTTAGCTCAAAAAATAAGATCGAAATTTAGGGGTGCGCGTTATACGCCATGTATAAAAATGAGCCTACAAAAAAAATTATACTTCTACATAGATCGAAATACTGTTTCTTTAAAATATCTGTAGTTTGATTTTAAATGGCTGTAGTTCTATAAGTACACTATTTTTTACTAAAGCTTGGAATAATACCTCGAATAAATTACTTCAAAATATGAGAGCATTGCACATGCACATTTCTAGTTTCTTCGTAAAAAAGGGGGTACGCGTTATACGATGAACATACCTAAAAATTAAAAATTGCAGCTTGAAAGTATAGGTGCACGTTATAGGTCATTTTACGGTAGTTAATAAAATTCTCCGTACTATCAAACCAAAAAGTTTCTCTCAAAAATAAAAATTAAAATCCAACTCGCTTAGCAAATGCTTATCTCCGTACAATTTCCAGGAAATTAAACAAATATGTATAACCGTCACACACATGAATAATAAAATAAACTAATTTAATAAGCGGAGGAAAAACATTTAAAATAAACAAAAACGTAAAGAGAAAAAAACAAGCTAGAGAACTTAGCAATCATGCGATTACCCTGCCTTCTTAATTAAAGGAAATTCCTTTTTTTGGAACCATAATTTCTTTTCGAAGGAAGTTGAGGGGTAACTGGACTAGAACTACGGGGCTTCCGAGTTATTTTCTTTAATGCGAAAGTAAACGGGACCTGGAAAGAGTATCACAAATTGCTGATTTATTTTTCAACCAACATCACATTCTTTTTTTTTTACTCTTCGCTCTCCTTCCCTCTTACTTCCTAAGTATTTTTTTTAAAGTTTGCTTTTCGTGTGTTTCGCTTAAATGCGTGTTTCCTTATTTTTTTTCTTCTTTTTATTAAATTCGGGGCATTCGGGATCATTTCCGACTTAACGGAGCAACAGAATGAAATTAAATGAAAAAACCTCGAATAGCTCCATTGATGCTTTTTGAATAGAGTTCTTTTCTCTCCGATAACGACGGTAAAAGGTAGATTGAGAGATACCTTTCATTATTTATCCTTTTTTTTTCTAAATAAAATGCGGACGATGTGTTGCATCTGGTGAATACATTTTTATCTGTAAAATCTATTTTATCCCTCCTTTCTATAGTGACGAGGAGTATTAAGAAGCTAGTAGAGAGTATGTACTATAGACAGAAAGTACTACTAAAAATATATATTAAGTGCAAAATAAAGTCTAACCGTAGCATTTAAAGAGAGAAGAATGTATATAAGATATTTCCAATACTGACATTACCTGTAATTAACATCTTATGTCCATACATTAAGAATAATGCAAGTTCAGGCAAAGAAAGAGTTAAACGCCAAACAAATGGGACTTGTTTGTAAAGCCTTTTTATTAAACAAAAGGTAAAGTGTAAAAATGTTGCTATATGTTTGGTATCATTAATTGGCTTAATAATACATTCTATACAGCCCCTAGCCATGATGAGTATCAAATTATCAATCTGATTTTAGAGAGTATCACCCCACTCATCAAGCAATATTCTCCAAAGTTCCGGTGGACATGGAGGAGGTGGTTGAAGGGTTACAACTCGTCGGCCAAGCATGTTCTACACATGCTCTACTGGATTCAAGTCCGGTGAGAATGCTTGCCATTCCTTATGTGTGATATCCTCATATTGAAGACATTCGTTTATGATGTTTGCTCGGTGAGGACGGGTGTTTTCATCCATAAGCACAAATTCTGCGCACATGGCGCACCGATACAAACATACATGTTGTTCCAGAATGACGTTCCGATAGATTTGGTTCGTCATTGTACCAATTTGAACATGCAGATCAGTTTTAGAACCCAGAATAACCCCCCCCCCTCCAAAAGAGAAATACTGCACCACCGAAACTGTGTCTCTTGCTGATAACGGGTACATGGTGCTCTCCATATAAAAGTCTAGCGAGAATGAGATTGCACAAGCTAAACCTGGACTTGTTGGAAAAAATCACACAAGCCCACTGTTGCGGTGTTTACAATACATGCTCTCTACTCCATGCTAAACACAAGTAACAGTGAGTTGCAGTAAGTGGAACACATCTGGCAGGTCTATGGACATATAGACCAATCTACTCTTAGCGTATGTACACGGTATCCCTTGAAACTCTCGTACCAGTATTAGAAGAGAGCTGACGAAATAGATCCGATGCTGTACTTCATCTGTTTCTTTTGGCAGTAACTACCAAATACTGGTCATCATTCAGCGTTGTAACTTGAGGGCGACCTGTGCTGTAACATCTACTCACATTATCATCACCTTTGAATCGTTGCTTAAGACTAAATATGACACTTTGGGTGATTCAAAGTTCCTCGAATATTTTCAGCTGGGTACGCTCACATTCCTGAAGGCCGATAATTCTACCACCAAAAAAATCATCCAAATGCATCCTCTGTGTCACTACTATGCCGTTATTGCTCTGAAAGGCTTATAAAGCCGTTGTGAACAATTTTACTTATTTGCCTGTATTCATTATACGTCCCCCTCTTACATTCTCATCATTGGGGCATTCTGTCGGTGTCATCAAGTTGCTTTCTGTAATTTGTATATGATTCTTGAAGATGTGTGTGTAGTTCAGTGCTTCACAAAGTTTCAATATTTGTGACCCAATAACCAATCATAATTTTCATCGCACCCCCCTGCACATAAATATAATATATTAAATTTTAAAATACTATACTTTGACGCTAAAGCTGCAATACGAGTTTAACCTCTTAAGTCCACGGCGTATATAAACGTCTCACTCAGCCAAAATGTTAATTGTACCGGACGTATATATACGTCTTTCCGAAATACGATCTATTCTCAGTACTACTATCCATAAAACTATTGCGAAGGGTTTAAAATGCAATAATAGGATCTTCACAGTGTTTGTAAAGGATTTACTTATTTTAAAAGATTTTTGATTTGTTATAAATTTTCTCTCCACCAATGCACCAGATACACTCACCTACATGTTAAGAAACGGTTGCGTTGGGAAGCGAATCGCGTAAGTTTTAATCAGCAGTTAAAGGATAAATTATAAACCGTACAAATTATCAAGTTAAGTATTAGTTTTTGTATATTATTTTATGTATGACAAGCCTATGGGGTCACTGGTAATTATTAAACAACTTAGCATAGTTAAGTTAATTATAAATGTATCAGTACTGCACAGTGTATTTCGTAAGTGTTTTATGTCAGTATAAATTTGTATTTCATTTTTTATTATGTCAGAATTTATTTCGTTTGCTATATTTCTGTAAATTAATGATTTGTTTTAAAATAATCTCTTGTTTCCGATTTTTCAATATGCTCCTGTCCACTTCTAGAGTTATCACGCCCCCCTAGGAGGGGCGCCTCACAGTTTGAGAAACGCCAGTGTAGTTATTTTACGGGGGATATATATTTATTTATTTAGATTTCAATTTCCACGTGAATCTGAATTACCTTTAATTTATGGACAAGAGTATAAGTTAAGCATGTTTATTAATTATTGGTAAACTTCATTTGCTATAATATTTTTGCTCCGAAATTATATATATATATATAATTGATCTACAGTATCAAATAAATTTGAAAACGTTTTTATTTATTTTTTTTGTCTTAAATGTGCTTGAATCATTGCTTAAAGATCATTGCATTTTCTCTCCTAAACAATTTTCATAAATCGTGTTTTAAAGAAAAAATATTTTGGCCGCAGTTTATGGTTTGAGTGAACCTATACAAAGTTTATTAGCGATGGATTGCACTTTTTGAATCATGGTCAAATGACGAGGGCATCAATTGAGCTGTCTCACCCCACTTCCACACAATGGCAGTGTTAGGATTTTAAGCCTCGACACTTTAACATTCATTAACTCATTTTCAAGGCTGGTCTTCAGAAGTTCTCGGACTAGACAGAAACAAATGTCACGAGTCCACGACTACTCGATAAATCGGCCTGATATTTATATTTTTATTGTAACAATTGCGTTTTACTAATTTCATTTAATTTCTGCCCACTAATTGGAAATGAAATCATGATATATCTCCTTTCTCATTAAAATGCATATTTTCAGTAAGTATCCTGTCCAGGATTTTTAAACATAAGGAACTGTTTTATAACAATTTCAGACAACCGTTTCTAAAAAAAATCAAACTTATTTGGATATTAGAATTATATCTAATGTAGTTTTCAAAAAAAAGTAGAGGAATATATATATATATATATATATATATATATATTAAAATAATTCTTAAAATGGTTGTCAAAAAGTAGCTGTGGGGTCATTAAAGAGAGGTAGTTAATTAAATGTAATAATAATAAACTTCACATTTAGTTACTTAATCAAAATATATTTATTTTAAAAGAGTACGAGAACAAAACTCGTGGAAAAAATTAAATAATTAAAAAAATCGTATTTTCTATTCAAGAGAATATATTATTTTCCCAAGACAATGAATTTCATCCTGAATATTTTTAGAAAATATTTTTAAGGAAAATTATATTATAATAAGAAAAAAAAATCTACAATAAGCACAATAGGAGCTCCTTCTCACTATTATGTTCAGTTAAATCTAAACATTACATGGTGTACAAATAAGAGAAAATAGTCAGTTAAAAGTTAATCAAAAGAAAGTGCAATTAATTACAAAGAGTAATTAATTACGAATTTGTATCGAGAAACCAGACAAGATGCTAAAAAAACGTGAAAAGAAATTCGAATCCTGAAACAAGGCCACTGTAGTAATTGAAATTCGAATACATTAATTGAACTCTTAAGAAAATTGGTCACAAATGAGGGCAGCAGCAGCTAACTTAATGAAAGTCGTTAGTCAATTTTTTTGTACAAAGACTCAGCGGTGTTATTCTTTGAAGTAAATCTTTAAGAACCTCAAATAATGAAATAATTACGGACACGCGCCATCTTCAGGAAGAGTGCGGTCTTCTTTCTCTCCCCCGCAATTACTTATTCCACTCTAAATGTTTAACTTGACCTAGTGAATAGCTGAGTGTGACTGTTTTATACATAAGATTCAATTAATTCCGCATACAATCAAGTTATATGATTAGATTTTGATAAGCATTATCTGTGTGGTGCTATTTCACAAAATGTTTCAGTTTCTTTGAAGTATCCGACTACTTGCGACAACCTTTTTTAAAAAAATGGAGATATGGAGATATTTTTGTAATTTTTAGATTTATTTAGTACATTTTAAGAAAAACAGGCTAAAATTAAGAAGAGAAAAATAAACTATTACTACTAAAATGGGAAAAAATAGGTAAAAATTGAGAAAAAAATACATAAACGGGGCCCTCTTTGTACAAAATAGTAAATGAACAAATTCTCAATTTTTCAATTTTGGTTTATTAATTTTTTTGTTACTTTTTGAAATGACCTTCAGGATAATAGATGTTTTAATTTTTACAAAAACTTGAGCACTTTATCTTAGCTATTATATGAAGTTGCTTACAAAAACAGAAAGCACATAAAGCACTGTAAATGAGTAATAAAACAGTGATTGATAAATCTGAAGCTTAAAACACTTCAACAATTATACAAAACATACACACACAAAAATTCAGCAAATTATTTTAAAAACATTGAGCAATCGCTGTCTCCGTTTGAGCATTTTGAAAAAAAAACCACATTTCGAGTAAAACGCATTGTAAAGTTTGACATCTTATGTAAAGTCATTGCATCTCCCTTTATTAAAATACTTGTAGTTTTTATTCTGGCGAATGTAAAATAAAAAAACTTGGTATTTTTATAAAGCTAATAAAATAGCCTATAAAATAAAAATTGTCAAAAATCATAATTTTATGGTAGTCGGATGCCTCAATAAATTTAAAGGAAAATTTTTCTATTATTAACATTTCTTTAATATATTACTCTTGCAATTCAATTTTATGAATTAAACTGTGTTAAACTTTCTTCAAATACTCTTTACCGTAAAAGTATTTATTTTTGCATATTATTTCTGTGGTTAGAATTACACTTCCCGCGTGCAAAGTATCCTGCAGCTATGTGGGTGAATTAAATTTGGCATATGTATTATATGTCCTGAAGGAAATTAAAGACATTTTTAAAATACCCTTTGCAATACCCCTCCTAAACGGAAATAACACACACAGAAGTCATGAATAATTTAAACATGCGTTAACTAATGTTTGATCATTATATCGCTGAATTGCATTAAATAAAAATAAAGAAATCAGTAACACTATACCCTTGCTGATTAAGGTAAAAAAAAACAATTTGTTTTGCAGAAGCAAACAACATGATATGTTAAAATGACATTAATGAAGCAATTATGCATCATCATGAACGCTATTTAATGAATATTCTTTAATGTGGCTACCGTCGTTTGCCTGTATACTTTCAAGGCGTTGGACAGTATATTTGCGTATCTTAAATAGACCCGTGTGATATTTTGCATATAAAAACGTTATGGAATTGACATCCCAAGATTTGTTTCCCAGAACTAATAGACGTACTATGTTTATTATGTTTTAAATTTTATTGCTTATAAATCGTGTTCTGAATTTCTCAAAATGCTTGTGCAATCCTTGTTCATGATTCCATTTGTTATATTTGCTTTTTTTCATGCAAACGCTACCTAACAGCTATTTTCAGCTTCGTGTGGACTCCGTGAAGGAATTATTTGAAGAGTAGAGAGAGTTTGTAAGAAAAGACTCATTAAACACACACATATACACAAAAACTTGTGACGTCTCTCGCGTCTTTCTGTTAACATAACTCCTATGTTCTTTGACGGCCACGATTAATGGCAAAACTTTTCCACCCCAATACCAAGAAGATAAACAAAGATATTATGCAAATGAGATTTACTATAAAAGGATAGAAGCTTTGATGATAAGATATAGCGTGGCAAGCCTAGAGATAGCGTGGCAAGCTTAGATATAGCGTGGCAAGCCTAGATATAGCGCGGCAGGCTCAGAGATAGTATTGTGGAATTATTCTGATCGATAGCGTGACAAAGCTTAGTGTGAAATCTTACAGAACAAGAGTTATCAGTCCGATAGTTTTGGAAAGAATAGAAGTCTAAGATAAAGAAGTTGGAATCATCTTATGTAAAGTTTATAGATATCATTATCTAGGTAAAGAAAGGAGAACTGAAAAAGGTAATATTAAATATAAGTAATTAGATGAATAGGATTATTAATGATAATTGAGATAAAGGATCTAGTTGCGTGATCTGACTTGAATACGTGATTTAATTTGGGCTTAACTCTCACTTCAATTAAAATTGTCAAATTAGAATTTAAGTAATATAAGTTATTCTTAATAAAAGTTGTATTAAGAATTATTATGTCTCATCATTTGGATAATCCCACACCTCTATCTTACGCGGAACCGGCACGACATGGTCATCACAGGATGGCTATGTCGCAAACTTTATATGTATTAAAAGTTGATTATACAGTTGTTTTAAATATTTCAAAGGATGATGAAATCGATTTTTGGAGAATTATTATCAAATGGAAAAATAATAAATGATAATTTATTGGTAACATTTTGTATTTCTCTGGCGTGATTAGTATTCTTGCAAACATGAACGAGCGATTTTGCTTTGTTATGTACATGCATAACAATTTGACCAACGAAATATATAAAACACGAAATAAATAATTAAAATATTAACTAAGATTATGTAGTATCTTTATTTACTAAGCTTATACTAGAAAAAATATTTTTAATTACAAATAATAATAATAAAATTATTGAATCTTTCTAAAACATTGCTGTATACTTATTTTTTGCATTCAAAATCTATTAAAAGGTTTTGCGACATAGCCATCTGTCGATAGCTATGTCTTGGGGTTTCCGTGTAAGTTAGAGGTGTGGGATTATCAGAAGGATATATGAGACATTCTATAATTCTTAATATGACTTTTATTAAGAATTTAACTTAAATTACTTAGATATCGAACAAACTTATATTAAGTGAGAATAAACCAAAGTACGCCGATTTAATTAACTCAGATCGCGCAATTAGATCACTTATCAATATAAATATCTTATATCTGCCTAATCTCGATTTCAATATTATACTAGCGTTCAGAATATAATCCTCCTACCTTGGTTGAATACTCAACGGTTCAATTAACTTCAGATATTCAGGTTAGGCTCGAGTGCAATAGTATGCACCTTGTACGACTGGCGGGATCTCCGTGATTCCTTGGTAGGCTGTCTAATTACACTTCCACCTTTTCCGAACTAAGCTTTCTCTAAATTGCCATTTTAATGGACATAAACATCACCCGATTTTAAGAATTGTAGTAAACACTAGAATGTTTGCGGGGAATATAATTTTCCTTCTTTTTTTCTATTAAAATTTCCTTCCTTGTTTTTAAATGCCGTTGACACATCCCTAATGGAATGAGAGAGATTTAACTGTTCCAAGAGATAATCATCAATTCCCATAGAACAGTTTTAACCAGATTCCTATCCTCTCCATAAAGAAATCAGGTTATCCATACAATTGCCATTAATCGTGGCCGTCAAAGAACGTAGGAGTTATGTTAGAAGGAGAACGCGAGAGATGTCAAAGGTTTACCCATTTGATGCACTCAAAGAATCAACGTTTCTCTTTTTTCATATATTGCTTCCTTAACATATCTAGAATACAGTGGCAAAGTGATTTTTTAAAATTTGAAGTCGTTATAAAGAAGCAGGTGTTAGAAGAGCAGCTGTTTCAGTTAATATTTTCATTGCTTTAATCGGACTTGAAACTTTAAATGCGTTTTTCAACAAACTAAGTTTTTCAAACTTCCTTCCAGAATGGTTTGACCGAATGACTTCAAATTTATAGGGTAAACTCAGCACAAATATATGAACCAAATGAGCTACGATCATTCCAAAGTTCAAAATATTTCTATTTTTTATAACAAAAATATAAAAATCCCATGATATTCGAAACTTTTTCATACGATGTCTACCAAAAATCAAATTTTTCATATTTTCAATTGAGTATAGTTCATTCGTGCATTTAAAATTAAAACTCCGTTAATTTTTTTATTTTTATTTTAGATAAGCCAATCAGCCGGAATCATGAAGGAAGTGAGCGTCCATTTCTTCGAGGCGGGTGTATTTAGAGCTCTATAATTCACGTTCTATTGCATATTTTTGTCTACAAATTTATATACATATTCTTAAGATACATATAAATACATTATAAAAAAACCGTAAAGTTCTGTCATTTTATTGGTCGTCAAAAAAACAATTTCCTAAAAATGCTTAAAAAACAGCCCGTCACATGGATGAACCCCTTTAAAAGTAGTTCACCGAACTCTTTATTCCTCATACTAATTTATTTTGCGAAACATTATATTCCGAACTGTTTCGTTCAACTGGTGCTTAAATGAACATATTTCTCATACGCTATTTATTCACTTGGCAGAAGCTCAAATGCGTGATAAATAATCTGAAGCGAGAAATACCTCAGGTGTGTCATTTGTTACATTTGAGAAAGTTTTATTTTCTCTTAATTGAGTTGACTCTCGCTGAAAGATTAATGATTTTCGTTACTTTATTGTTCCTAATGATGTCTCTGATTTGTTGAAAATGTTGACACTTTTCGACAAAAGTTCACCGAAAAATTTGTAGGAGGTTTTTCATTCATTTGATCAGATTTAAATAAATGTTCAGGATTAGTTATATAGCGATTAATTATTGTTCATAATCCATTCAGATTACAAAATATAAAAAAACAAAATAGGAAATGGGGTTGATATAATTATATAGTACAAATTGATATTTTTGGGGGAAATTCATTTATTGTTTGATGATCAGAAGTGTTACTTATTTGTTGTTGTTGCTTATTCCCCTGATCCAAAGTAACATCAGATCAAGGTCCACGAAATTCATCGCGGCTAAGGGCTAGATTTTTTTGCCTGTCGTTAGACTTAGCTTTGAGCACCATGCAGGTGACTGTACGATTTTGCTCGGTTCCACCCCAGTTTGTTGGGAGAACACCCTGGAGGTGGCAAGGAGCTCCTCACCTGTCTTCCCCTTCCACCAATTCCCCTTCCCCACACATTCCAAGAGGACTTACGGCTCGACGGTTACTTAGAGTACCCCCATGCCACGAATGTACTATACATTTACAAACACCCATGTCTTCTCCGGGATTCTAACCCACAGGCCCTACGGCACTGCAGTCAGCTTCACTAACCACTATACTGGATGAGTGGCGAATGGTTGTTATTTATTAAAATGTAATTACTTTCTTTTGTGTGTGAAGTACCTCAAAGTTTCGATAGAAGTAGGCTTGCGTAGTATACACACATTTATCACATTTATGATCAATTGAATGAATTTTAGAACGCAATCATAACCCGAAAAGCGATGTCTTTGTACAAAGGAACATAATCCAAAGTACTTGAAATAAGAATCCTACGTAAAAAGGATCATTGAAGTTCGGTAATTGGATTTCTTTCCCATTTTTGCAGCCTTCAAACATTTTCCTACTTTCAGAAATTGTATCAAAACAAGATATCCATTGAACAACAATGGAAGCGGATAAGCAGGAGAGTGGAGCAAAAGGATCGAAATCCTTCTTTGATTTTTGGATTTCAAAGAATTTACAAAAGATTTTTCCTTAAACAGTATTTTTATGGATGCGCAGGTTTATTTTGTTCTTCCGCAGTCTTACGGTATGCAGGAAGAATAAAGTAATTCAATCACTTGTAGAGGTAAAATTGATTAAATTCAGATGCTTTTTCAACTTAATACACTTTTTCTGAAAGTTATATATATATTCATTTACAGTTTCAAAACTACAAGTTTTAATATAAAATTTCCAGAAATAAGGTGAAATAAGTGATTTATTTTCATTAACACGGTGACTGAATTTAGATCCAAAGTTCTTCACGAGGACCACTTTTAAAGTTAATTTTAATAAAGTAATATTTAACCCTCTAACCCCGGAATATCCGTCTCTCAGTTTGGGATGATTTGCTTTGTGATGCCTGTAAATAACTCTGTGGTGTTGGCGTAGGCTGTCTTGACATCTTCAGTTGGACTCTATCCAGAGAGAGGATTACGTGGTAGTACACGGCGATTTTCAACTCACGATATGTGCGTTTTTTCTTATCTATCACCGTCTATCACACGGTTATTCCTATAGTTTTTTCGTGTTTGGTATTATTATTTTTACATGAATATAAATAATTTTTAATCAATTTTTATAAAAATACTAGCCAGAATTCTAGTGATAAAAATATATTGTTGGGCTTGATTTAATACCACACGTCTTATTTGAGCCACACTCAATCTCATGATATATAAGGACATTTAAAACAGTCTTTAAGGTACTAAAATTAAAAAAAAAAATTACGTACCCGCCTGTCATGTGGATGTTTCTCAGTGTGGCAAAAAAAAATTATATTCCGGTCACAGAGGGTTAATTATGTGTTTATTTTTTATTTATTTTTTTCTTCTTATTCGATGTGTCGGAAGTACATATAGATAGTTTTACTATTTTTAGAAGTATATAATACAATTTATTATTTTAAAAAAATATAATTTCATGTAATTTAAGTAACCTATTCTTAAATGTCTTGAAGAGACAAAGATCTCAGGGCTCATTCGATAGTTTGTTATTTGTGATATGTAAATGCAGTTAAAATAACTTTTTAAATGTTTTTTGTTTCTTTTTTATCTTTTTAATTTTTTCCCAAGTTCCTTTGAGATCATAAATCTATTAAATGTTATGATAAAATTCTTCCATACAATGTTATTTTATATGAAGAATTTAAATCAGTGATACTCAACCTGCAGCCTGCTGGCCGCATGTGGTCCATCGGACGTTTTGAGTGCCCTGGTCACGACTAATTCCTAACAAATTCAATTATTTAAGAATAATGCATTAAAAATTTAGTGAAAAGTTCTAAAAATCAAGCAATCTCATATATCAATTTTGTTTTCGATATCGCGCTGGTGCGAATTACGAGAAAACTTATTTCTTTTTGTAATTGTAAAGGTTAGTGATAAAAAGTAACAGTGGAATAGCAAACATTTTATAGGTGAAACTAATTTTTAATTGACCCTTGTGTCTTCCAAACGAAAAATATGTGAAGAATATACGTTGTTTTAAGACGATTGAGATCTTGACTTTTTCATTGAGAGAAACAAATATGGATCTACAAGTTGCTTGATTTGAAGTGAAATATAATATTTAAAAATAATTTTACTTGTCACTATACCCCTAAGAACAAATCTTTCAATATGTCTCTTTCTTGTGGATTCCTTTCAAGGACGAGATAAATTAGTTTTCTTAAAAAAAATCTTGCCAACAAAATATTGAGGGAGGGGGGGGGGGAGAGCTTGGGTTATTTGATGACAGGAAATCAAAATTATCCCATATCTGCGTAAAAATGCATAACACCTTTCTTTTGGGAGCTGAGTGTAATAGAGTTTAATAAAGTTTTAATCAGTTTTCCGAATTTTAAATGACCTTGATCTTATACCCGCCTCCGCTTTAATTCTGATTTTGGGCCCGAGAGAAATTGTTCATTTATATATGGGCCGGCGGAAAAAAAGTTCTAGCCCCCCTGATTTAAATTAACACATATCGGCTGAATTAAAAAAAATTTGATGTTTTATTTATGAATTAAAACATTTTATTCAAATCATATTCAGAATATTAGTGCATACAGTTATGAAAATAATTAATACATCTACTATAAAAGAAAACTTATTTAGTTTACTTTTATTTTTAATTCTTTTTATGAATATTGATCTTTGAATCTAGACTTGAGCTATCGGTGATGGTTCTCTTAACCCAGCATTTCTCACGCGAAAGAAACGAACGGAATTTCACGCGCAGAGTATCTCATACTCAAGGGTGTTAACGTTCTTTTTTTACTGTAAAACTTGTATACAAAGGTGTAAAAGGAAAGACTGTAGGAAATAAAATAAGTTTATTACACTTTTCACACGTTAATTTATTTTTTCTGTGATCTTTTTGTTAGGGCATTCAGTACATTGTTTATACACTCATTTAGTCTTTGTCGCGAGTAAATGCGATGTTTTCACAGGGCTTTAATTTTTTTTTTAAATTTAGTAGAAACATTGCTTGAGGGTTTCTACATTCTTTATATTCTTCTGTTAATCGAAATCCAAAACACTTCAGAAATCAGCATCTGGTTCGATGTTTGGTAGGTGATTTCTGAGTAAAAAAAATAATTTGCGTATTTATCATGGCAACGTTGAACAACACAAAAACTATTGTCATAGGCTAACGATTACATTTTGTTGCCATTGTATAGGATGTGGTCATTTTATCAATGACGATAATTGCTACTTCAGTAAAATTAAGGAATATATTAATTTAGATTTTAACCAAACCCGATGTATATGGTTCTGTAGAGGAATCCATTGTATGATTACTATGTATTGTTGAAAGTAGAAGACCATTCCAATTTCTCTTAGATGTATATGAAGCAACTGTTGTATCTCTTTAAAACTAAACATATAAGAGTAAACCTGTATTCTTTAAATTCAAAAATTTTGGAATTTCTTTTTATTTTCTCTTACGGTTCCAACAATAGTAGTTTTCTTTTTCAAAAGTTTATCTGAAAGTGGATAAGATGTGTACCAATATTCTTTTTTTTTAAATTACGTTCTTCCCAAATGCTTTTGTGTATCTACATATAAAACATTTATTTTCAACAAGGTCTCCCTTTTCTAAATCTGGATCGATTTCAATGGAGGAGTAATACTAGTCTTTTAACTCTTCATCATTTGATTTTTCCTCATCATGACATCAAAGAGATTTTCTTTATCCGAAAATAAAATCTATATCCTGTATCTATTAAATTACTTAAATATCATATGGTTTATCTTAAATACAATAATGTGCCATAGCATAAGACAAATTTAAAGCATATTTATGCATTCAGAACTGTAACGGCTGTTCACGCGCATGGTATGACATATCTGACGAGGAGGTATTCAAAAGTATATATTTAGAATTCGCCTACAAGCTAAGGATTTCTCAAAGGATATGACCTTGAAGTCAGTTACATGTCAATAGTTATACATTTTCCAAAAAAGGCTTAGAAGAAACGTTGAAACAAGTTAGAGGGTTAGTATGACATACCCTGCGCTAGAAGTGTCTGGTTAACCTCGTTCAAGGGACGAGAAGGACACCCAGACAGACACCCCTTTCTTTAAACTTCCACATCATTCGAAGAGGAGGAATTTGAACCTTGACAGTTTTACGTGCATCATACCTTGGTTCACCAGGCATTGGATTTTCAGTAGAACCGACATGTGTACATAAATTACAATGTAAATACAAAATAATGTATCACTCAGAATAAAGAATATAGAAAAAGAAACAGTCACGCTTCATCCCTCCCTTTAAATACCGTTCAATGGTTAGGAGGAATGCCTCAGCGAAAACACTTTCTTTCCACAATATAATAATTAAGAATGCTTCGTTGAGCATTAAAAGAGAAATA